>WOXC01010543.1:0-428895 GCA_011680675.1 Gymnobelideus leadbeateri
TAACTGTGTCATGTTTGGCAAGTCACGGGCCTCAGTTTCCCCATCTATAAAATGAGAGGGTTGGGTTAGTTGATCTCTGAGGCCTGTTGCAACTCAAGATCTTTGATCTTGATGATAACTTCACAAAGGGGACAGAGGGAGAACTAAGCAATTTGATTAACATTAAAATAAAGTTTGAGACATTTCATTTTGGCTTGACGTAAGGAAAAACAGAACTGTAAAATTGGAATGGGCTGCCTTGGAGGATTGTGGGTTCCTCATCAGAAGTCTGATCAAAATGAGATGGATGTTCTGCCTTTGGGTGTGTTGGAAAGGAAAACCCCTTCTGAGTATGGGTTAGATTGGGTAGATGGTCTCGAGGGCCAGACCCTGATAGTCTATGATTCTGAAAGGCAAGCAATTCTGAACATTTTCATGGCTACCTGGTTCTGTGATTTTGTTATTTTTGGAGGAAAGTCCACAGGCTTTGTCATCAGTGGCTCCTTTTTTTTTTTCATTTTCCCTCTTTCTCTTGCTTCCCAAATGCGCATGTGTGCTCACACACACATACATGCAAACAACATACGCCACTTTAATCACCACTTAGAGTGACCTACATTGAGAAACTCCCCAAAGATTTATGCTTTTTCTTCCATAATTCATGGTTGTCAGCAGACTGACTGCTGAACAATTAATCTAGGTTCTCAGAAACTGCAATTTACAACATGGCAGTCCCGGAAATTCTAAGACTTTTGGGTGAAAGCCGTTAGCTTGATTCCTAAGCTGCGCTGTCTGTCAACTTAAAAATTGTAATGTATAACCTGGAAAGGGCTTTCCTGTGGTTTAGGGATGCTAAACATTGTGATTCCCCATCCGCTTGCTGTTTCACTACATAACACTGGAATTCGAAGGTCATAAATCATTTTAGACTCAAGTTCATTCTTTTGAAATCCTCTAAAACTCATTTTCCCCCTCGAGCTACACATTTTGATGAAGATCAAGCCAAATCATGATGGAAGTTTGAGCAAATCAGCATAAAATCAATACCATGCGGGTTCCAGAATGCCAACAGCCAGCAGCTTGCCCCACCACGTATCTCCAGATGACTTCCTTCTGGAAGACAAAGCATTTTAAGTCATTAGCCTTATCTGATTAGTCTACATCACTTTTCCTGGGTGGAGGTCGGGAGACGTGCTTGTCATCAGGCAAGGAAAACATTGCAGCCAGGCAGGTTATTAACAGCAGATTTTCAGATTTCAGAGGGCTGAGCTCGAGGGACAATGTTGAAAGGTTATTAAAACTTGAAGGAAACCGAGGACAAGGCAGAGCCTTCAATTGATTGGGGTCAAATTCTTGCTTCATTGCTTAGCCCTTTGAATGGGGAAAATGTATCATTTCAGGGACAAATCCAGATGGGGATGACAGTGGTTTTGAGTAGGCATATAACAGTAATGAAGGAGGCAGTGTGGAGTCAGATGAAGGGGTGACAAATCCAATCTCTGATCCTTACAAGTGAAGTGACCTTGGTCAAACCACCCCCTCCCTCCTGGGGTCTCAGTTTCTCTATCTGTAAAATGGGGGATTTGGACTAGATGGCTTTTGAGATCCCTCCCACTTTCAGAGCTAGGATACTAAGCAGTGATGAAAAGATACCTTCCAGTTTCTCTAAAGGCAACTGCCTTATAAGAGGCCTGAGTAGTCCTAGACAAGCACTGAAGGGTGCATTGAATAGAGGAAGGGAAGGAAACAATATCTTTTTAAGCATCTACTAAGAGCATGGTATTGTGCCAAGCACCTTACAAATATTATTTCACAACAACTCTGTGAAGTAGGTCCTACTATTATTATTATTATTATTACTATTTTACAGTTGAGGAAACTGAGGCAGAGATTAACCAATTTGTCCATGGTCACACATCTAGTAAGTGCTTGAATCCAGACACTTATTAGCTGTGAGATCCTGGGTAAGTCACTTAACCTCTGTTTGCCTCAGTTTCCTTATCTGTAAAATGAGCTGGAGAAGGAAATGGCAAACTACCCCAGTATCTCTGCCAAGAAAACCCCAAATAAGGTCATGAAGAGTGAATGACTATTGAACAGTAATAACAATAACATTAATTACATTGTAGTCACTAGGATACTTGACTGCTTGAGTGGATCCATTTTCTTTATCAGTTTAGCTATACCTTCCTGGCTGCTCCCTTGGATTCCCTTTTGTATTGCATAGATACCAGCTCACTCCTTAAGGGATTCATGGATCACCCCTGGCTCTCCATGCATAGCCTACCTTCTTTTCAGACCATGTACTACCTGGATGCTAACTCTTGTGTCCTGTTAGGTGCCAGAGTTGTTGGTGGAAAGAAGTGCTATAAATTAGAAATAGAGGATTGTAAAGTGGATTGGGTACCTGCATCTTAACCTAGAGATCCAAGGAAGGTTTTCACTTCTTGATCATTAGCAAAACCTTTACAGGACAGTTTTATAATTCCTTTTCAAGCTGATGAGCTGGAACCCATATATATATCTGTATCATTGATACAACTAAATGCTATGTTTTTTCTTTCTGATTTCAGAACTGTATAGAAGGAAAGTCAGAATTTCCAGAGTGAGAAGTTTCCCCAATAAACATTGAAGCACTCAGATACCACCACTGATTTCAACTATTTAATTAAATTCAGCAAACATCTAATAAGTGTCCATAATATGCAAGGCACTGTGGTTGGTAATGGGGTTATAAAGGCCCTGTCTGACATTTAAGGCTCTTTACAACCTGGCTCATTCCTGCCTTTCCAGTTTTATGCCATATTTCACTGCATAGTTGTTACACCCTGTTTTTCAGTCCAAAACTTGGTTTATAACCTTTCATCACATAATAATCCCATAATTCTGTTCATCACATCTCTTAAAAGGTAAACAGAACAGCAATGTATTCACCAGTGGCATATGGATATGAATTTATCTCTTGCTGAATTCTCAGGGCACTCATATTGTCATGATTCAATTTTAGCATATATTCACAAGTATTTCATGCATCCTAATCTTGCACCAATGACAGTTTAGTAATAAATGATTTTTAAGTAATACTGGCACTAGCACAATTAAAAAAAAGTTCACATATTGGTTGTGCCCCACTTTTTTGCAAAAAAAATTTGGCATAGGTGGCGCAGTGAATAGAGTGCTGGCCCTGGAGTCAGAAGGACCTGAGTTCGGATCCGGCCTCAGACAACCCACACAAACAAAAACCTAGCCGTGTGACCTTGGGCAAGTTACTTAACCCCAATTGCCCTAAAAGGGGCGGCTAGGTGGCACAGTGAGTAAGAGCGCCGGCCTCAGAGTTGGGATGACCTGAGATCAAATCTGGCCTCAGAAAATGAGCACCCACACACAAATAATGACTAGCCGTGTAACCTTGAGCAAGTTACTTAACCCCAATTGCTTAAAAAAAAAATTGGCATAAAATCTATGATGAGTATGCAGTTAAATATGGTTCTTTCCTCACCTCTGTGTACCCTCCAATCTAAGTACACCAGCAATTGTTCCAGCGAACAATAACAAAAGTTCCTGAACTTGCCACTCCATTTCCCATCTCCATGGCTTTGCCCTGGCCATCTCTTATTCTTGAAATCTCTGCCTCTTTACCCCTAGCTTTCGGTTTCCCTGTCTTCCTTCAAGACTTAGCCACCTTCTACAGCAGGCCTGGTCCCCTTCCCCTCTCCCTTCTTGGATTACTTCCCATCTCTTCCACATATATCTTTTATGTGTCTAGTTACTTACATATTTTCTTCCCCATTAGAATGTAAGCTTCTTGAGGACAGGTAGCGTTTTGAGGGTTTTTTTTGCCCTATCTTTATATCCCCAGTATTTAGCACAGTGCTTGGCATAAAGGTAGGCACTTATTAAGTATTCATTGTGGTCATCATTAGATTAGAGATGCAGGATTGGCGTGGTAACTGATTGAACATGGGGGATACTGGGAAAGGAAGAATCAAAGATGATTCTGCAGGTAGGAACCTGGGTGATCTCTAACAAGAGGGGAGACAGCATAAGGGCTCAGATAATGAATTCTCTTCTGGATCAGGGTGGAACTTGTGACCTCTAGATCAGGCAGAAATCATTAAGGATTAGTTGCGACTGCGTATGAGGTACATTCACAACAGCATCATGAAGGCCTTGTGATCAAGGGTAGAATTTAATCCAAACTATAAGACTCAGAGAACTCTTTTGTTGGAGAAGACTGCTGGGGACTTTTAGTATCCTGAGCTGGGAGGTAAGTGCTATAGGAAAAGTGGAAAAGAAGTTTTTTAAAACATGTATGCCTAGGAAGTTTTATTTTGCTATCACTCCCAAATTAGAGTGAGCAAGGAAGGGGCCTTATTTTTGGCAGCTGGTGGTATAGGACAGTCCTAATCCTAATAACGATAATGATGAAAATAACCAACATTTGCATATGTGCTTTACAGCTTGCAAAGCACACCCTATACGTTTTGCTGTTTGATAGGATTTAGGGTATACTTTGTCATTTATTAGGATAGGTATGATCTGTCCAGTGGAAAACATTTATGCCATTTTGTTGGGCTGGGTTTGAGGGCAGTCTTTCCTAAAAGCATCAATTCCTAAGAGAAAAACAGCAGATATTCTTTTTGCAGAAGAAAAGCTCTCCCCTGTAGGCCTTTATTATTCTACATAAAAATGACAACATTTAACACTTGAGCAGAGGTCTGGAACTAGGGAGAAGCTTCCAGAAAGGTCAGAGATCAAAGGGGCAGGCCTTTATTTGGGTGGGTGCTGGGGCCAGCTAGGGAATGGAGGGCTGAGGCTGAGTTCCCAAAGCTTTTTGAACAGCTCCTGTTGGGCCTGTTTTGGGAGCATGTACCACCAGCCATCTATCACTAGAGGGAAGCAAACATCCCCAAATCTGAACATACATGCCGTATAGCAGAGTTCAAAGACTTACAAGGTTTACAACAACTGGCCGTTTTAGAATAGATTTCTTAAAAAAGTGTTCAATCCAGAAGGGATTTAATGCGTCTGGGAAACCTTTAGACATCCTTCTCCACCCCTTCCCCATTATGGTGTATTTATTTTGTTTATGCTTATATTTGCTCAAATTATCTCCCCCTTTTGAATACAGATTCATTGAGGACCAGATTAATTTTCTGTCTTTGAGTGTCTAGCACAGGGACCAGGACAGAGTGGGTGCTACAGAAAATGTTTGCTGACTTTTTGATGGAATGATTGCTAAGGTTTGTATCTGTCCCTATTAAGAGCAGCATCATTTCAAAATCAGAAACTTTGGAGACTTACTTAATTAAATTCAACTTAGCTATTGACTGTCTTGTGGAGATTTCATTCCTCTTCACTTGGTTCCATTAAAACAAAGGGAGAGAGATGTGTTTCTGCTCTAGCTTTTAAGAGGGAGCTATTGAGGCCAGGGCAGATTAGCCCCATAGAACTTGAAGGCTTGTGTGCTAGTCCTCTCTAGCCTCACTGGGCTTCTGTAAAGTACTGTTGCTCACAAGCCTCCACTGGTGTGCTCCTTATTACCAATCAAGGCAAGAATCAGCCAAACTCCATTAGTTTTTGAAAAGGGGACATGCTAAGTAGTGCTATCAATGATTGGTATAAAACAATTGCCTCCAAACCTAGTGTGTATACTCTCTCCTTGAGCATATATAGTCATTGGGGAGAGTGGGCTCAAACTTACAGCACAATGGTAGCAAGGCACATGTAGAGAGAAGGTAACCACCTGATATATGGCCCTTGAAGTTCTTTTCTCTTCTTGTAGAGTCCTCATTAAGTTCCTCTTAGGTAGAGCTTCCTGCTGTCTAGTTAACTACTTGGGGCCCAAGAGTTAGTGCCTCTGTTCATTCTCGGAAATGTGGGATCATATTCTGTGAAAACAGTTGTACATGAGTGACCGTTTTCCCATATAGGCATTTCATCTGTTGTCAGCCATTACTACTCTGGTGGCCAGTACTACATCTCTGGTTGTCAGAGGGACTTCTTATAGGAACCTCAGATTTCCCAAACCAGGTCACCTGGAAACTAAACCATACTTTTTTTTTTTTTGCTTTTTGGAGGCAATTGGGGTTGACTTGCTCAAGGTCACATGGCTAAGGGTCACCTGGAAACTACTAAGCAGGATATTTATTTACTTAATTTGGGAAAGAATAAACACAACAGAAACAAAGGTGTCATGAGCTCCTATAGAGCCTTCTTCACCCTCCCCACCCCAGAAACTTAAAGCTTAAGGCAGCCCTTCTTACTCAAAGCCCCCAAGGGAAGAATCTGAGGGCAGGCTGGCTCAGTTTCAGCTCAACACCTCCTCAGTCATTGGTTCTTTTTTCCCTGCAGTTAATTAGAAGGCTTTGCATCACCACACAATAAAAACCCTTTGGTCACTCATGACTAAAAGTAATCTCATCAGAGTTTCTTTGTGACTGGTTTGGAAAGAAGATCTAAGGTCTGGAGCCCAATTAGTCCATCCTTCCCACCCCTTTACACATGAGAAACCCTTTGTCAACATTAAATGCTATGGAAATATTATTATTATTATCATTTTGGGTGAAATAACATATACAGAGATGAGTAAATATAACATACACACAAAATAAATGTGGCTTTTTTGTGGGGGGAATAGAGAGAGGGAAAGAACACTAAGAAGTGGGAGAAGCAAGAAAGGCCTTTTGCAGGAGATAATAATGGAGCTGAGTCTGGAAGGGAGCTACAAAGTCCAAGAGACAAAGATGAGAAGACATTCCAGGCATAGGGGGCAGCCTGCCCAAAGGAAGAGAGTTGAGAAATGCACTGTCATACATGGGCATTGGTGAGGAGGCCAGCTTAGTTAGACTGTGGAGTGTATGAAGCAGAATTAAGTGGAACCAGACTGACCTGAGCTTTCTGGCTCATTGGACATCATCAAGCAAAGGTCAAGGTTGTTAAAGAGAGGATTCCTTTTCAATTCTGAATGGGACTAGATCAGGGGTTCTTAAAAGTCATTTTTTAAAATTACTAAATTTTATGTTTATTTTTAGTTTACAACATTAATTTCCACACGATTTTGAGTTACAAATTTTCTCCCCGTCTTTCCTCTACCCACCACTCCAGAACAGCAATCCCACTGAATACCCCCTCCCCCAATCTGCTCTCTCCTATATCCTCCCCCATTCCCCATCCAACTTTCCAGTAGGGCAAGATGGATTTCCATATCCCAGTGCCTGTATATCTTATTTCCCAGTGCATGTAAATAATAATAATACTTTTTTAAACATTTGATTTTAAAACTTTGAATTTCAGATTCTTTCCCTTCTTCCCTTGTCTCCCACCCTTACTGGGAAGGTAAGCAATTCAATATAGGTTGTACATGTGTAGTTATGCAAAACATTTTCATAGTGGATATATTGTGAGAGACTGACTATATTTCCCTCCATCCTATCCCGTCCCCCACTTTTAAAAGTCATTTAAAAAATATATCATAGACCCTTTTGGCAGTTTGGTGATGCCTAGAGACTTCCTCAGAATAATATCTGTTGCCTATATTCATAAATAAAGCAAATGATATGTTTCAGTTAGAAGTTGGTGAAACTGAATATGTAATTTTTTCCCCCATCCAAATTCATGGACTCTCCATGATTTAAATCTATCCCTAGACTTCTTGGCTGGGGCTGGAGGTGGTGATGGTAGGGTGGTGGTATGCTGTCTCTAGGTAAAGAATCCCTAGATGGCTGTTGAAGATGCTGTGATTTTTGGGTTATTTTTTGCTTCATTGTGATGGCTACGTGGCTTGAATTAACTGAATAATTGCCTAGACCTTTGCCACATAAACCTGTTTTTCTCCTGTAATGCTGAGATATTATGGGCCATACTGATCCAGGCTTTATTTGCAGAAACTTATTAACCTTGTTAAAATGGTTTTGTTTTAAAGGAGTGTTGTAAAGATTATTTAGAGTAAAACAATTAGATGGTCAACTTGGGATATATTGAAGGGGAAACAAGGACTCTCTTCAATTTGTAAGATCGCTTTGAGAATTTTTTTTTATTGTGTTTATATCTTTGACTGTCAAGTGGAAGACTGAGGCATCAAGGGATCAGCCATTATTTAACTTTCTTTAATGCCCTGTTTGCCTTCTGACTCACTCCTCTTCATCCTTTTGTTTACTCTTGTCTTGGAGCTATCTTCTTCCTAGTACTTGGGGTAGAAAAAACAATGTTTATTTTAAAGAAGCTTGTATTGCAGTCTTAGTCGGGCTTTCTTTGCATGCATTTTTCTAAGTTCCAGTTCTCTCGCTGACTCTAGAGGGAAATTGAGTGCATAGAGTAAGTACTGATTCTAGGAGAGGTGTTGAGTTCAGCTGCATGAAAGAATGGAAAATGGTTGGGAATAGGGTCTGCTTAAATCTGGCAGTGGAAATAGTAGAGGAAATAGAATCATCTGGGACTAAAATCCATAAAGGAAATTATAAGATCATAGAGTTAGACCTAAATAGATGTTAAGGACCACTGAGTTCAATCCTGGGGAAACTGAGGTTCAGAAAGGTTAATTGGCTTGCCCATGGTCAAATAGCTATAAAGTATCTGAGGTAGGATTTGATCCAGATCTTGATTTCATGCCAGGCGCTCTATCCATTATATCACACTGCTCCTTTAGTATTTTAATAGATTAGTGATGGTACTTATTTTTTTCTTAGGTACAGCTGATGACCCATCTATGTCTTGTCATCATGTCTTCATTGAATTAGCAAGCATTTATCAATTGCATACAATGTATGGCCCAGACACTCTGAAATGATGGATATACAGAGACAAAAATGAAAAATCCCTCCCCTGAAAGAACTTATATCCTATCAATTAATAAACAGATAAATCAATCAAAAGACAAAAATTAAAGCCCCAGCCCTGAAGAAGCTTATATTCAGATGAGGAAATGAGGCCAAGCAACTTGTCCAGAAGTTAGTAAGTGTGAAGTGGGGTTTGAGTCACTTCAAGGCCATTGCTTTATTTTATTTTATTTAAAAAAATTTTTTTAAAGCAATTGGAGTTAAGTAACTTGCTCAAGGTCACACAGCCAGTCATTATTTATGTGTGGGTGCTCATTTTCTGAGGCCAGATCTGATCTTGGGTCATCCCAACTCCGAGGCTGGTGCTCTTACTCACTGTGCCACCTAGCCGCCCCTAGGCCATTGCTTTATCTATTTATTATGCCAATATATAACTCATTAATGTAAGAATAATAGAAATAAATTAAGAAAGGGTTGAGAAAAACCTTTGAATGACAGGGCCTTCATTGGCTACTAAGAAAAATGAGGATATAATTAACCATTAAGAGGGAAATCAAGGTGGATGACTATACCCTTCCTTGTGGCCTGTAATGGTAATGAAATCTTGAGCTATATGGACAATATATCTGATTAAAAACTGATTCACATTTCTTTCATTCTGGGAGTATCTAATCACATCAATGAAACAGCCTCAATGGCTTATTCTTTATCAATATTCTACATAATATTTTACAAGCTAATCTTCTTGAGGTCAGGGACAATGTGTTACTCATTTAATATCCTCATAGGATTCATTTAGTGCCTTACAACAAGTAGGTTTCAATAAATATTTCCAATGAATGTAGATGAAGTTTGCCTTAGATGACAAGCTCCTTGAGGGCAGGAACCATTTTCCCTTTTTATTGTGTCCCACATAACACATAGTAGGTACTCACTAGAGACCTGCTTGACATGAAAAACCACAGTACTATAAATTTCAAGCTGTCATCTAGTCCAATGATCCCATTTTACAGATGAGGAAAATGTGGCCTTGGCGAGGCCTTTAACCTCATATGATCTTGGCCATGAGGAAACTGAAGCACTTTGAGGACAGTATCTGTTTTGCTTACTGTCTTTGTAATCCTACAGCTCAGCATAATGCCTGGAACCTAGCAGGCCCTTAATCAAGGCTGGCTGGTTGACTAGAGATTAACTTGCTGGAAATCATTCAGGAAAGAAATGATGGAGCTTCATATTCAAACCCAGGCTCTCTTTTTCGTCCCACTTCAGAGACTTGCTAATGCTGTGACTTTTTAAACTTCCCCCTCCACCCTCTACTTTCTTCTAGATCAGGGGGTTTTAGCCTTTTTATGTGTATCATGGACCACTTAGGCAGTCTCATGAGGCCCATGGACTTCTCATAATAGCGATTAAAAATATATAGCATTAAATAATAGGGTTGCTAAGGAGACCAATTATATTGAAAAACATTTATCAAAGTATTAAAAAAAAGCTTCACAGACTCCAGGTTAAGAATCCCTGTTTTAGATGAACATTCCAATTCTACTCCTCTAACAGTTCTATCAGTCCAGCTTGTGTTTTTGTGGTTCCAGATGGTGTACAAAGTATTGACAATGATGGTATTTTCTTTTGTAAATACAAATTTTCCATAAAGAATCAGTTGCCTTCTTCTTGGAGCCTCAACTCAAATAGACAGCACATGACCCATTTGTTTAGATACTAGGGAGACTGGTTCACCTTGCTAAATGATCATTCAGGCTCAGGAAGAGGACACAAACTCTTGGGCACAGGGCCCCTCTTTACAGCATCAGCCACTGGTCATAAGATGAAAATGACCATTGTTCTTGAGGAAAGGGTGCTTTGCAAAAAAAAAGCTCCCCTCCATACTCTCTGAGCTCCACTAGAGGGCTCTGCAAGGCAAAGAATCTCTGGATGCTGGAGTTGATTAGACAGGCACGAAGCTTGTTGTCTAATGATGCAAGTCATAACTGTGCACTTTGCTAATTAGAATTATGAGTCCTTTGTCTTTTCCTGGGTCAGACGTGGTTAGTGCACAATATGTTTTATCCCTTTGTTCCTTTTATGTCTTAATGTTTTATTCAGTGTATTATTTACGTATTTTACAACTCGGTTTCTAAATATAGGGGGAACCACAGCACGAAGTTCTGGCTGTAATGTCAAGCAGTAAAAAGTGGGGAAGGTAACTCAGATCTGGAAATAGGATTGCTTTCAGAGAAAAAGTCCTCTGCACAAAAGATTTTTCAACAGAAGGGATACAGGGGAACATCAAGACGGTTTGGCAATAGCTTTGGCCATTAACTCCAAAAGTTTCCAATTGCCAGGCTTGTTTTGACAAATAATTAGATTTGGCATATTCCCACCAGAGTGAATCTGATGTTAATTTGGTATTTTGTGCTGGAAAATGCAGCTCCTGGTGAGATGTGTTTTATCCCTGCTATGAATGAATGTTCATTTTCACAGTGTAGGATGTGATCACCCAGGAATAGATATTGTTGCTATATTTCAGGAACAAGAAGAAGGAAAGATTTACGGATTAATTTACAGGGCTTACAGTCCTTTTCAAGCACGATTCTTTATGGGCTAAAAGGGTTTGGCTCTTGAATTCCTAACTTGTGTGTGTGTGTGTGTGTGTGTTTAAACCAGTGTTAAACCTCCCTACCTGAGTCTATGCATTGCATTGTATGCTACACAGTTTGAAAGCTAGTCTTAATATTAAACTTGATAGCTGGAAGGGACTTTTGATTTCATTAAGTCCAGCGTTCTCATTTCATATGTGGGAAAACTGAGACTTGAGATTCTCAATGACTTTTCAAAGGTCACAACACTAGATCATGGAAGAGGCAGAGAATTGGCACCCAGATCACTTGGCATCTAGCCTGATCATTCTTCTTTCTCCTGACAAGATGGCCCCCATCAACCGTGAAAAGACTGATTTAAGCATCTTGTGCTGCCATTGCCTTTCCTTCCTAACTACCCAGCTCTGAAGGGATTTAGGAACAGTCTTCATTTGTCATTTGCTTTATAGTCCCCCATTCCATCTTTTAAAAAATCATTAAAATCTTAATTTGGAACATTGGTACAAAGAACTAAACTTGCTTAAAATGAAACAACTAGGTAGGATGTTGAGCTTCTTGAAGACAGGGGACAAGTCTTACTTTTGAGCATATGTTCCTAGTGCTTAGTACACATAGTAGCTTGTTGATAAGTGAATTTTAACATATGAAGCATCATACTGATTTTTAGTCATTCCCTCTAAGTAATAAGCATAGAGATTGAGTTGGAAGGGACCTTAATTACCATTGAGTTAACCCCCCTCATTTTATAGATGGGGAAACTGAAGCACAGAGAGCTTATGGGACCTGTCTGTGGGGTCACACAGCTAGTCAGTTTCTGAGGAAGTATTAGAACTCAGGGCTCATTGAACCTAGGTCAACTGCTATATCCACAAGATGTCACCAGGATTCTTTGTTCATTCTGTGGTTAAATTCTGTATTTCCTTTTCCTGGTTCTGCTTTAAAAAAATTTAAAAAGTAAAAGTCTTCCCAAGATTGTTCGTATAATCCTCACACTTGTTGGTCTTAATTGCATTATAGTATTCCATTACATTAATGGACGCCACAGCATTTTTCACTCTCCTCCAACTGTTAGACATTTAGGTTGTTCTCAGCTTTTGTACATCAGTAATATGTCTCTATGAAAATATGTGAACAGAGTCTCTCTCTCTCTCCTATCTCTCTCTCTCTCTCTCTCTCTCTCTCTCTCTCTCTCTCTCTCTCTCTCTCTCTCTCTCTCTCTCTCTCCCCCTCTCCCCCCCCTGTCCTTCCCTCCCCCCTCTCTCATTTTATATTTGCAATTGGAATTCTTAGGTATAATTAGTATTTTGAATAACTTTTACTGTATTCTTCTGTATTGTTTTCCCCCAAGTATTTTGAGAATTTGCAACTCCATGAGCAATGAATCAGCATACCTCTTCTTCCATAACCCTGTCAGCATTGAGTTTTACTGCTTTTGATAATTTTTTTGTCAATTTTATGAGTGGGAAATGCTATTAAAGAGTTTTTTTCATTTCCTTTGATAACTATTGTCACTGAATATTTATTCTTGTGGTTATTAACAATTTACATTTCCTCTTTTGGAAATGATTCATTCATGTTCTTTTGACCATTAAAGATGGGTAATTTTCATTATGACTTTTGTTGTCTGTATCCATTGATGGGACTAAAGGGGCTTCACAGAAGAAGTAGATGGGCTGATCAGTGCTGAAAGCAATAGGCTTTTTTATTTGTATGGTTAGAGGAAGGTCTAAAAGAGGTCATGTGGCTTAATTGGAGATACTCAAAGGAACTTTGAGGGGGAGGCAGGAGCAACAAGGCATGGGAACCTGCAGAACCTTTACCTTGGGGCTGTATCTGATGTCTTCGCTGCAGAATTGGGAAGGGGAAGGAATACAAGGAGGGAAGGTGCCAGAAAGCTTCAGATACAATGGTCTTTAGGCCATGGTAAAAGGAGTCAGTCTCCTTGTACTGAAAGGCTTCTTTGGACTTGGTGCATGATTATACCCAAATTTTGTTGGGACTCTTATGATCACAAAATCATAAATCTATGGATCTCAGATACTATCTAGTTCAACCCTCTCATTAACAATTTGTATTTTGTCTTTTGAAAATTATTCATTTACTGGTGAGAAAACTGAAGTCCATGAGGTTAAACAGCTTTCTCAAGGTCACCTAGGTAATAAATGATGGTGGAGAGATTTGAAGAGATTTGCTCTTCTTGACCCCTGGGCCTATTACTTTAGGGTTTAGGTGGTTCTAAGGTCAGGGCAGTCCAGGTGTTTTATATAGATTGGGAAGGGGACCTATTGAGATGGGTTTAATTGGTTTCTTACTTCTTAGCTCACCAACAGGGAGATGCTAATCAGCTTAGAAACTGACTTTTCTAGCCTGGAAATTCCCAAGCAAAGGAATTCCAATCTTTGGGTGGGTCCAGAAAAAAGGGTAGAGAAGAAGCGGGGTTAGGTGAGGGCATTGATGTCAAACTCAAATAGAAGCATGGGTCACTAAATGGTACGTCCCAGGACCACATGTTGACTTAGAAAACCATACGAACATTATGTTTTATTGTCTTTTTATTTGTTATTTGCATTTTTCTTGATTTTAAAATCTAGTTTAGAGTGTCGTGGGGCTCACATAGAGTCTTTAGTACCTCTAGGCCAGGGCATGGGTAGCCTATTGGATAAATAAATACTTGGCCAGAAAACTCTGAATTTTTCCTAGGCTATAAAAGCAGTGTCATAGTTTCTTATATATTTTAGATGTCAGGATTTCACCTGTCAGGTATGCTATAAATATTTTTCCCAGTCTTCTTCTTATAATTATATGTTTTGTGTGGAACAGAAATTTATTTTTCTGTAGTCAAGCACATCTGTCTTGTCCCTAATAATTCCTTCTCTTTCTTGAAGAGAAAACATTAATTTCCACTCTAAAACTGAGATAGTTTATTTCATTTTCTTACATTGTTTATAATTTTTTTATGTTTTAGTCTCTCATTCAGATACATTTTACTTGTCTAATGCCATCTTAATGTTATTATCATAATTTTTTTTATCAAAAAAGCACAGAAGAGTGGGGATACTAATGTCCCTGTCTTCTATACCTTACTTTCAAATTCAAATTCAAATGGTAGTGGGGAATCAGATTTTGAGAACCAGGTAGTTTGTAGGCCAGTTTCAGAATAACATTTTGATAGAAGGGAGGATTAATGCACTGAAAGACGTCCAGAGGATTCAAGGTCATTTAAATAAACATGGGGGAGATTCCATTGGATGGTGAATTGGTCGGTCTTCATAGCAAAACATCGATTGATGATTCTTTGCATCATCAGTTGTTGAAGGGTCCTCTTATCTAGTACTCTGGGAAGGTCCCTTCCATCTTTAAGAAACTTTTTCTTAATTCTAAACTTAATATCAATAGAAACTTAATAAACATGAACATTTTAACAAAGAACAGAAGCTTGTAATGAAATATAAACCCTAATGTACCGTTTTAAAGTATATATCAAATATAATGATAATAAAACACCTATTTGTGTCCCCCATTCTGAACTCTCTTCTGCTCTTTTCTGCATTTCTATGAAATTTTGTGTTTCATTGACATTCTTTTTTTTCCATCTTTTTATCATTCATGTCATAGTCCAACCCTACCTTCCCCTAAGTTCTTGCAAGAAGTAAGTCTAGTTAGGCAAAACAAATACTACGTTATCTTTTTCTGAAGATAGTTGGCTCAATCTGCACCACTTGTTTATCACCTCTCTGCCAGGAGGTGGGAAGCAGATTTCATTATTAGTCCTTGAAAGTAATGATTTGTCCCTGCTACCTCGATCAGAATCCAGAAGTATTGCACAATTATTTTCGTTTATGTTGCTATGGGTATTTTGTAAATTGCTCTCAGGGTTCTACTCATGTTATTCTCCTGTCAGTGTTCTGAGGTTTCTTTGAATCTGTCATATTTGTCATTTTTTATTGTGTAATGAAATTTTGTTACATTCATACAACATAATTTGTTTAGTCATTCCCTAGTTGTTGGACTCTCACTTTGTTTCCAGTTTTCTTTGCTATGGCAAGAAAAGCTGTCATAAATATTTTAGTGTATGTTGTTCCTTTTCCTTTGTCTTTGCCTCTTTGGGATATATGCCTAATAGTAGTATACTGGGTCAAAGGAATAATGACTTTGGGGATATAGTTCCAAATTGCTTTCCAGGGTGGTTGAAACAATTCAAAACTTCAGCAACAGTACATTAGTATTGTAACTGTCTTCCCATAGCCTCTCCAACAGTTGTCATTTCACATTATTATGTTTCTGATATGATGTTTGATATATCCCTTCCAATTTCAAGTTGTTTTTGTGCTCTTGCACTCTTTTAGCTGAGCTTTAGACTTATCTTGCCCTGAACCAGGACTCCAAGTCACTTCTTGGTCATTTCCAAAGTATGTCAATGCATGCATATCTTTTCATTTCCCTTCCCTTTCTAGGTCCTCTTTTTGTGTTATCTTTCCCCATTAGGATGTAAATTCCTTAAAGACAGGACTGTTATGCCCACCTGTATTTATGTTTCTAGAACTTAGCACATTTCTTGGCACATAATAAAGTTTAATAAATATGTTTTTTCATTTATTCATTGCCAGTTGCCTTCCCCTGTAAAACATTTTAGGGATGGTTATTCGAAGTATACAGTCTTTGGTAATTTGTCTCCCCCTCTCCCCTTATATTCCCTTATTGCTTATTTTTTGACTCCTTCCCCTTTGAATGTAGTTTTCCTTGGAGCTAATCTTCAGTGTCTTCTCAGCCTCCTTCCACTTTTGGAAATTCATATTTTACTGGTTTCAATCTCTGCCTCAAATGACTTCTGTGGGGACAGAGCTGGTTCCGCATGAATATTGGGTTCTTTCTCTCAGGCTTTATGGATGACCTGCCCCAGATCTCTTTGTTTCTCAGGTCTCTGTCTGAGTTCTGTTGCAGCACAGGGTGTGACTGTCCTAGGCCAAACAAGCTTCTGCCTTTTGGTTTTCTCTGACCTTAGGAGGAAGGTTGGGGGGCAGGGAGGAAGATTTAGCTGAGTTTTGTTGGAAGCTGGTATATCAATTTACAACTTGGCAGGGAGAGTTAGGGCTTAGGAATCAGTACATCAAATTATGACTTTGTTAAGGTTCTTGGTATTCTAGAACAGAAGTGTAAAATATACAGCCCATTGCCACCCATGAGTGCAGCCGCAATCAGATTAAAATGTAATTGGAAGGTATTTAACAAAATAAATAAAAATATATTAGAACATTCATAAGTTATGTTAATATGCGGTTTTTCTAAGTCAATGTGCTGCCTACAGGGATCCATATATAAGGTTTAGGGGCCCTGTTCCTATTTGAGTTTGGCTCCACTGACTAGGAGGCAACGGAAATTCCTTAATCTTTCGTATGTGATTGGTGGTATAGGTAGGGAGGATCAGAGGCAAATGTCTAGACCTCCATCTTGTTGGTCATATGGACTAAGACCCTTGATTACTTTGTGACCCAAGACAAGTTGCTTTCTTGGCCTCATTTTCTTTATCTGTAAAATGCAGGACTGGACAAATGAGCTGTAACACCCCTTCCAGCTCTGGATCCTATGAAACGATGCTAAAAAAGCACAATGCAACACAAAGTAGGTGCTTTATAGAATCTTGTTTGTTAGTTGATTATGCTCTTTCATTCTGACCAACTATAAGGAGGGCAGTAAAAGGACTGAGGGATGCTTCAAAGGGAAGGGCCAACTAATTTGGTTTTCTGGAAAAACTGAATCAGGAGGGACTCCTGGCACATGTCTGAAAAGCCCTGTGCAAACACCTAGCTGAGCTCTCTAAGTAAACAAATAAAAATAGGGGCCTCTAAAGGGTGGGGAAAAGGCTGGAATTACCAAAGACTGTATGCTTCAAATAACCAGACCTAAAATGGCTTATAAGAGAGGACAGTTGGCAAGGAATGAATGATAAAAACATTTATTAAGTTTTGTTATATGCCAGGCAATGTGCTAAATATACAAATAAATGTGCAAATGAAAATCAATTTTATTATTAACAGAACACTTTTAAAAATTTTAATTAATTTATTTACTTTTAGTTCACAACACTCAGTTCACAAGCTTTTGCGTTCCAAATTTTCTCCCCCTCTCTCTCCTCCCCACTTTCCCCTTTGGCAGCATGCAATCTGATATAGATATAGATACAAATACCTTCACATTAAACATTAGTCAAATTGTAAAGAAGAATTATAACCATTGGAATGAACAACAAGAAAGAAGGAATGAAACAAAGAACAAAAGAGCAAGAAGTTTGCTTCAATCTGCATTCAGACACTGTAATTCTTTCTCTGGATGTGGAGAGCCTTTTCCATCATGAGTCTCTTGGAGTTGTCTTAGAACCTTGCGTTCCTGAGAGGAGCCCAGTCTATGGAAGTTATCACAGACACAATGTTTCCGTATCTGTATACAATGTTCTCCTGGTTCTGCTCCCCTCCCTCAGCATCAGCAGAACACTTTTTATAGTAACTTGGTGGTATAGTGGATAGAGCACTGGACTTGGAGTCAGGAAGGTCTGAGTTCAAATCCTTCCTCAGACACTCACTTGTGTGACTCTGGGCAAGTCACTTGACCTCTCTCTCTCTTTTTTTTTTTTTTGCTTTTTGGCGGGCAATTGGGGTTAAGTAACTTGCCCAAGGTCACACAGCTAGGTTTTTGTTTGTGTGTGTTAAGTGTCTGAGGCCGGATCCGAACTCAGGTCCTTCTGACTCCAGGGCCAGCGCTCTACTCATTGCGCCACCTAGCCGCCCCCCACTTGACCTCTCTTAACCTCAATTTCCTAATATGTAAAAAGGGCTATTATGCCCTTATTATAGAGCACATGCCTCCTAGGGCTGTTATGAGGACCAATTGCAATAATTATAATAGCACATACCCATTAGAGTTGTTGCAATACATTTTTTAGTTTTAAATAATTTTTTTTTGCCCCCCTCAATTACACGTAAAAACAATTTGCAATAGTTTTTGTAAAGCCTTTTGCAAATCTTAAAGCAAAATAGAAATGCTGTGTAATATTATGGAATATATTGTTTTTTGCACAGCAGCATGTGAAAAGGTCAAAAGTAAATCTTGAACATTAAGAAAATGAATGTGACCCCTAGCCTGGGTCAGAGTTAGCATGAGTGAGACCAAAGGGGCACATCTTCTTCCTAGCAGACGAACCCAATCATGGACTTGATTATTTCACAAGCTCTGGTGAGGGTGAGAGGAAGGGTATTTATTTCAAGTGTTGCTCTTAGAACATCATCTGAACTGGAGCTTGAAAAGCTGAAATGTAGCTGTCGAATTTGCTAGTTTACTGCAGCCATCTCGCATCCTTTGAAGAAAGTGACAACCAATGGAGGGCAGTGAATGCTAAGTGGGGATATTAAACTTGTCTTGTTGGTGGTGGCAGGCTAATCTCTTCTCATCAGACTGGAAATGATACCCATCTGAAAGGAGAAGCAACATCTAACATTCATTATATTCCTTGATAGCAGTCTCTAGGGGAAAAATTATATGTACAGAATGTGATGATCAACATTTCACTTTTTTCTGACATCTTTTTTAAGAAATCGTTTTGAGAGGGACTTCCCTTCCCCCTCCAGGAAAGAACATACTTATAGTATGCCGGATCATAATAAGCAGGGGAGTTGTATTGTCTCTGCCATCGTCTATTGTCTGGATGTCAAAGTGGCACAGAGGAATGACTGCTCACTGTTGACTTAAAGGACCTCCCAGCCTTGCTACTTAGCTCTCATGTGACTGTGGGTATTACTTTACCTGTCTGTACCTCAGTTTCCTCATCTGTAAAATGCCGGGGTTGTAGTAGATGTTCTCTAAGGTCCCCTTCAATACTAAACATGTTGTCCTTTGTGATCTACACCCTAGGTTACATTGTTCTTTACTTCAGGAATTTTTTTCTTGTTTCTGTGGATAGATTTCAGGAGGTCTATAAACTTGCATGGGAAAAAGTCACCTCTTTATTTCATTATGATTGATTTCTTTTGTATTTTATTTTTTTATTTAAAAAGTACTCTTCTGAGAAGGGATCTGTCACCTTGACCAGATGGCCAAAGGTGGCCAGGACCCAAAGCAGGGTAAGAAATCACTGTGTTAGCTTGACCTTAGCTGACTTTGACTAGTCCTAGGTGAGACCATGTTGAAGTTTGTGGAATTTGATAGTTAAAATAAAAATTTTAGTTGGAAACTCCTTCATTTGAAGTTTTTGGCAATTTTGAAAGTGGCAGGTTTAAATTTATAAACTGAGAAAAAATGATTTTCTAAGCAAATGAAGAGCGCAAATATAGGCGATTTGGGGGCTCAGTGGATGGAGTGATGGATTTATTGTTCAGTTATTTCAGTCATGTCTGACTCTCCAAGACTGCATTTGGGGTGTTTTTTGACAGAGATACAGGAGTATTTTCACATTTCCTTCTCTAGCTCATTTTACAGATGAGGAAACTGAGGCAAAGAGGTACTCTTCCTGCTGGACCACCTTCCAGTGTGCCCCAATCCCTGGACCTGCTGACCCCCAAAGAGAGGGAGATATCACCTCCCAGGCTTATAAGTGCCCTCGCTCCTTGTGGTGCTGGTCACAGCTATGATATCAAAAAGGAACATCTCCTGTATGTGTTCTTCAGCCAGTGAAAACAGCCTGTTTAAATGCCCTGAAGTAAACACTTACAGAGGTTCCCCTCTCTTTACGAAGACCCAACCGGGGGTTGCCTGAGAAGTCCCCAAACACCAAAACTGTCTGTCATCTGATAACAAAGGCAGAGAGACGGTGTCTCTCAGGAGGCATAGATCCTTAAATTGCTTCCAAAAGATCATTAGCTTTAAGCTATGCGGTGAGGGGAAGTCGCCCAACTTGGGCCCAAATCTATCTTCATCTGATCTCAACTTATCCTTCAGGATGTTTCCCTTAACAAAGGAGGATATTCTTTGGAGAAGTGTATCCTAGGCCCAAGGCTCTGTAGGAAAGGACTGTCTGGTGTCATGCTCTAAGGTGAAATACAGTGGGCAGGAGGGAAAGGGCAAACAGAGGCCCCAGATGACAGAACCCACATGGTGCCAGCTTGCTCTGGGATGCAACGTAGCTCAGGAGCTAACCCTTAGAGGGGATGGGCCACCCCTGGCAGGTCTGCCCTTCCATTCCTACCACTGAGAGGCCCAAGTGCTAGTCTCAAAACCTTAGGAACCTGGTGTCTGGCTTTACCACTTAATAGAGAACTGGAATGTCCTCATCTCATCTCAACCTAGCTATGGGTTCTAAACTGACTCTCACTTCAGATCTCACAGTGGCTGAGTTTCCTAGTATCTCTTGACCACCTAACGACACAAGCCAGAAAGCAGACTCCAACAACCTGGTTCCTCATCAATGAGGCATGACTTCCTACTTCACTTATGGGGTTCCCAGAGTCTGTAGTAAGTCCAACTGAGGTTCCAGGGGGCAGGGCAGAAGACCAACCAAACCACCCCACAGCCTCAAACACCTGTCCTCTCTGGACTCCTGTTCCCAGGGAAAAGTGAACACTGTACGTGGACAGATCAATGAGAAAGGGAGTCCAGGGTCACTCAGGTGTGTGAGGCTGGATTTAAACTCAGGAAAGGTGATTCTTTCTGACTTCAGACCTGGCACTCTGTCACTGTGCCACCTCGCTGCCTTAAAAATATTATTGCTGAGTCATTCAGACTCTTAATAACCCCATTTGGGGTTTCCTTGGCAAAGTTACTAGAGTAATTTGCCATTTCCTACTCTAGTTCATTTTACAGGTGAGGAAACTGAGGCAAACAGGGTTAAGTGACTTGCCCAAGGTCACGTAGCCTGTAAGTATCTGAGGCTAGATTTGAACTCAGGTCTTCCTGACTCCAGGCCTGGAGCTCTATCCACTGCACCACCTAGAAAGACTGAGTTCCAATATGGCCTCAGAAACTCACTAACTATGTGACCCATGGCACTTAATTTCTGTCTGCCTCAGTTTCTTCATCTGTAGAATGGGGATAATAACAGCACCTACTTCCTGGGGTGGTTGTGAAGACAAAATGAGAAAATATTTGTAAAACACGTGCAAACTTTAAGCACTATATAAATATTATTGTTATTATTATGTAGAACTGAAGGAGAAAGGTTTCATCTTTGCCTTTGTCTTTCTAGCACCTAGCTCAGTTCCTGGAACATAGCAGGCACTTAATTAAGAGCTTGTTCCTAGGAGCATAGATTTATTTATATCTGGAAAGAACTTTAGAGGTCATCTAGTGCAAGGCTTTTATTTTTAAAAGGAAACTGTGGCCCAGAGAAGCTAAAGGTCTTGCCCAACTTCACAAGGTGGTACCAAGAGGTGGTATTTCGAATCCAACTCCTCTGACTCCAAATCCAGCACTCTTTGTCGAGTTGAATTAGTTAAACTAAGAAAACAATGTGTTTTTTTGAATATATCAAAGCCCATGGTCACACAAACAGTTCATATTAAAAGCAAGGCTTGACCCAGGTCTCCTAATCCAAGGTTAGCACTCTATCCCTGACACCATGTTGGGTCTTCAACTACTTGATAGGACAATGGATATTTAGAAACAATTACTTTCCTTTGAAAATATGTTATAATTCAGTCTTTTTGGTCATTCTGAAGGGTAACCCTTCTCCAAATAGTTTGAATTAGAGAGTTTTGGCCATATAAAATTTCAATTATGCTGCTTTTTATACATGCAGTTTGAGCATGACCCAACCAGAGAGTGACACATGATTAATGTCTGACCGTAAGTCACAGTTGAACACATTTGTCCACAGTCCTGTAGTAAGTGACAGTGAGATGAATAGGACCTGAGGCTCTGGCAAACTCCAGTGGATAGAGGGCTCTGCTCCCAAGACCAAGGCCATTGGTGTGATAATGGCCAGGCCAATTAATTTTGCTCTGTTCCGAGATCCCAGACTGGACCCCTTGCCCTGAGACAGCCCGTTCACAAGGAATAATAACTGATACTTGTACAACACTTTAAAGTTTGCAAAACCCTCTGTCTACATGTCCCAATTTGAGACTCATTTGAACAACCCTGTGAGGTAGGCAAGTGCTGCAGGTATCATACCCATTTCACAGGTGAGGAAACTGAGGATGAGTGAAAAGAAGTGATCTTCCATGGGCCCATAATGACTAAGTATCAGAGATAAAATCTGAACCCAGGATTTTCTGATTACATGTTGTTGCCAGCTCCATTCAGTGTATTGCACCCATTGCCTCTTGTGCCCGAAATTGGGGAGAATAGGGATTGAGCAAGAATGTGGCTGGCTGAATCAGTACAGCTCCTGCATGATTGCCTGGAAAAATGCTTCAAACCTATGTCTCTGATCAGTGACCAACAGGTCATTATGTGATCCTGGTCTACAAAGATCAGCATAATATTTTACTATGGACTGTAGTATTTCTATCTAGAGTGCCTACTGGTAGAGAAAACAAAATAAGTGACTTCATTTTAAGTTGTTCACTTATGAGCTTCTGGTCAAATATTAAACTCGACCAGGCTCCTTTTGGGCAAACTCATTGCACTAATTTCTACCTTCTTGGCTGTGTTCTGAGTGCTTCCTCTTCCCTTCCTTAAAGAGGGGAAATGAGATGGTGGAAGGAGCATTAGATTTAGAATTGGGGAACCTTATTTCAAGTATTAACTCTGGCTTTCAAGACAATAACTTAATCCTCAGAGAGCCTTGATGTACCTACTTGTAAAATGGGAACTATAACACTTGTATTACCTCACTTCTTGTGGGGGAAGTGCTCTATAAGCCTCAGGAAGTCACCAGAAATCTTCAGCCAAAGGAAAGAGAGCCACTTGTTGGTGATGTTATGGGTGGGAGTAAGTCTAGATGGACTTTGAGGTCTGGGTTTCCAAAATTACATAATTAGAGAGTTGGAAGGGACTTCAGTGGTCATCTAGTTCAATCTGTACCTGAAAGGAACCCCCACTATATCCTGTTCAACAATTTGTCCTCCAGGCTCTTCTCAAGGATGGAGAACCTTGCTCTCTTCAGGCTGCCTGATTAGGACAGCTCTAATGATTAGGAAGTTTTTCCTGACATTAAGCCTACATCTGGCTCTTGTGACTTCTACTCTTTGCTCCTGACTCTACTCTTAGGGCTCCCAACTCTGCACTGACTAGAGTTCACCTAGATTACCCTTGGAAGATTCTGGCCATTTGGGCAGAGTGTGTGTGAGAACCATATGCTGAGACTTTCCTTTGTTGTTTATCTGGATGCAATTGAGTAGTGTAAAAAGGGCAGCCTTGGCAGGGGTGGTTTCCTGAGGGTGATATCAACGGTCCCCATAGTGAAAATTGAGAAAATCATGTCTAGAATGATTTTGCTTTGTAAGTGCCAAGAAACAGCCTGTGTACCAAACAGAACCATGTTTTCTTGGATGAAGCATCCTAGCTCAGAGGATGATTGGAATCCAGTCCTTTCTGAATGAGATGAGACGGTGAATCTTCCAACATCTTTGGAAGGGTCATTGGACTTGGCAAAACTCAGTAAATCTTGCTTTCAAGTGTATGGGCAGTTAACACCTGTATTTTCTAGTGTTGGAAATATCCCAAGAATTCTTTGTTGGGCACTGCCTTCTCAGCCAGATTCCTTGCTTGGCTAATGTTTGGTTGTGTTATGGTGCAGTTAATAAAGAATTGCCCTCAAGACCAGTAAGCTATGAATTCCAGTATCACCTTTGACAGACGACAGTAGAGTGGTCTTGGGTAACTCAGTGAACCTCTCAGTGCTCTAGGAAACTCTCTAAGACTCTAAGTTGCCAAGATGGTGCTGACCTGCATAGGTGTGGGGGAGTTTCTTGGAAAGTTCCCTTTATCAGTGAAATCACAGGTCTAGTCCCTCTCTCTCCTTACTTTGCACACAGCATCCAGGGCCATCTCCAGTTGTCCTGATATGTGTCTTGCTACTGGACCCAGATGTCTCTGAATGAGAAAATGAGGCTGGTTCCTTTGTACAGCCCTCCCTCCCTTAAATCGAATTCACTTGCATGTTATGGTATTGCCTCCCCGATGTCACTGTCCTCTTTGAGGATGGACAAATAGCAAGAATAACATCAAGAACTATTGAATACTCCAGACTTAAGCTCCTATTTTCTCCAGGGAAAGTGTGAGAGAGAATAATTCAAAGAACCTGTTTCTCATCAGTGTAAGAGACCATAGAGTTGATCAGCCAACAATGAACAAACTTTTATAAAGCACCTACTTTGTGTCAAGAGATAGTTGAGACATAGTGATGGACAGTTGACCTTGGAACCATGAAAAAACCCTGGTTTCAATGTATATTTGCTATATGATTGTGGGCAAGTACTTTCACCTCTAAGATTATAAATTGCAGAGAAGATTTATCATCTAAATCATAATATTCACTTCTATCCCTACTACGTGCCAGATGCTATGCTAGGAGCTGGGGGTACCAAGACAAAAATTAAATGGTCTCTGCCTAAAAGTAGCCATTTGATTTTTAGGTCTTCTCAAGCCAACATTTGCAGTAAAAATCTCTCTTTCCTTCAATTAAATCTGTCAACTCAACAAATCTTTCTGAAGTCCTACTCTGTAGCATTTTTGCAGAGGGGGAGATGAGTGGGAGAGGAACAGGAAGATTAGGAATTGATTAAATTCTGAGCTCTGCATAGAGTTTCCTCTTTTCCTTTGGAGCTAAGATGGAGAACATTCAGAGAAGTAGTGAAGCATAGTAGGCAGTGCAATTAATCAATAATCAACAAGAATTTATTAAGCACCTACTTTATACCAAGATGCTGCCATGGCACGAGGAATAAAGAATTGATTTTGGAGTCTGCATGACTTGAATTCAAGTCCTAATTTGAATATCTATTGGCTATGTGACCCTGGGAAAGTCATTTACCATCTAGGTGTCCACAGATAACTCTCAAAGGCTACAAATTGCAAGACAGCTGTGTATCTGTGTTGGTGAAGGAGTTTTCTCATTGGAACTCTCCTCCCATACTGATAATCACTGGAGGTGACTGAAAAAACCCACACTGGCGCATAAGACACACCCTTCTTTGGTAGGAAAGCACCTTCCAAAGCCAAGATGGAAAGATAAAGAAAGAAATGGAAAAAGAAAGACCTATGGAAGATAGGTCCTCATGATTATGAATTAGGTGGGGTGTTTACTTTTCCTTATTGAAATTATATAAATGACTATTGGGCCAATTAAATAAAATTCCTGCCTAGATAATTTGCCAAGCTCTGTTTTGGTCAGTTCTAGTCCTAGCATAGCTTGACTACACTATAGCAATGAAATTTAGGGCTGACAAATGCTTGGTAAATTCTCCAACTAAATGTTTCCTGTGCCTTGGTCTATGGTCAAAAAGGCTGTGAAAAGAAATGGCATTCTTGAAATATTCTCAGCATTTTTTAGTGAGTGTTAACTACTGTCTCTTTACAGGTGATTAACTCTTGCTCTGTGTGCTTTATTCCAGATTATGGCAGGGATTTCTAGACTGTGTTCTGTTAAATAATAGATGGTATTAGCAAGGTCATTTTCTGCCTGACCAAGGGAAAATTTTGCAGCATAAAGCCATGCATTAAAAAATAGGATCAATACAAGTGAAAAAACAGGAGACAAGTTTTCTAGGCCTTCTTAATCAGGTGTTTCTGATGAAACTGCACCCCCCCCCTCACCCCAGGGAATAAGACTAGTTATTAATTGCTTTTGCTTTTATATAATCTTAGGAGAGGTGGGAGACATTATGGTACAATAGAAAGTGTACTGAAGTTAGAGGATCTGGGTTCAGATCTTGGTTGTGCTATTCAGTTACTAGTGATCTTGGGCTTGCTATGTGGCTTTGTCTAAAGTAGGCTTCAGTGTCTGAATCAATAAAAAAAGGAGGCCGTTGGTGGTATGGTGGATGGACTTGGGAAAGACCAGAATTTGGATACTGCCCCAGACACTAGCTGTATGACTCTAGGCAAGTCACTTAAACCTCTCTGTGCCCAGTTTCCTTTTTTTGTAAATTGGAGATAATAACAGCACCTACTCACAGGGTTGTTGTGAGTATCAAATGAGCTAATAATATATATTAAGTGCTTTGCAAACCTCAAAGCGCTATATGTGTTCATCATCATCATCATCATCATCATCATCATCATCATCACCACCACCACCACCACCACCACCACCACCAATGATAATGAGAAAGAGTGATGGGAGAGGATTACATGACCTCTGAGGTTGTTTCTAGCTCTAACCACATCATTCCATGATCTAAAGCCAAAATTGATTGATTAAAGGTACAGTGTTCAACATCTAAAAGTAGCTACCAAAAGGAGTGCAGGAATTGTGGGTCTCACTTTGTAGTGCCCCTGATATCTGATTTGATGAAAAAGGAAAAGCTTTGGATTTAAAAAGGAATAGTTTCTAATTCTAATGGCTCAGAATGGTAAGAGATGCCATAGCATTTAGAGATAGAAATGGGCCTAAAGGTTATCCAGCCCAGTCCTCCTTATTTTAGATGCAAAGCAATAGACATCAATAAAAGGGAAATGACTCACCCACAGTCATTCAGGCAGTGGGTAGAAGAACCAGGACTCACATTTGTGCTCTCTGGTTCCCAATCCAGTACTCATGCTATGCCAATCATAGTCCTGCTTTCCTCAGCTGCATTTCAAGGACACTTTAAGGTTTACATATGCTGTCTCATTTGATCCCCTTAACAACCTTGGTAGGTGGGGGCTATTATTAACCCAGTTTTGCAGATGAGGAAACTGAAGCTAAGAGTGGTTAAGTGACTTGACAATGTCTGTTGTAGGATTGGAACTCAGGTCTTCCTGCTTCTAGGTCCAGTTCTCCATCCATAGCACCAACTAATTGCCTTGTAAGGATAGCCTTAAAAGAATACTGCATTGATCAGTTTGTTAATAATACTCCATATGAATGGGAGAATGTTAGAATGCCATTCCCACAGAGAATCAGGAAGACTGTTATGCTTTAGAATGTGTTTGATATGCCCCAAGTCATTGAATCCCTAATGGAATGGCTAAGTCTGTAGAATACCAACCAAAGTTACAAAGGGAATGAATTTAAAACCAACCAAACAAATATGTAAATTTGATGATTTAAATTTTCCTCTCTTGACAAGCTGAGATGATATCTGATAAACTGATAAAAAGACCAGACACCTGACACTCTGCAAAAAAGGGGTAAAAAGCAAGATCATTTTTTTGGTAATTTGAGGAATCTTGTGATATCATCTTAGTGCTTGGCAAGCAGACTAAAGATCAGGAATTCAGATTTTAATTGCTGGCTGAGGAAATGAGAGGGAGAGAATTCAGTCTGCATGAGTGATCTTGTCCCCTCCTTACTGGGATCAGAGATTTCAGACAGTATTGTATTCTTTTGATAATACTTTGTGTGTGTATGTGTGTGTGTGTGTGTGTGTGTGTGTGTGTGTGTGTGTGATTATCGTTGATTATCAAGCAGCATAGAATTAAAATGACTTGAAAACATGCCAAAGTTCTGATTATCCATTTTCTGTCTCATCTCATTCCTAAGAATATTAATAACCTTTAACTATCCATTTGTTGATATTTTATTTGGAAAAAAATGATTCCTAGGTCAGGGATTTAAAAAAAAGTCTCTAAAATTAAAGTTAGCTGAATCTTGAAGTTATTAAATATCATTAAACAAAAAATGTAGGTGATTAGAGTTGCCTAATTAGCCATATTCTGACACGATTTCCTGTTTATTCTATTTTCCAATTAGCCCAGTTCCTTAGGGGCAGAAACACTGTCTTCTGGTATTTGTAAAGACCTGTGTATAGAGAGGGTGTTCCATGAAATGACAGATAAGAATGTTGTTGTGTTATGAAGGGAAAATACCAGTAGACAAAAATAGTTTAGATGGCACCATGTTGAGCTTATGTCACAACCGAGAGGAAATCGACAAACCATCATTTGGAATCAATCTGCATTTGGAATGCCATGTGATATTCCAGTTACCACACTCCAAAAAGGGTGTTACAATAGGAGGTCTTGAGAAGGACAACACCATGGGATGTTGGGTTGGTCTCTTCACTGCTCTGGTCTAAGATTTTTTTTGGTCTTTATTAATTTGTTTGTTTACTTTTAGTTTACAAGATTCAGTTACACAATCCTTTGAGTTTCAAATTTTCTCCCCCCCCTCCCCATGGTAGCATGCAATCAAGTATAGGATCTGCAAATACTTTCACATTAGACATTAGTCAGGTTGTAAAGGACTGTAACCGATTGAATGAACAACGGGAAAGAGGAAACAAAACCAAACAAGAAAAAGATAGATAGAGAGCAGGCAGTTTGCTTCAATCTGCACTCAAACTGTTCTTTCTCTGAATGTAGACATCTCTTTCCATCACTGGTCTTTTGGAGTTGTCTTATAATTTTTCATTGCTGAGAAGTGTCCAGTCTATCAAAGTTTGTCATCACACACATGTTGTCTGTAATTGTGTACAAATTTCTCCTGGTTGTGCTCTTTGGCCTAAGTCTTAATACTTATAAAGTCGGAGGTTGGGCTAATTGAGCTCTAACGTCCCCTCCAGATCTAAATCCTATGATTGTTAAAGGGATCTGGGAGGAAATCTGAGGGCCATAGCATTTGGCAAGATGGAGAAGCATCTGGATGCAGTGGGGGAACTGTTGAACACAGAGTAGGGGGAACTTCATTCAATTTCTGGATTTGTCATATGCTAAATATGTGATGCTAGTCAAGTCTCTTTGCTCCCTGGACTTGTTTCCTTGTCTTTAAGATGAAGTGGTTGGGCTAGATGACTTCCCAAACCCTCCATTTAAGGAAGGAGCTCAGTTCAGGACATCTCAATTTTTACTTGACTGCACTACTATGGGACTTGTTTGACTTCTTTGCTATGCCCAAGGATCTTCTCCAGGCCCCTTCACCTCTTTTCCGCTCCATTTGTGTATTTCCTCCCCTCTTTGGGTGGAGGATGGGAAAATGACTTTCTTTTTTCCCATTTGAATCCCCATCACTTAGCAAAGTGCCTGGCATATAGTAAGTGCGTAATTAATGTTTGACTAACTGATGCATAAAGGAAACAATTTTTGATAAATAAAAGGAAATGATGCTGTACACCAGTGGTATCAAACTCAGATAGAAATGGGTGGGCACTAATCTATACATAAAGATTCCTATGGGCTGCAGGTGAGTGTTAAAATGTGTTATTAACTATGTTTTATCATATTTTTATTTATGTTGTGAAATATTTCCTAATTACATTTTTTTTAAATTAAACAAATGCTTTATTGACTTCTGGTTTACATCATTCATTTCCACCAGATTATGAGTTACATTTTTCCCCCACTTTTTCCCTACCCACCACCCCAGAATAGCACTCCCACAGGATATCCCCTCATCCAATCTGCTCTCTCCCATATCTTCTCCCATACTCCCTTCAACTTTGCCATTAGGGCAAGGTGAATCTCTGAGCCCCACTGCCTGAACATCTTATGAAACATTTAATTTTAAAACTTCGATTTTCAGATCCATTCCCTTTCTCCCCTGTCACCCACTCCCTCTGAGAAGATAAGCAATTCAGTATGTGTTGTACATGTATATCTATGCAAAACATTACCATAGTAGATATATTGTAAAAGACTGCTTATATTTCCCTCCCACCTGTCTCACCTCCCACATGGTCCATTCCCTACTTTGATCCTGTCCCTCTTTGATAATGGGTACTTCTAACCTCCCCTCTTCCCAGAATGCCCTCCCCTCCATCATCCCCTCTCTCATCCCCTTTTCCCCTACTCAGGAGAGTGAGTGAGGGTAAGATATTCCATTTAGTATGTATGTGATTCTCTCCTTGAGCCAACTTCAATGAGAATATGCTTTTGCCTTTTTGCCTTCCTGTTCTTCCCCTCCCCCGCAACTACTTCCCCTTGCCTCTTCTACATGAGATAGTTTGCCCTACCCTGTCTCTCTCCATCTCCTCTTGCCATTTTCCTCTCTCACCTCTTGACTTCACCCCTTAAGAGTCATCCCTTCCTTGGGGCGGCTAGGTGGCGCAGCGAGCAGAGAGCCAGCCCTGGAGCCAGAAGGACCCAAGCTCAGATCCAGCCCCAGACACCCAACACAGAAACAAAAACCCAGCCATGTGAACCTGGGCAAGTCACCCAACCCCAATTGCCCTCCAAAAAAAAAATAATCATCCCTTCCCATCAAATTCAACCTGTTCCCTCTATCCATGTATACCTGTGAACATATGCCATGTACCCTTCTTCAATTATTTTCATAATGAGAAAGGTTTCATCAAACACAGTTATTGTTTTTCCATGTAGGACTGTAAATAGTCCAAATTTGATAAGTTCCTTTTGATTTCTTTTCCTTGATTGCCTTCTCAAGCATCTCTTGCTTCTTGTGTCTGAATGTCAAATTTTCTATTCAACTCTGGTTTTTTCACCAAGAATGCTTAAAGTCCTTTATTCCACTGAATGACCATATTTTCCCCTGAAACAAGATACTCAGTTTTGCTGGGTAGGTGACCCTTGGGTTCATTCCCAGCTCTTTTGCCCTCTGGAATATCATATTCCATGCCCTTCTATCCCTCAATGTAGAAGGTGCCAGGTCCTGTGCCATTCTGATTGTGTTTCCACAATATTGAAATTGTTTCTTCCTGGCTGCTTGTAGTATTTTCTCCTTGATATGGGGATTCTGGAACCTGGCTATAATATTCCTGGGAGTTTTCTTTTTGGGATCTTTTTCAGGAGGTGATCTGTGGATTCTTTCAACCTCTATTTGCCCTCTGGATCTAAAACATCAGGGCAATTTTCCTTGAGAATTTCTTGAAGGGTGATTTCTAGGTTCTTTCTTTGATCATGGCTTTCAGGTAGCCCAATAATTTTTAAATTGTCTCTCCTGGATCTATTTTCCAGCTCAGTGGTTTTTCCCATGAGATATTTCACATTGCCTTCTATTCTTTCATTTGTTTGGATCTGTTTAACAGCATCTTGATTTCTCATAAAGTCAGTAGCTTCCATTTGCTCCAGTCTAACTCTGAAGGAATGAATCTCCTCAGTGAGCTTTTGAGATTCTTTTTCCATCTGGCAAAGTCGGCTTTTTAAGGCATTCTTCTCCTCATTGCCTTTCTGAGCCTCTTTTGCCATTTGAGTTAGTCTATTTTTTAAGGTGTTATTTTCCTCAGTCAGGCTGTTGACTGTCATTTCATACTTTCTTGCATCTTTTTCATTTCTCTTCCCAAATTTTCCCCCACTTCTCTTATCTGCTTCTTAAGGTCCTCTATGGCCTGTAGCCAGCTTGTATTTTCATTTGGGGCTTTTGGTGCAAGAGTTCTGACCTCACAGTCCTCCTCCATGCTTTGAGCCTCTTTGCCCCTAAAATAGGAGTCCAATGTTGAACTTTTCTGTTTATTTTGTTTTGTTTGCCTAGGCATGTTGCCACTTAATTACTTGATTTTGGGGCTTGTTGCCACAGTAGGACTCTGCCACCAGACAGGGGAGCTTCTGCCCAAACGTGGGGTCTTCACAACTTCCGCCAGTTGTGTGGCCTCTGTAAAGCCTCCACCCACTCTGGCAAGTTGGATACCCACCCCAAACTTCCCCCCCATATCACAAACCAGATCCAGGCAGTTTAAAGCAAAAGCGATTAACCCCCAGACTGATTGCTGTATCCTCCTACAGTTCGCAGACCAGGAGCTAGAGCCACTACTGATGCTGCAAAATGGCTTCTGTGCAGCTGTTTCTTCAGCAGCTTTTTGCCCCCAGGGGAGGAAGCCGCGTGTTCCCCAAATACTGGTCCCAAAGTCCATAGGGCACTAACCTCTCACTTTGTCCTAGGCATATCTGTGCTGATAATTCTGGAATCGCCACAATTGCTGGTGTTCTGGGGTTCCACCAGCGGGCTGAAGGCCCGGCCGCCCTGGGGCTAAAACCGCGGACCTGGGCTAGGCTCTGCAGGCTGCGCTGTGGGTTCCCAGTGCGCAGTGCTGCCTGCTCTCAGAGTGCTGCTCTGGCCGCTCCCTGCAGGGCTGCTGGGCTGTCCTCAGCAGGAGGTTAGCTTCTCTGTGCCATTCTGTGGGTGCTGTGGCTCCAGAAGTTGTTCGGAGCTCCCTTTCACATTGTTTGAAATTTGTGTGGGGCAGAGCACATTGGAAATGCTGTTTCTACTCCGCCATCTTGTCTCCGCCCCCCCCCCCCCCCAATTACATTTTAAGGTGGTTCTGATGCAATCAAGTTTGAGTGTTTGACAGCTCTTCTGGACACAGTGTGTCATAAATTTAGAAATACTTCTTTTTAAAAAATTTGTTATCTTTTGTTTTCACATCATCCACATTTCCCAGTAGAGGCAGCTAGAGGTACAGTAGTTAGAGTGCCAGGCCTGGATTCAGGAAGACCTGAATTCAAATGTAGCCTCAGACACTTACTAACTGTGACCCTGGGCAAGTCACTTAATCTCCATTTGTCCAAGTTTTCTTGACCGTGAAATGGGGATAATAATAGCACCTGTCTCTTAGGGTTGTTGTTGTAAGCATCAAATGAGATAATATTTGTAAAAAGTAAGGAATGCAATGCCTGGTACACAGTAGGCATTATATAAATGCTTATTCCCTTCCCCTTTCCACAGTACAGGGTGTCCCTAAAATCTGGACACATAGGCAATCTCATTAACCATGCATATTTTCAAGAAATGAAATGAATGAAATTTTCAACAACATTTTATTTAATTAGCATACATTTTAGCCATGACAATTTCATATGGAATAAAAGCTTTCATTATCTATTGGGATTATTTTCCATATTAATGAGATTAATTTAATTTAATTAATTAGATTTCCTATGTGTCTCCTATGTCTTCCTATGAAATCTCATTTATGCTAATTAAATGAAATGCAGTTGAAAATTTCATTCATTTCATTTCTTGAAAATATGCATAGTTAAGTCTTATGTGTCCATGTATAACTCCCTCCCAGGGAGCTATCTCTAATAACAAAAAATAAAAAAGAAAGCAAAACAAAAGTTCAGCTAAACAAACATCAGACACATCCAACATTAGATATGAGAAAATTTCAGCATTATTGGTAGGATTTTATACCTAGTCTTGGCAAAGAAGGGAGGGAGGTACACTCTCTTAGTTTTTCCTTGGGGTTAACCTCTGTCGTGATTTCATAATTTTGTTTCAGTTGTTTTGTTGTCAGTTTTTCCATTGGCTTCTTGTAATCATGGTGTGCATGGTTTTTCCTGGTTCTTCCTGTTTTACTTTGCATCAGTTTATAGAAATTTTGTGATGCTTTTTTGTATTCATCATATTTGCAGTTTCCTAGAGTATAGAAATGTTTCATTATATTCACATACCACAGTTTGTTTTGCCATTCCTAATTCATTTCTAGTTCTTTGCTATTACAAAAAATGGTACTGTGATTATTTTGGTGTGTATGGGACCTTCCATTTCATCACTGACCTCCTTGGGGTGCTGGTATAAGCCCAGTAGGGGTATTTCTGTATCAATGGGTAGGTATATTTTTGTCACTTATCTTGGATGTAATTCCAAATTGATTTCTTGAAAGGTTGGCACAATTTGCAGCTCATGCAATAATACAGAATATACCAAAAGGCTTAGTGCAATTTTCGTCTTAAACTAAAACTTTGGGGACATACTGTACATTAATTACTGTGCCTGTCTCCCCCCCCCCCCACTGAATAGTTCCACTTTTTGTTATTGTTGTCAGTTTCCTGGGGCTTTGAAGTATGGCCTCATACTTGCTTTGATGCATTTGTCTTATTATTCGTGATTTCTATCAATCCTCCAAATATTTGTTAGTAGTTTGTACTTCTTTTTAATTGTTGCTGCTCAGTTATTTTATTTTTTTTTAATTTTAAATTTTTTTTATTTTTTGCTTTTTGGAGGGGGAAGGTAGGGCAATTGGGGTTAAATGACTTGCCCAAGGTCACATGGCTAGTTTTGTGTTAAGTGTCTGAGGCTGGATTTGAATTCAGGTCCTCCTGACTCTAGGGCCGGTGCCCTATTCACTGTACCACCTAGCTGCTCCTGCTCAGTCATTTTCCACTCATATATAACTCATTATGACTCAATTTTGTTTTTTTTTGGCAGAAATACTGGAGAAATTTGCCATTTCCTTCTTCAACTCATTTTTCAGATGAGGAAACTGAGGCAAATAGGATTAAGAGCCTTGACTAGGGTCACACAACTAGTAAATGTCTGAGACTGGATTGGAACTCATAGTCTTCCTGACTCCAGGCCTAGTGCTCTGTACCATTTTGCCACCTAGCTACTCCCAATTGTTCATATTTTTTGACTACTTATTCTTTGAGGAATGACTGGGTGCTATCTATCCGTGCTATTTTCTTCCATATTTTCTCAGAGATATTTAATGCAGAGATCCCTCCTCCCCAATATGCTGCTTCCTTGTACATCCTAATTACCTTAATCTTGTTTGTTCCAAAGAAGCTTTTCAATGTCATATCATCAAAATGATCTACTTTATCTTTTGTGATCCTAGAATACTTTCTATTCTAAGAGACGGACGGAATTAAACATGTGGGTTAATAAATGTTTAAATTCTTGCATTCTAGATGCATACTGGGATGTATTCAGAGAAGTTAGAGGGAGATTGATGTCATATATACATTCTTTACACATACACATATATACAAGCATAGGCATATATTTCCTGCCTACACACCTTTGCACAGGCTGTGTAGTATGTGCACTCCATAACACCACCTCTTGTAATATCTAGAATACACACGTACATAGACACACACACATATTATTTTCCTGAAGGAGAATGTAAGCTCTTTAAGGATAGGAACTATTTTTTGTTTCTGTATACCTAATGCTGGCACAGAGCTGAGCTCCACTGAAATGAATTAGATTAAATAAACTATTTTTAGAACTTGTTGCTAATAATACAATAAGACATTGATTACATGATACAGATGGTGAATTAAAAAAGGAAATTGAGAAATTAGGAGATCAAGGTGGGCTGGAATTCTGGAATATGAAGGGTGCGACTTGAGTCTTGAAGTATAGATGCTGTATGGATGGATAAAGAGAAATGGTGATGCATTGCTGGGGGCGTGGGTAGGAGGTGGGGGAGGAAATGGTGATTAGCAAAGGTACAGAGGTTGGATTGAGCATGGCATTTAGTGGGACATCCACAAGCTTGAACTGAGCTGATTAGAAGTTTGGCATGGATAATGAGGTTGGACTGGTTTGATGAGCCCTAGAGGTAATAATTGAAACCATGAGAGAAGGTAATTTTTTCCAAGGCAGCAAGTGTAGAGAGAGAATAGTCAAGGATTAAAGACCAAGCTGGCCTTTGTAAATTTCCTTCAGAGGTCAAAATTATCCTTCTGGTGGTAATTATCCTACTGTAATAAGAATCATTTAAATATAATTTTGTAAGGCAAAAGGTGATTTGTCAAACAGTGTTGCCAAAGAGTATACTTTATCTGAGTTTGTGATGAGTTGATTTTAAAACTAAGAAACAAAAAATCCCTTGCTGAATAGTTTATTTCCTTTATTATAGACATACTCCACTTTGTAGAGGCAGCTGGTGGTGCAGCAGATAGACTGGTAGGCCTGGAGTCAGAAAGACCTGAGTTCATATCTAGTCTCAGATACAGGCTAAATCTAGCAAGATGAAATTCAGTAGGGATAAATGTGAAGACTTGCATTTGGGTACAATAAAATCAATTGCACAAACATAAGATGTGAGAGACATAGATAGGTAGCAGTCATGTAGAAAAAGATCTGGTGCTTTTACTGAACTTAAAGCTCTACATGAGTCAGCATTGTGATGTAGCAGCCAAAAAATCCAGTGCATTCTTGGTCTGTCTCAGGAAGGTTGTGGCTTCCATGAACAAGGAGGTTCCAATCTTTCTGCATGCTGTCCTCCTTGGAGCTCATTGGGAATACTGTGTCCAGCAACTGGTGCCATTATTCAAGATCAATATTGATAAGCTGGAGAGTGTCCAAGGAAATGGGAACCAGAATGGAGATTGAGTTCATGACATCAGAGAATTGGTTTAAGGAATTAGATATGTTTAACCTGGAGAAGACAGGGCAATAATAGTTGCATCACCATTTCTCTTCATCCATCCATACATGTATGGATCTCTTCATGTATTAGAAGAAATGACTATTGAGGTCCTTTCCAACTCTGAAGTCCTGGAATTCTGTGATTTAGGACTGGGCAATCCTAAAGATCATTTTGTCTAATTTTGAGGCTGAGAAATTAACAGTTGTTGTAATTTCCCCTAAATTACCCTACTGTAGAGCCTGGATTCAAATGCAGCGGTCTTTGCCTATGTAAAATTTTTATTTGTTGAGTATTCTGTTACCCTAACTCTCTCATTTTCTTAATTCCCCCCTCTCCCTGGGAAAAGCAAAATATTCCTCTACTTTTCCTGATTTCATTCCTTCCCCAGTGCTGACATTGATGATCCAGTGGTGCATTCTTCACTGTTGTTACAGGATCTGTATTTACTTGATACCTGTACACACTCTGCCTCAGAGTAACATAAGGATGATAAAAGAACCCCCATTCTAGGATTATTGTAAGGGTAAAATGAGATTGTGTTTGTAAAAGCTCTTAGCATAGTTTTCGGCACATAGTAGGTACACACATAGGGCAACTAAATGGTGTGGTGGATAGAGAAATGAACCTAGAGTTAGGAAGACATCTTCCTGAATTCAAATCTTGCCTTAGACACATCCTAGCTGTGTGACCCTGGGCAAGTCACTAAACCCTGTTTGCATCAGTTTTCTCATCTGCAAAATAAGCTGGAGAAGGAAATGGCAAAGCACTCCAGTCTCTTTGCCAAGAAACTCCCAAAGGGGGTCATGAGGAGTTGGACATGACAAGGAACAAGAGGAAAAGATGCTACATAAATGCTTATTACCTTTCTCTTCTCCATAGAAATCTGCCTCCATGGCCTCATCATGATTTTGAAGTGACCTTAGACTCTCCAAAATTAGTCAGCAGACCCTAAACTGCCATTAATTCAGTTCAACTTGAAAAACATTTATTAAGTGCTTACTATCTGTTGAGTTAGAAAAATTATGAGTCTGGTACTGTTGGAAGACTGGGTCTACAATCAAAGTACTAGCCTAGTTGAGTACAGAGACACTCATGGCTAGTATGTTGACCACTGGGGTCATCCAATTTGAGATGGAAGGAACATTAGGAGCCATATAACCCAATTCTTTTACAGCAGAGGAAACTGAAGCTTGGGGACATGGAATGTCTTGCCTAAGGTCACCCAGGAAACAAGTGGCAGGTCTAGGATTGGAAGCTGGTCCTCCCCAACTCCACTTCTAGCACCTTTCCATTGTTCATGCTTCCATTACTACAGGGTGGTGTTCTTTGATCATGCCCACCCATGACAGAGGCATTCATAAGCTTAGACTAAGCTGATAAGAAGTCTGGGATGCCTTGTGGGCAGAGTGTTTGACATCTCTGTCATAGAGCTAGTATCAAATGAGCTAACATATTTAAATTATTTTGTAAACCTTAACATTCTATATAAATGCTAGTCATTATTATTAGTAAAAGTTGTTGTTTAGTCATTTTTCAGTCATATATGATTCTTCCTGACCCCATTTTTTGTGGTTTTCTTGGAAAGATGCTGGAGTGGTTTGCCATTTCCTTATTTTGAGAAATGTAGCAGTCAAAAAAGCCAGTGCATTCTTGGTCTGTCTCAGGAAGGCTATGGGCTCCATGAACAAGGAGGTCCTTATTCACTTTACAGATGAGGAAACTGAGGCAAACAGGGGTAAGTGACTTGCCCAGGATCACACAGCTAGTAAGTGACTGAGGCCAGATTTGAACTCAGGAAGATGAGTCTTGACCCTAGGCCAATCTCGCTGTGCACTATGGCACCACCTAGCCGGGCCAATTAGTAGAACTAGTAAGCATCAGAGAAGAGAATTGAAGAGAGGTTCTAATCAATTCTAAGATAAAAATAGCAATAATAAAATTTCTGAGAACTAAAGGAATCACACAATTTGATGAATCATCTGAGAGCTGATGAACACAATTAATCTTGTATGAAGATGGATCCTTTGGGAGAAGTTGCCCAGGTGATAAATAGTGAAATGCACAAGTGATGGGGAAAAGATGATGGATTTTGGGAAGAAAAGTACCACCTCTAGCAAAAAGAGATAAACATATTGGCAAAAAGAAATTTCAGAGCTGTCAAAAGAAGAGCATCAAGTCCAACTATGCATTCATTCATTTGCTATCTCCTTGAAATTCTCTGAAGTCAGGTTATGACAACACATGCAAAGACAAAATTAATCTTGTTGACACTCCTTTCTCAAAAGGGATTCCCTGGGCATCCTGCTGGGTGGAATTCTTCACAATGGGGAAGGTTGAATTGGGAATGTGGATTTTTTTTTCTAGTTGACATATTTCATTGTTGGAACATCCTGTCAGATGGATCAAGCTGACCTCTAACCTGTACGTGGCCAGAACCAGACAGAGCAGGCTTAGAGACAGGAGAGTTGGCAATCAGACAGAAGTTTAATTTCAAAGTGAGGGAAATGGCTTGCAAGAAGGGAAATTCTGCCCCCAGCGGGGTTGGGGGCCACCTGCTTTAATGTGGCCACATCTCAGTACTTATACCACTGGCTGTGCAGGGAGCTGTAGCCCTACTAGTGAAGGGTAACAGCAGCAATATGACATGTTTCATGACCAGAACTTGTCTGGGTTCGTGTAGTGCTTGTCTGAGCTGGTGCTGGCCAAAGCAGTCAACATTTATGTGATTTTGCCAGAGGGTGAGTGCAAAGGATTGTTGTTAAGCCAAGCTCAGGGCTTGCTGGGCCTCAACTCTGGAAAATGGGGTATCTCCTAATATGTTGACAATCCCCATGCATCAGAGTTAATGTTTGTCCGAGGGGCTAATGAGATAGAACAGAAAACAGTCAGGCATGCTGAGTGCAGATCAAGAAGGGAGTGTTTACTGCTGGAGCCATCGGTGCTAGTGAACCGGCAGAGGTTGCCAACTGACTCTTGGGGGGAATGGGACAGGCTTCGTTACTTCCAGGCCCCCTTTAGGCTAAGAGGATGGATTACTTGTTGAGTCTGTGTGGATGTGAAAGGGGATGGAGTGGGCAATGGGAACAAATGGGTGCCATCAGGGGAAGGAAGCAGAGGATTTGACCTTTGACCAGCAACTACCCTTAAACTGTGTGCACAATGCTGGTCCTCCTCAGGGTGGATGGACTAAAATTGGTCCTGACATTCAAGCCTCTTCCTCCAATGTGGCTTCTTCACTCAGTCTTTCTAGTTTTATCTTATACTATCCTACCCTCAGTTAAATTCAAATAAAAAAACCCCAAACATTCAATGACTCCTCCTATGTTCCAGACACCATAAATGCAAAGAAAAAAATGAAAAGTCTGTCCTCAAGGAACTTACATTATTCTGGGGAAGATTTTGGGGAGACATTTTACACAGATATGCAAATGCAAAAAACGTACCAAGTATATTCAGATTTAGATCAAATGAGTTTTTTCTTTTAGCCTCCAATACAGCATCAAACCAACCAGGCTTTGTGACTGACAGCATAATAAAGTCAGCAAAAAATGAGGAACACTGAGCTTGCCTCCTTAGCTTGCCTTTTTCTCTTCCTCAGGCTCATTGCCTTGCTAAGCCAGAGAGGATTTTGGGAATAGCTAAGACTGAATTAGATGAGTATCTGTAAGAGAGGGCTTTGATACCTACTGAGATATTGGAATTGACAAGGAAAGACAACTCCTTATTTGCCTGTCAGCCTACCCTCATAGGTGCTGGATCATACCCATCAGGCTGGATCCTGGCTTCTATCCTTGGAACCAGAATAAGCTCTGCTTCTGACCCATATTGGCTGCATGACCCTACTCAAGTCACTTAACCCATTGGTACCTCCAACAACTCTCTAAGATGGGGTTTTTCTCCTTTCTCTGTGTCCTGAACCCCTTTGGCAGTCTAAGGTCATCCATGAACCCTTTCTCAGAATAATGTTTTTAAATTTATAAAATAATATATGTAAGCTCATGTAGGAAATCAATTACATTGAAATATAGCTGTCAAAACATTTTTTTAAAGTTCATAAATTCCAGGTGAATAACTCTTGCATAGGACTACAAGTTAAAGAGAAGGTACCTTCATAGGTAGAGGGACTTTCCCTCACCCAAGAACTCCCTCTATCAGTGATTTCACAGATCTGGTACTTTTGCCATATTTAGAATCAGAGAATTCTAAAATTTGAAGCTCAAAGAGCTCACTTCCTAACTATGTGACCTTGGTGCCTCAGTTTCTTTATATGTAAAATAAGGACAATAAGAACACGTAATTCCCAGAGTTATCATAGGACACAATGAGGTAATATTTATAAAGTGTTTTCACAAACTGTAAAGAACTACGTAAATGCTAGCCATCTCTAATTCTCTCATTTTACAAATGAGTGCACTCTCCAGTGACAAAGTGGTTTGCTGAGGGTCCTGCAGGGAGTGTGGGGGTCACTTGATTCTGGTGTGGGCTCCTTTCACTGTCTTTGCATTTAGCTTTTATTGCCCCTGACTAGATTGTAAGCTGCTCGAGGGTAAGGGCTCTTTCTTAAGCTTTGAACTCTCCCAGTACAGGAGTCCACACAGACTGCAACGCTTCGCCAAATTGTGGATTTCAGTCATGGCCAACATTGTTCATTAACAGCTGGCCAACCTTCTGGGGATGAGTCTCTTTTACCTGATTAGCTTGGTTGAGCCTTGGATAGTAGCCTGTTCCTGGGTCTGGGTACCAAGCCTTTTCAGTCTGATGGGATCTATTGGAGCAAATATGCAACCTTTGAGAATCCAGTGTCATTTCTGTGAGTAGAGGAGGCAGATAATTAGCATTAGACTATTATTATTAAAATAGTAATTATTAATAATGCCATCATTGTTAGTATTAATCCTAATGGAAGGCATGGTAGATTTGGAGACAGAGAGCCTAAGTTCAAATTCTGCCTCTGCTCTCTAATATTTATGTGACTTTTGGCAAGTCATTTAATTTCTCTGTGTTTTGGTTTCCTTACCATGAAAATGAAGGGACGAGATGGCTTTAAAATCTAAGATCCTATGACCTGGGCACAAGTCACTTAAACCACCCTGTGCCTCAGTTTCCCAATATGTAAATTAGGGAGTTGGACTAAGTGATCCTTAATGTCCCCTTCAGCTCTAAAGTTATGATCTTGCCCTCTGAATGACAGGTTTCTATAATACATTTAGAGGATCTGTCAAATTGGGGAAGGGTCTCATTGGTACCAATCTCTCTTAGAAAGCACCAGCTGTGTCTGATGTACAACTGCCTTTTGCTAAAAGACTTAAAATAAGACAAGAGGCATTTTTCATGAGTTCCACTCAAACATAGCTGGCTATGCATTCTTCTTAGTACACACTGCTCACGGTCACTAGGTGAAGATACTGAAAATGTATGAGGAAAATAGAAGCAGATCTCAAAATTATGGGCTTTCCTGATTTCTTACTGGAGAATGTTTCCACACACTGACTTAGTGTCCTATGTGAATCCCTTTCCCCTCTAAACCCAATAATTAATCAGTAGGAAGTGACAGGAGTGAGTTCTTTCCTGCCATGTTTGTTTACACCCTCTGATTGAGCCTGGGGCTCAAGGCCTTCTGCTGTCAGTGAAGGTCTGTGTGAATGCTTACAAGACAGTTCAACAATAGCAGAGATTTCATGTAATTAAGCTGTGTCTTTAGGTTTTTTTTAACTACTCAGTATTTAGATGTAAAAAGGTACAGGGAGATTTCGGGTGTTGGTGCCATTTTGAAATGTTCCTAATCCTCTTTAGAACATCCATCAGTTCCTAGGTGCTAAGCAGCAGGGCGGTGCCTCTCCATAGAGTAAAAGCACTGTATTCCATCTCTCATCTCCATGCCTTTGTGTGGGCTATTTCCCCTGTGTGGAATAGATTTTCTCCTCACTCCTTTCCCTTAGAATCTCTAGCTTCCTTCCATGTTCAGCTTGAAGGCAACCTCCTACATGAATCTCCTTGTGACTAGTGCATCCCTTCCTCTTACCTGAGATGATTACATATATATTTTCTATCTGAGAGGCAGTGAAGGGTAGAGGATGGAGAGCGGATGTGGGTACCAGGATCATAGGATCATGTATTCAAAACTGCAAGGGACCTTGGAAACCATCAAGTAGTTCAACTGCCTTGTTTTACAGATGAGGAAACTGAGGCAGAAAGGTTAGGTGACTTGTCCAGGGTCTCACAGTTAGTAAATATCTGAGTGAGTAATTAGACTCAGATATTACTGAATCCAAGTCCATCACCCAATCCATTATGCTACCTATCCGCTTCAGGGTTCAAGTCCCTGAACTTGGGCAAGTCACTTAACCTTAGAACTCTAGAAAACTTTATAAGAATTTAAGTGGCAGAGAAGGTGCCAACCCATGTTGATTGAGAAGGTTTCCTCATCTGGGTCTTCCTTTTATCAGTGGGATCACATGTCCAGTTTCCATCTTATCTGTGAATACTTTGTGTCCATACAATAGCTATTTGATGGAAGGGACTGCAATATTTTTGTCTTGGTCTTCATGGTGCCTAGTACCTAGTGGTGCTTAATAAATGCTTATTGAATGAATGAATGAAAAGTTCTTTAACTTATTAATAATTGATAGTATTTATGTAGTTGTAGTGCCAATGCAATATTCACAGCACCAATGGTGTCTGCAAATATGTCAACATAGTTCTCAATTGCAAAATATAAGAGACTCTCCATATAGAAGACAGAAGCAAAACATTTATCCAGACACCAGAAAACCAAATCCAAACACCAGGAAACTGAATCCATCATAGAAGCATAGAAGTTAATATACCAAAATGAAGCAGAGAGCCACACCATCCTTTAGCCTTTCCCACAAACCAACACTCATGAGCCTAACTGTCTCCCTGGGTGCATCCTCTCTCTTCCACCATCTAGCTGCTCTGCCTCCCAGCTTCCTGTTGGCTCTGCTCCACCTTTCAGCAAACTCCTCCCACCACAGGCTCCATGTGATTACATTTGACCTATTAGGGGTCAGGGAATATCTTCAAATCAAAGAAGATCTTCAAATTCCCTTAGGCTTATTAAGGGACAGGGAAGATCTTCAAATTACCATTACTATTACAGTAGTGCTTTGCAGTTTGTAAAAGCTTATGTTAACTCATTTGATCTAAAGATAGTCCTCCAGGGTTGAAGTGTGATAAGGATGCCCCGGGGCGGGGGGGAAATGAGACCACGGGCTAGACTGCCCTGATGGATAGCAGTCATGGTTTGAGGACCTGCCTCATAAACTCTATGGGAGCAGGGATCCCTACTTCACTTGTCTTTTAATTTCTAATGATCTGCACTTAGAAGGTGCTTAATAAATGTTTTAAAAATCAAATTGGAGGTTTGATGATTTTAAAAAATAATTGATACCTTTTTAACTTTAAGGAGAGTACAATCTAATAATAAGAGTGAGGTAGATGGAAGGTAGGGAAGGCTGGGGGTAACAGGGCAGGACCAACAGAAACATAGAGGGAAGGTTTTCAATTCAGTTCACTTCAATGAACATTTATGAAGCACCTACTTTATGCCAGGCAGTGCATAATGAACTAGTCAAGGATAGGGTCAGGGCTGTGAAGGATTAAGAATCCCTTGACCTAGAGGTTATTGTGTAGGGGAGTGAAATGTTCAGGCACATGTTTTAGGAATATCAATTTGGTAACTATGTGGTGGATGGGTTAGAGAGGCAGGGAGACCAATTAGGAGGCTAATGATAGCATGTGTAACATGCTTTTAAAAGAAACCGACTCTTTTGTGCAGAGATCAAAGTTGACTAAGCATTTTGGGTTTTGGAGTCAAATGCATTGTAGTTTTCATTGCAGATGGCTGAAGGTCATACTTCGTATGAGACTTGAAAGGGTAGATGAAAAGAGCCCAGAAGGGAGGAAGCTGAGGATTAAAGCAGTGAAAGGTCTATGGTGGTTGGGTCCTTGAGGACTTCTAGCAGCATGCATTTCAAGACAATGGATGGAATGTAGAAAGCTTTCAGTTTCTGCTTTTCAGGGAGTTCAATGGAAATATTATGCCAGAGCCTAGTGAGTTAGCATTTGTTTTTTCTTTTTGTAATTTTTAAGTAATTAATTTTTTTTTCTAGAATAATTTTTTAATTTAAATTTTTTCAATCAACTAAAATTTTTATTTACTCTCATCTCCCTTTTGAAAAAAACAACAAAAACCCAAACTATTAAATGAAAAAATACAGTCAAGTAAAACAAATTTCCACACTGACCATATCCAAAAAACATATATCTCATTCTCCCTCCTAAGTCCATCACATCTCTGTCAGGAGCTAAGCATTATGTTTTTTTTTTTAAATAGTATTTATATATTTGAAACATTTAATTTTAAGACCTCGAATTTTGGATCCATTCCCTTCCTCCCTTGTCACCCATTCCGTCTGGGAAGATAAGTAATTCAGTATGTGTTGTACATGTATAGCTATGCAAAATGTTACCATAGTAGATATATTGTAAAAGGTTGTTTATAATTCTTTCCCACCCATCCCGCCCCTGAACTGGTCCATTCCCTACTTTTTTTTTTTGCTTTTTGGAGGGCAATTGGGGTTAACTAACTTGCCCAAGGTCACACAGCTAGGTTTTTGTTTGTGTGTGCATTAAGTGTCTGAGGTTGGATCCAAACTCAGTTCCTTCTGACCCCAGGGCCGACGCTCTACTCACTGCACCACCTAGCCGCCCCCCCCATTCCCTACTTTGATCCTGTCCCTCTTTGATAGTGGGTACTTCCAACCTCCCCTCCCCCTAAAATGCCCTCCCCTCCATCATCCTCCCTCTCCTCCCCCTTCCCCCTACTCTGCTGAAGGGTGAGATATCCCATTTAGTATGTGTGTCATTTTCTCCCTGAACCAAATTCAATGTGAATGTGGTTTTGCCTTTTTAGCCTTCCTATTCTTCCCCTCCCCTGCAACCACTTCCCCTTGCTTCTTCTACATGAGATAGTTTACCCTACCCTGTCTCTCCTCATCTCCTCTTGCCACTTTCCTCTCTTACCTCATAATTTCACCCCTTAAGTATCATCTCTTCCCAACAAATTCGACCTATGCCCTCTATCCATGTATAACTCTAAACATATATACACACATTCACATATGTATTCATATGCCCATATACCCTTCTTCCATTATTTTCATACTGAGAAAAGTTCAATCAGTCATAGTTATTGTTTTTCCATGTAGGAATGTAAATAGGTCAAATTTGATAAGTTCCTTTTGATTTCTTTTCCCTCATTGCCTTCTCAGCAATCTCTTGCTTCTTGTGTCTGGATGTCAAATTTTCTATTCAACTCTGGTTTTTTCCTCAAGAATGCTTGAAAGTCCTCTATTCCATGGAATGCCCATATTTTCCCCTGAAATAAAACTCAGTTTTGCTGGGTAGGTGACCCTTGGCTTCAATCCCAGGTCTTTTGCCCTCTGGAATATCATATTCCATGCCCTTCTGTCCCTCAATGTAGAAGGTGCCAGGTCCTGTGCCATTCTGATTGTTTCCACAATATTGAAATTGTTTCTTCCTGGCTGCTTAGAGTATTTTCTCCTTGATCTGGGAATTCTGGAACCTGGCTATAATATTCCTGGGAGTTTTCTTTTTGGGATCTTTTTCAGAAGGTGATCTGTGGATTCTTTCAACCACTATTTTGCCCTCTGGATCTAAAACATCAGGGCAATTTTCCTTGAGAATTTCTTGAAGGATGATTTCTAGGTTCTTTCTTTGATCATGGCTTTCAGGTAGTCCAATAATTTTTAAATTATCTCTCCTGGATCTATTTTCCAGGTCAGTGGTTTTTCCCATGAGATATTTCACATTGCCTTCTATTCTTTCATTTGTTTGGATCTGTTTAACAGCATCTTCATTTTTCATAAACCCATTTGCTCCAGTCTAACTCTGAAGGAATGAATCTCCTTAGTGAGCTTTTGAGATTCTTTTTCCATCTGGCAAATTCAGGTTTTTAAGGCATTCTTCTCCTCATTGCCCTTTTGGGCCTCCTTTGCCATTTGAGTTAGTTTATTTTTTAACGTGTTATTTTCCTCAGGCTGTTGACCCTCATTTCATACTTTTCCTGCATCCTTCTCATTTCTCTTCCCAATTTTTCCTCCACTTCTCTTATTTGATTTTTAAAGTCCTTCTTAAGGTCCTCTATGGCCTGTAACCCACTCATATTTTCTTTTGGGGCTTTTGAAGCAGGATTTCTGACCTCACAGTCCTCTTCCTGTTCTATGCTTCAATCTTCTTTGCCCCCAAAATAGGAGTCTAATGTTGCAGTTTTCTGTTTATTTTGTTTCCTTTGCCTGGGCATGTTGCCACTTAGGACTCTGCCACCAGACAGGGGAGCTTCCATCCCAAAGCTGGGGTCTTCACAACTTCTGGTTCTGGCAAGCTGGATACCCACCCCACAACCTCCACCCCAGACCACAATCCAGATTCAGGGAGGTTAAAGCAAGAGCGATTACCCCCCAAGACTGATCGCTGGATCTCCCTACAGTTCGAAGGCCAGGAGCTGGATCTGCCACTGAAACTGCAAAATGTCGTGTCTCCTCAGTGACTTCCAGCCCCTAGGGGAGGAAGCAGACACATTCCCCAAATACTGGTCCCAAAGTCCACAGGGCACTAACCTCTCACTTTGTCCTAGGCATGTCTGTGTTGATGATTCTGGAATTGCCACAGCTGCTGGTGTTCTGGGGTCCCTCCAGCCGGCTACTGGCCAGGCTGCCCTGGGGCTAAAACCAAGGCTCACGGGGACCTGGGCTTGGCTCTCATCGCACTGGGCTGTTGGCTCCCAGAGCCCTGCACTGGCCCTTTCTGCAGGGCTGCTGGGCTGTCCTCAGCAGGAGGTTAGCTTCTCTGTGTTGTTCCGTGGGTGCTGGGGCTCTAGAAGTTATTCAGATTCCCCTTTTACATGGTTTGGAGGTGATCTGGGGGAAGAGCACCTTGGCTGTGCTATTTCTACTCCACCATCTTGGCTCTGCCCCTAATTAATTTTTTAAACATTTATTTAAAAAATGAGTTCCAAATTCTCCTTTCCCCCACCCAATAAGAAGGTAAACAACAGGTATTAATTATACAAGTGAAGTCAAGTAAAGTGTACTTCTATATTAGCCATGTTAGCCAGTTCCACATCAGCCATTAGAGAGATTAGCCATATTAGCCAAATAGCAACAAAAACAAAATGAAAAGAGTCTGCTTTACTCCGTACTCAGAGTTCATCAGTTCTCTCTCTGGAGGTGGGTCATATTTTTCATCCTGAGTTCTTTGGAATTGTCATGGATCATTAGATTGATCAGTGTAGCTAAGTCTTTTATAGTTGATCATTACAATATTGCTATTACTGTGTACAATATTCTCCTGGTTCTACTCACTTCACTTAGCATCAGTTCATATAAGTCTTTCCAGGCTTTTCTGAATGAATTATCATTTCTGAAGAACTACTGAAAAGCTTCCCTTTCTCTTCACCTGTCTAAGTTGCCTTCATCTAAGGTAGAAGAGAGCAGATACCATAGAGACAGAAGCAAAGGCAGAACTGTGTGCTTATGGTTTCTTGTCTACCTCAGTGAATAGACTGAGAGGAGAATTGGTGTGAACCCTCTTTTGCCTCCTAGAGGCTTACAGGAATTACTGCCTCCTCACTCCTGCAGCCAGGGAGGAAAGAGATAGAGTTGACCCCATGAGAGTCATTTGTCTGCACACCCAATTCCAGTGTGAAGTGAATCAAAAAAAACCACACAGTAAGTGGATTGTAAATAGATAGAATACTTGTACATGTACAGAAGTGGAACACAGACCCTCCATTATGTGATGGAAGCTCACCAGATATCCATATGGGGATTGTATCAGGGAGAGCCCACTGAGCATTCTTCTAAGCTGGGTTCTCATCATCCAGTTCCCCATAAAATTAGCATTAATGAACTCTCTCCTATGTTGGGAACAGGACAAAGTGAATTTGTGGAACCATTGACCCTGGACTTAAAATTGTGAACTCTCTTGAGGTCTCTAGCACATCCTGGGACATCAAATGAATCAATACTATTATTGCAATAGTTCAGGTGAGAAATCCAGATGAAGACCTGAGATCGAGTGGCAGCCATGTGAGTGGAGGGAAAGGAATGGATGAGACAGATATTGTGGAGGTGGGAGCAATACTTGGAAACTGATTGGATTTGTAAAGAGAGGCAGGTGTGAGGATGATTCCTATGTTGCAAACCTGGTTGGCTGGAAAAATTGTAATACCCTCAATGGAAATAGGGAAGTTAAGAAGAAGGAAAGAGTTTTGGGGAAAGAAGAATTCTGTTTGGGAAATGTCAAGGTGGAGATGCACTAAAAAATCCACTCAGAAATATCTGAATGAACAATAGAGATCAGGAAAGCAAAGAGTTTAGGATTTGCTAGAATATGAGGAAAGTCAAAGAGGCATTTACAGAATGAAGCAATTCTCTGGTTCTAATTAGAATCTTGGGCTCCTTGTGCCTTTACCAATTCCCTCTTCCAGGGGAAGCTCTTGGATATTTATTGTAGCTGGGAAAGGTCAGCAATAACTCAATGAGCATTTATTAAGTACTTACTGTGTACAGGCACTGTGTACAGGCACTGTGCTACATATGGGGGAGAAAAAGAAAGGCAAAAACATTCCCTGGCCTTGAGGAACTTACAGCTTAATGGTAGAGACAGTATGCAAAGGGCTCTGTACATATAAGATATACGTAGGGTAAATTGGAGGTAATCTTGGAGGGAAGTCATTGGCATTTCCAGGTATGGGGAAAAGCCTTTTGCAGAAAATGGGATTTTAGCTGAGATGTGAAGTCAGCCAGGGAATGGTGGCAGGTCATGGTGGCAGGAAGGATATGGAGGTAGGGGTCACAGAATTTCAGAATTTGAGAGTTGGAAGGGATCTCAGAAGGGATCTGCTCAGAGTAGAGAAAGTCAGTACAAATAAAAAAATATCCTTTGGAAACAGAAGAAGAAATAAGTGGAGAGAGGCTGAAGCCATTGTATTTTTCATTACATTTCCTTCTCAATTTACTGGGGGGCCTTGTTTTAGGGACTCTGCTAGTACATTGATACTTATTTTCATAAGATCATAGAGCTGGAATGGCCTTTAGAGGTCATTTATGCCAATTCTGTTAGGAATCTTGAATCCCCTCAATGATATTATTCCCAATAAATGGTTATCCCAGTGCATCCTTCAACTCTTAAGTGTGCATTTGGACCATTAGTGGCAGCACTCTATTTACCGAAATGGCTCATTGCATTGCTAGTTGCCTCCAATTGTTAGGAATTTCAGCCTTCTTATAACTTCTCATTGGAAAGAAGTTAGATGACCTTGCTTGCTTCACTGACTTGCCCATCATGTCTTCCTTACACACATCTCAGTGCCAATGCCTTCCTCTGGCTGTAGCTAAGGCTCTGTCAGGTCCCTTAAACTCTGAGCTAAGCCCACAGAGCTGCTTACTTTAGTCTTTCCCTTTTAATTGTACCCCAAAGACGGAAAAAGCCTTTGAAAAATGACGCTGCATAGAAAGGATCAACTGATCTCAAAGTCAACACTTCTAACAGAGTTTGGAAAGCAGGGCCTGGGGCCATGGGGAAGAGAAAGAAGAAACCAGTGATGCATTTTAAAAGTTAGGGAAACATTTTTCAATATGAAAGGGTTATGGTTCAGATTTGGGCAGGAATGAGAGCTTGGGTTGGTCTTGACTTTGGGAAATGATTTCACTCATTTCTATTTGCATATATTAAGATAGTGCATACCTCAACTACTGAGTGGTCTATATTCTGCCCCTTTGGGAATGACTTTACTTCTACCTATGATGAATGATTTCAAATGTCATTAAATATCACTGTGAATTGTTTTATTAATTATGGATGTCATAATTAATGACTGGTTCCAAATGCCATTAAACTAGCATTTTACTATTAATAGTTTTTAGTGACATTTGGAGTGAGTTGTTAATTATCATATCCATAATTAATGAAACATAGTTAAAATAATATTTTTTCATAATTTAAGATTGACCTATCTTATCTTATTGACCAAAGAATTCATTGCTTGTATCATAGCCATTTGTTCATCTGTTTTATTCTTTCCCCTCCATTCCTGCCACTAGGTTATAACCTCCTAGAAAACAGAAGTTTTTTCTTATTCATCCTTTTATTCCTTGTAACTGATCAGAAAGGACATCACAGAAATGCTGCTTGCACTTCAATCCTAAATTAATGTCTTTGAGAGCAAAAATGGCATCTTTTTTTTGTAAACCTCCTTAGTGTTAACTCTATGCTATGAAGAGTTTGGCTCAATAAATATTTGTTGATTAATTGACTGAGGGGTTAGATCACAGACTCCAGCATATCCTTTATATCTTATTTTTAAAAACATATTTATGTTTTAATATCCTTTATATTATTCCATCTACATATTCTGCTTTCCAACCAACCTGGCAGACTTGCTGCCCTGTGTATAGGATATGGGTCTCCCTTGCCCATATCCTTTGCACAGACCTCAGAACCCCCATGTTTGGAAAGCTCTCTTGGAAGTTCTAGCTCCTTTTAGTGCTAAGCTCCATAACCATCTACTACAGGCAGCCTGTCCTGATTTTGGTTTAATTAATTAATTATGAAGTGCCTACTCTGTGATAGGAGCTATGTTTGATGTCTCTCCACTTATTAGTGCTTTTCTCTCCCACTTTGCATTTATCTTTCTATTTTCTTAACTGTATGTATATATATCTTATTTTCTCCCAGCAGATGTAAGCCCATCGAGTGTAGGGATTGCTTCTATTTTTGTCTTTGTATCCTCATGTCCAGCACCATGGCTGGCACATAGTAGGTGCTTATCATTCAATGCCTCTAACATTGAATTGATTTGAATTACTATGGACAAATCACTCAAGCTATCTGAGTCTCAATTTTTACATCTATAGAATGGCTGTACTTATACCAAAAGTATCTACATCATCCAGTTGTTGTGAGGATCAGATGAGATCAGGGATTGTAACATCATACACAGGCAACTTTCCAGAGGATGGCTGCTGTGAATAGCTTTTAAGGTTCTGATTACACAGTATAGCGAACACTCTATTCCATAACGAATCAAAGCAAAACATTCACAGAAAATTAAGGTACAACATTCACAATATTATAACTTATTGCAGAAAATCACAATATATTATTCAAACAGCTTATCATTAAAACAGCCACATAGTTTTTACCAAAGTGGTCACAGTATTTAGAACAAAGAACAATCATGTCAAAGTATAATAGTCAAAGTCTTCCACTCATGGGGCACACTAAATTAACTCAATCAATCGCTATTCAGGAATCAATTACTAAGTATCATTAATCACTAAGTACAATCATTAGAAAATACACAGACCCTCCACCCCTAGGTCACTAGTAAACTACAATTTCATCACTACTCAGTACCCAAGGAGACGACTTTTTCATCTTGACTTGGGGCCAGTTCTCAGATTCCCTGGATCCCCTTCCATAGTCCCAGATTCTACCTGGATTCACCAGACTGTCACCTGTGTTCAATGGCAGACAGCCCCCAGTTCCTTGTCCAGCTCTCTGGGTAGGTGCTGCTCCACACTGAAGTTCACAGGGTCCAGTCCATCTCAAATCCTTCACAATTTCTGTTCCTGGGAATTCAAGGCTCAACCAAGCCACAAACAGACAAAGTCTTAGCATCCTGGTCATGCTTCCTCAGTCTTCTGTAGCTTGTTAAAAAATCAGAATCACCTTATCCAGCCTGGGGTGGGGGTGGGGGCTCCTGGGCTCCATTAATGCCATTAAACTAGCATTTTACTATTAATAGTTTTTAGTGGCTCCTGGCTCCTGGGCTCTGGGCTCTGGGCTCCGGGCTCCGGGCTCCGGGCTCCGGGCTTCGGGCTTCTGGGTGCCTAGGCTCCTGAGATCCTGTTCAGAAGAAGCTCCACCACCACAAGTTCTCAGGAAATTCTGGCTCAGTTCTCAATTATCTCTTCTATAGCTGCTCTGCCTCCAGATTCTTGTCCCAAGAAATTCTGACTGTGCCTCTCTGGGGCTTTTCTTATATATACAACATTAGCTACTTCCTGTTTCAGCCAACCCCTTCCTGTTACATCAGGAACAGGGGTTCATACCTTCTGTTTCTTTCACAGAAGTTTAATTACTTACCAAGCTCTAAGTACCTGCTTACTTGCCAATACAAAAAGGGATCTTCAAATAACCATTACAGGGATGTATGAATGAAAGAATGAAAAAGCATTTATTAAGCATCTATATTATGGGTCAAGCACTTTGCTAAGTGATAGAGGGTACAAATAAGCTAAAAATAATTGTACAACTACACATTTTAGAAATGCTTGTTTTAATTCCATAAATTAAAAATAAAATAAATAAAAATTAAAAAACCCAAATGAGCAAGTTTGGTTCTGTCCAGTATACAAAACTGCTCATACATATTTGAAAAAATGAAGGGAGAGCCAAGAGACTGTTGCTCATAATCACATAACTAGTCTGTGTGTGAATGGGATTTAAACCAGAGCCTCTCTCAATTTCAAGCCCATAACTTTCCCTCTGAACTTTCAGACTCCATTGCCTATTACTATGTCCTGCTTTCCTCCACCCAAATGACTTACTGGTAAATAGCAAGTACCCATTAAACCATATTAGAGGTTTATGTGTTATTAAAGAAAAAGGGAGGGGCAGCTAGGTGGCACAGTAAATAGAGCACTGGTCCTGGAGTCAGGAGGACCTGAGTTCAAACATGACCTCAGACACTTGACACACTTACTAGCTGTGTGACCTTGGGCAAGTCATTTAACCCTAATTGCCTTACCTTCCCCTCTCCAAAAAAAGGGGGGGGGGGAAGGAAGGGATAGAGGAAAGCATTGTTTTCTTCTGGTGAGGCACCTGAGATTTGGACAAACCTTCATTAGCCAAGAGAAGTAGTATCTCAGGAAAGTTCTTCATCTAGAAACCTGAAAGTGAGACCAGCCAGAGTGGTTGGATCTAGACTTGCTGGAGGGGAAGGAGCTGGGTTATACAAGACTCAGTGCCTCCATTTGTCCAGTGGTACCACTACCTCCTCTCCTCTCCTCTTCTATTTATAGTTAAACACACTTCTTGTTCTGGACTAAATAGAGCCCTAGTCATTACAGACAGACGATGCTATGCTTATGAGCTAGAGCCACAACACAATGGAATGAACACTGGATTTTCAGTTAGAGAATGTGTTCAAGTTCTATCTGTGATTCTGCCGCGTGACCTTGAGCAAAGAACCTACCATCTCTGCACCTAGGAGAGGCAGTATTAATGCGTGTTTTCTCTAAAATTCCTTCCAATTCTAAAGCTATGATCTTATAATATTATGACACTAAAAGAGAGAAAAGTTCACTTCCTCTTCAGTATTGGCATGGTGCTTGGCACATGGGAAGTGCTGAAGAAATGCTTATTGACTGACACATTAGAAATTAATTTGCTGTTCCTGAGTAGTTCCTTGAGAATTCAAGTCGTTCTGAGGGAGTTTGAAATCTAACAAGGCACTTGTTATCTAGGTACAAGGAGTTCCTTCAATCAAACTCAATAGCTCGATTTTGTTGTAATAAACTAGACTAAGAGAAGGTCTTGAGACTGGACATAATTATTTTATCCTTTTCAATTGTTTCTCAATAGGACCGCTAGGTGGTGCCATAGGGGACAGAATGCCAAGTCAGCAGTCAAGAAAATCATCTTTCTGAGTTCAAATGTGGCCAAAGTCACTTAATGGTTGTATAACCCTGAGCAAGTCACTTCACCCTATTAGCCTCAGTTTCCTCATTTGTAAAATGAACTGGAGAAAGAAATGGCAAACCACTCCAGTATTTTTTTTTTTTTGTTAAGAAAACCCCAAATGGGGTCATGAAAAGTCAGACATGACTGAAACAACTGAACAACAACAAATTTCTTTCTCATTTCCAGTATGCTTGGATGGAACATTGAGCTGTAGCAAGGAATCTTCAGGATTCCCAGGTTTGGCCCTGTCAAGGAATATGTCATTGTGTTTGCCAAAATTTGGTAAAGCAACTAGGCAATTTGCTTGGGGAATTTTTCAGTCAAATTACGTGAGATCCTAAATTTGTAGATGTGTTCAACTGAGCGTCAGTATTTGCCTTCTCATTCAGTGTCCCTGTCAAAGGCCAAATTTGGTTAACTCTATTGCATTTATCCTCTTGGCTTGGTCTGCTTCCATAGGCACCATCCTATTTCAGGTCCTCTTTATTTACCTGTTCCTTGAACAATTACAGTAACATATTGCTTGGTCGCTTGGTCTCTACTCTCTCCCCTTTCCATTGAATCCTCTATATAGCTACCAAACTAGGTTTCCTAAAGCACAGATCTGACTATGTCACTCCCTTACTCATTCAACTTTGTTTCTAAGATAAAATAAAAACTATTGTTTGGCATTTAAAGTCCTTCACAGTTTGGCCACAACCATATTTTCAGGCTGATTTCCCCTTCTCTCCCTTATGCACCCTCTGTTCTAGCAAAGTCGCCCTCTATGTTGTTCCCTGATGATCACAGTCTATCTCCTGCTTCTCTGCTTGTATGTGAGCTGCTCCTTATTCATGGCCTGGCCTCCGTTCTCAGCTTTTGAAGTTCTTCCCTCTATGCAAGGTTTCGGTAATGTTCATTGTCTTACAAGAGAGTGTGATCCCTTCCATTGTCGGTATCTTTTTCTGTCCCTCTATTTAATAGGGATGGAGAACCTGTGGCCTCATGTGATCTTCTAGGTCCTCAAGGGTAGCCCTTTGACCAAATCTGTCAAAGGGCCACCCTTGAGGGCCTAGAAGGCCTTGAGGCTTCAGGTTCTCCATCCCTGTGGTCCTATTACTTTGTATTTGCTTATTTTGAATATATTTTGTATTTCTTTTTCTGTCTCTCCTCCCACCCCTTCCCCCATGTGAGCTTCTTGAGTGGCAGGGATTATTTCCTTTTTGTCTTTGTATCCTATTGACTAATACAACTAAGCGAAATTTTGCCTGAGAGTATGAACTCATTTGCAAATGTCCCTAGAAAAGACTAACACAAGATTCTGAGGAATATAGATTTACAGAATACAACCAGCAGAATGTCCAATGGATAGAAGCCTGGACTTGGAGTCAGGGAGACCTGAGTTCACACTTAGCCTCAGACACTTGAAAGCTTCATGATCCTGGGCAGGCAGCATTTAACCTCTTTCTACCTCTGTTTCCCCAATTATAAAATGGGTATAATAATAGCACCTTCCTCCCAGGGTTGTTTTTGCAAACTTTAAAGGGTTATGTAAAGGCTAATCAAAACAGTGAAAATCAGTTGGGGGAGGGGAGGGAAGAAATTCACATAGCTTTGTGTGAGACTGGGCACTCTATCCTCAGATCATTTAAGGGTTGGTCTGGAATAAGAATAACAAACTGGAATGAAAGGAGACAGGCTGCTTTTATTCTTTTTTTTTTTTTTGGAAGAGGGAAGGTGGGGCATTCAGGGTTGTGACTTGCCCAAGGTCACACAGCTAGTAAGTATTAAGTGTGTGAGGCCAGATTTGAACTCAGGTCCTCCTGAGTTCCTCCTCAGGTCCTCCTCTATTCACTGAGCCACTTAGCTGCCCCCTATCTGCTTGTATTTCTATGGTCATCTATTCTATTTAATGACAATATTGAAACCATCACGTCTGGACTTGATTACCTCTGTATCTTATATATAATCTGCTAAAGTAGTAATGGCACGTAAGAAGGTGAGCTAGTAAAAATTGGAGCTGTCCAAATACATACTGAAGAAATCTGTAGTGGAGCAAACACAATTTTAAAGTCATCCAGGAATTGATTTTCTTTCCCACATATTTTCAAAAAGGAGATGCCAAAAGAATTTACAAACCCATGCATGATTCTTTTGCTAAGACCTTTATGGGAATGGTTTATGCACAAATCAGGGGTATCCCTGATGAAAACACAAGAAGGTAAGAGGTGAACTTTTACAATGACCTTCTACAGAAAATTGCATCTTTCTGACTGAAAGGCAGAACATGTTAAGACCCTACAATGTCTATCATTTGTCTATTTGCAGAAAGCATTTGAATCAGTAGTATAAAATGAAACTTTCCAAACTCTTTTAGCAAGGCATTTCTGAGACATCTATTAAATTATATTAAGATCTTCAATATGTGGGACCACAGAGCCAACTCAACAATATTATAATTATCAATAACAAATGATGTCGAATAGGTAGATGCCCATCAAAACTATATCAGCCTCCTTGTAGAGCTTCATCCTGTACAGAGTCTAGAGAGAGCCTGCTCGATGATGAGCAGTTACAACAATGCACTGTGACCAAGTAATTTTTAAAAGAGAGGAAAATAATGTATATAAACAAGATAAGTCAAATCAGATGGCTGCTGGGTGAGGTGATTTACTAAAATGAGTGCACTACCTAATGTCTCTAAGTCAGTCTTTTGAACCTGTAGGAGGCAAGAAGGAAAAGCTGAGCTCTTGAAACCTGGAAAAGTCTAACCTGAGACGCCTTATAGATTTCTTTTTCCATCAGTTCTAAGTATTCTTGCCCCCAGTGACCTCATTATGTCACCTGCGAGCTGTAGCACTTTGTACTTAGGCAACATCGCCACGAGGCATCTGGGCTTTGTAGTGGAAATTCTCACAAATTGGATTTTGCTCTCTTGCTCTAGGAGCTAACTTTACCAGTTTACCTAAGGTAGGAAAAAAATAAAAAGGAAATTTCTTTCCATCCTCCTCCACCGTGAATTGTGAAATGATGAAACTCATCTATTTCTGTAATATGTTTCTGATAAGGAGAAATGTGAGGTTTCATTAATCAGTGTGAATATGTGTGTGTATTAATGTACATTGGTGGTGGTGGGTGGCAGGGAAGGGACCATAGGAGAAGGCATCCAGAGGTGGAATGGGCTTTAGAGGCCATCTAGTCCAACCTTCTGATTTTACAGATGAGAAAGCTAAAGCCTAAATCTGTGAAATGACTCAATCAGAGACATTGGAAAGTTGGAAGGGTGAAGAGATGGAAAGAGGGAAAGCCTGAAAAGGCTCCTCAAGGAGCTTCTGTTCTATTTAGGAGCATTCATTCTATCAAAGTAATGCAGAGTGTTGGAGAGTGGGCTAGATTGGGAATCCCTGGCTGAATTCTGCCACTACTAACTCTGCACCCTCCAAAAAGTCACAATGTTTTCTCATCTATAAGATGAGGCAGTTTGGCAAAGCAATCATATTAATTAAAGATCAGCCAATCTAAACCTCCCATTTTACAGAGGAGAAAACAGAGACCCAAACTATCTCTTTTTAACTGTACCCTGCCATTACCTTACTCTTTATCTCTTTCACTCTCCCTCTCCCTCCCTTCAATATAATGACCATGATTCTAGAGAAGCTATGATGAAAAAATTATTACAGAAAGATGGAGAATTTGGGTGCAATAAGGGGTGTGTGAATATAAAAATTTATATATCTGTCCATCTGTCTATCTATGTATCTATCTGTCATTTAGGGAAATTAGGTGGCACAATGGATAGACTGCTAGCCCTGGAGTCAGGAGGACCTGAGTTCAAATGTGACCTTGAACACTTACTAGCTGTGTGACCCTGGGCAAGTCACTTAACTTTCTTTGCCTCAGTTCCTCATATGTAAAATGAGCTGGAGAAGGAAATGGCAAACTACTCCAGCAGTTTAGATACTCCAAAGTATCTTTGCCAAGAAAACCCTAAATGGGTCATGGAGTATCAGACTCTACTGGAACAACTCAACAACACTGAAACCTATCATTTAGCTATCACCTATCTATCTTTCTATTTATCTGTCTATCAATCTATCTACCTATCACCTATTTATCTACTTTATTGCACCTTAAAACCTCATCCTAAATCCTTCATCTTTCTGTAATAAACACCATATTTCACCATTGCTTCTCTGGAATCATGGTTATTATATTGATCATGGTTTTGAAGGTTTCAAAATTGTTCCTACAGTGTTGTATAAATTGTTCTCCTGGTTCTGTTCATTTCATTCTTCATTTTTTAAAAAAAGTCTTCAAAACTGTTCAGTTTTATAATATTGTTGTTAAGGTTCTGCTTACTTCATTTTGTGCCAGTTCATGTAAGTCTATGTACTTTTGAAATAATCTATTTATTTCTTCCAGCACAATAGTACTCTATCATATTCCTAGACCACAACTTATCCAGCCATTCCTCAATTTTTGGACATTTGAAACATCCTAGTTTCCAGTTTTGTTTTTTTTTTTTGCTACCACAAAAAGAGGCGCTATAAATATTTTTGTACATAAAAGACTTTTTCCTCTTTCTTTGATCTCTTTTGTGTACAGGTCTAGCAGTGGTCTAGCTGGGTTAAAGGGCCCACACTGTTTAGTTACTTTTTGTGTATAATTCCAAATCACTTTCTAGAACAGGTGATCTCATTCATAGGTCCACCAACAGAGCATCAATGTGCTCATTTTCCCACAGCTCCTTCAACATTTATCATTTTCCCTTTTTGTTACCATTGTCACTCTGATGGTTATGAGGTAGAATCTAAGTATCACTTTTTAATTTGCACTGATTTGGAGAATTTTTTATATGGATATAAATACACATATATGTATATGTATGTATAAATATGTACACATGCATATCCATCTGAAAAATATATGTATGTGTGTGTATATGTTTATATGCATAAATATATATGTTTTGGGTTTCTTCCCTTTATAACCATCTCTTTACAATCCTTAGACCATTTGTTAATTGGGGAATGGCTCTTTTTCTTATAAATTTCAATTAGTTTCATATATCTTAGAAATGAGACCTTTATCAGAGAAACTTGCTGTAAGGGAGAAGAAAACAGTTAATATAAATAATGTCTCAATATGCTCAAATATGGTATTATTATATGGAAAGAAATCTTTTCTTTTGTTGGGATATTTCTTTATAGAAATGGACAATAGATCCTAAGAGTTGATGGGCCCTTAGAAAGGCAGTGCAGTATAGTGGAATTCTGAATTCGGAGATTGAATCAGCCTTGCAGCTGTTGCCTGTGAAGGTTAGGACCCTTCATCTCTGTGGGTCTCTGTTTTCTCCTCTGTAAAATGAGAAGGCTGGATTGGTTGATCTCTAATGTAAGGCCTTACAAACTCTAATTGATTGCTTTGCCAAACCTCCTCATTTTATAGATGAGAAAGAAATTAAGTGACTTTTTGGAGGGTGCAGAGTTAGTGAAGTGGCAGAATTCAGCCAGTGAGTCCTAATTCCTTTCTCCAACACTCTGCATTACTTTGATGGAATGAATGCCCCTCAATAGAACATAAGCTCCTTGAGGTCAGAGAACGTTTCATTTTTGACTTTGAATATCCAGCACCTCACACAATGCCTGGCACTCAGTGGGTACTTAATGAATATTTGTGGTCTGATTGATTTAATTTTACTTTTTCATTGCTAATGGTCTGAGTTTCCAAGCTCTTCAAGATTATCTTTGTAGGACTTATTTCCTGGCATTATGATAAGGGTTTAGCAGATAGCTAGGGCACAGCCAGTGTTCTATGTTTCTATACAGATTTAGTTGTCTATTTCTCTAATAGTGTCAGTCAAAAACAAACCCTTAAACCTAAAAAGGTTTTAGAAAAAAAATTAAGTTGGTTCAGCAGAGGAAAGAGCTCAGAAAAGGTTTGATTACCTCTCTCAGCCTTTGTGAGTTTTGCGTGATATATAGTTTAAATGAGGGAATAAGGATAAACAGCTGATTGGTCAGTATGTAGGTAGTGAGGCAGTTTCCAGAAAAGGGCAGTTTCCAGGTAAGGTTCCTTGAGATGTATTTTGGAATGTATAAGCATTCAATCAATTTGGGAGAAGTCAAAACACAAACTATTGGGGATTGGATCCAAGACCTGTATGGATCTCAAAGAAGCACTCTGACTTCCCTGGAGGGTCTCTGAGGTCATCATGACCTACAATTTCTAGCCACATAACGCTAGGTTCAAGGATTATGAATATAAAGTATTTTCCTCATAACAGTCAATTCTGAGCCAGTTGGTCTCCTGTATTTCTACATATCTATATCTATATATCCACATATATCTATCTATATCCTTGTTGTAGTGAAAATATTTATGATGTATTATATGTAATTGTATTTCTATAATATCTATCTTTTAAGGTCCAAGTAGCTTTTTTTTTTTTAAAAAAAACTCTTTGAAAACTCAGAAGGAATTTTTATATTCTTTCTTTGTTCAGAGCAATTATTATATCTTAGTTTTAGCATTCTGGAATGTGGTTTTAAAAAATCCATTGATTCCCTTTTCCTAAAACTTCATTTTTTTCAGATGAATTCTTACAAACAGACATTGTTACTTGCTTAAGTACCTTCTTTCTTCATTTTCAAATTTTATATTTTATTTCTTATTCCTTCTCTGTCAAGGACGGCTAATAGAAACAGCAAAGGAATTGATAAATAGAACAAAGTAGACTTCTTTTTACTGACTTTTTCCTGAAGTGCCTAATGAAAAGTTAATGTTGAAATGACAGAATGAGGAGCTCAAGTCAATGCATAGAATTCAATTGCATGGACATTTGTTCCGCCCCTATCTTATGGAGATTACTGTGTGAGAGATTCAGAGGTTTGCTAAGACATAGTTTCTACCCTCAGAGAACCCACAGTTGAGTTGTGGAATATGACATGACATCCCCTGCCTCTCCATCTCCCCCAGATGTGGGCCTCTCTGAACACTACTATAGCATTGAGGCATATTATGGGAATCGGTCATCATTGTTTTGAGACCAAGGCCCACAAGGACCTTCTGATGTATTTCTTTCCCCAGTGAATCAGAAGATCTATGTGTTTAAGGCAAAAGACATTTAATTAAATAGCGTAGCAAGATAAGTGGCAAGAGGGTCCCTCACATCCTTAAGAATACACTTTCTTATCGGTTACTACATCATCATTAGTGGGGAATGGGGGGCAAACCTGGGACCAGGGAACACAAATGAAGATGCCCACACATGGAACATATGTGACTGGTGCCTACACACAGGGTACATATGTGGCCAGGCCACACACATAGAGTACATATGTAGCCAGGCCACATACTTGATTGGGGGGCATCTCTTACTTCTGATGCTACAGAAGGACTGATGTCCTTTGGTGATGTCATCAGACAAGTTGTGATTTTCACTGAGCTTGCAAGGCTTAGACTGACTGCTTTGGTAGGAGGCTTGTATTACTAAAAAAAAAAACTCTTGGAAGTATATATCTTCCTTGCTTGGAAGGAGAGGAAGCTAACAGGAGATCACTCCTGGGAGGTGGAATTTTCTGCTACAGCAGGTGTTTTAAGATTTTCTTTCTCAAAAGGGAGGAATGAGATGAGGGAGCAGTGGGAGCCTATCCTGTTCTTTCTCTACACACAGAGAAAGAGCAGGACTAAATCCTTAGCAGTCGTGACATTGGCAGTTCTTTTGCTTACACCCTTGCCTCCAAGGGAGACTATGAGAGGTGAATGCTAAAGAAGCCAGCAGCAAGGTCTAAGACATTTTTCAAACCCTGGGGTTTCATTCAGGTGAGCAGATTGCTCATAAAAAAACCAAAAAACATGGGGAAAATAGTTATCATTACTTTCTTCCTTGGCCTTCCTTCATCTAGGTGGGTCTTATTGGTACTCATTTCTGTGTCCACTTATTCTGTTAAAAACTGCATCTGACTGAGCAAAATTTATAAATTAGCTGGTGATTAGCTTTGGAAGGTCTAATAAACATATGGTTGACCCTGACCTTTGCATTTCCCTGTGTCCCTTGCAGGAGGCTATGGGACAGTTCTGGGAGCCAACCCGGGAGTAAGTGACCTTTCCTAGTGCAGATCTGGGATCCCAGCCACAGCCCATTGTTAATTGGGGGAAGTATTGTTGTGCTGAAAATTAGCGAGTGAGACCTGGGAATAAACTTAATGTGGATTTATTCAAGTGTTCCACTGTATGGGGTGTAGACTTAAATCGGACAGCCCCCAGCAGGGGCAGAGCCAGAGTATTTAAAGACAAAAACCATAAATCTGATCTGTGAGAAAGCAGGAACTTACAGAAGCAGAGAAAAGCAATTGGTTAATACTTATATAAATATGGTTAGGTTTCAATTTCCCAGAACAGGGTGGGCGATTTCCAAGACATATGCCTTGGCTGGCAATTTTTAGCAGGAGGGCGGGATTTTCTGTGGCGGGACTTTACTTTTGTGAAGAAGGGAGCACAAGATGGAGGGGACTGAGACAAGATGGAGGGTGACTCGGGGTTGGGTAAAACAGTATCACGAGTCATTCAAGTTTCATACCTATGATTCCAAGAGAAGAACTGTGAACTTAGAGCCTTTAAATGTGCCACATGAGACCATGGTGCTTAAACTTCTTAGACTCCTGGCAGTTCCATCTTTTTTCCTTAATTCCATCTAGGCTCCTTTCTCTGTTACCTCCAGACCACCCCAGGGTCCTTGCTACTCCTAGATCCCATCCATTTTACCCTCATCAAATGCTGGCCTACTTGTTAATACAAATAGTGCACACTCACTAGGAGTCTGGCCAGCTTCTATTGGAGACACAATAAACCTTGTCTCTGACTGAAAGAAAGCTTGAGTGGTTGAACTTTCAAACCCTTGCATTTCCGTGTTCCTAGCACCCCTAGACCACAACACTTCGACTATTTTTGTTGTTGTCATTAGAACATGATAGCATGGCCTGGTAGATAGAGAGCTAGCCTCTAAGTTACAAAAAAAGACAATGTTACAGCTGGAGGGTACTGACTGGTCACCTAGTCCAACCTCCTAATTTTGCAGGTGATGAAAACATCAACCAGATATAAAATGTCTTGCCTTAAGGAGGCGTTGGTAATAAACATTGCACCAGAAGGATCTGAACTCAGGTTTTCTGCTATACTCCTCTAAATCTCATTTTATAGACAGAGAAACTGAGACCTGGGTTGTCCAAGGTCATGTAGCTGTTTTAATGGCAGATACAAATTTATTCTTTCTACTTTATCAAGCATGTATAAACTGGAACAAATATTGTCTTATGTCTGGCATGTTAATCAAGAGAAGAAATAGGAGGCGGCCAAGTACAGTGATACCCATTTGTGTGAATCTTGTGACTTTCTTTTGGTGGGAGGAGGAAAAGCATTTTGAAGATTACCACCAGTGGAGAAGAATAAAAAACCAAATGACTAGGAGAAATAGGTATAATTTCCTAAAGTAAAACACTGAAAACCCAAGAAGTGGCTGATATTATGAAAAATGAAGCTCAGATCCTCAATGAATCTGTCTTTCTAGACAGATTTCACTACCTCTCCTAATGCATTTTCTGTTCCAGTCAATCTACTTGCCATTCCCTGTCCATGACATTCTATCCATCCCTTGTCTCTGATGCCTTTGAATTGGTTAGCTCTTGGGCCTAGAATATACTACTTCTTTATTGCCACCTCTAGGAATCCTTAATTTCCTTTAAGAACCAGCTCTGATTTCCCCTTTTACATGAGGCCCTTCAAGATCTCCCTAGATATGAATGCTCTGCCTCCCTCCTTTAATTTGCTTTATAGTCTTCTTTATCTGTTTTATAATCTTCTTCTTTTTGTCCTCCTCCTCTTTCTCCTCCTTTTTCTCCTCTGCCTCTCTTCTCCTTCTTGTGATGTTTAATTAGTTTCTGAGTAATTTAAATATTTTATTAATAAAGCCAGAAGGTTATTAATAAAGGGATGGCCATTTGGCCAACTCTTAGACCAAAGACAATCATGGCTGTGGACTCATAGTTTATATACCCTTCAAAACATGTGGTCCATCAAACAGCAATCAAATCTAATTGGTTAACATGATTGGAGATGGGCTATATTAAGATGGGTAGGGAAAGTATCTCTATAGAAGACCATCCATAGCTTTAGGCTATAAATTCAGAGAACTTTGGAGTAGAACACCATGGGCTTCCCCAACCTGGATTGAATTCCTTTCAAGGCTGGGTGGGGTCTGACTGAGATCTAGGAGAGTCCAAGCAATCTCATTTTTAGTGATGTCCTTCAAGAAAAGGGAACCTTTTAAGATTTAATTAAATTAAATTCCTTAAGGAATTTAGAAAAAGAGGAGAGAGTCTCTGAATCTCCTCAAGATATTGGTTATTAAGAATCATTTCTCACATTCTCCTTCTCTTCTTCCCCTCCCCCTCCTCTTCCTCTGTCTCCTCCTACTTCCCCTTCTCCTTTTCCTCCTTCTCCTTCTTCTTCTCCTTCTCCCCTATGGACCTTTATCAGAATATTTTAAAATCATTGTTCTCTATAAAATAGTCTTTTTGGCAAGAGTGCATTTTGCTTTCGAACAATGTGGCCAGCCCACCAGAATTGGGCTCTCTGAAGCAGAGTTTGAATGTTTGGCAGTTTAGTTTGAGAAAGGACCTCACTGTCTGGTACCTTCTCCTGCCAGGTGATCTTAATGACTTTCCTAAGACAATTCAAATGGAAGCAGTTCAGTTTCCTGGCATGGTGCTGGCACACTGTCCAGGTTTCACAGACATACAACAATGAGGTCAGCACAACAGTTCTGTAGACCTTCAGTTTGGTAGTCAGTCTAATACCTCTTCTCTCCTGTACTTTCCTTCGGAGTCTCCCAAGCTAGTTTTGGCAATGCTTGTGTCAACCTCATTATCAATGTGTGCATCCCCAGAAAGTACACTACCAAGGCAAGTGAACTTATGCACAACATTCAAACATCTCCATTTGCTGTAATGTACATTTGCCAAAAATACTATTTTATGGAGAACTCACAAAGGATAAGCATTCACATTGTGATCAGAAGAAGCAATATAGGGACACTCAAGAGTCTCTCTTAAGAACTTTGGAATTGATTGCATGACATGGGAAACACTGTCATAGGACTGCTCAGCATGGTGTGCCCACATCAGAGAAGGTGCTGTGCTCTGTGAGCAGAGCAGAATTAAGACAGCTCAAAGGAAATGCAGGATGTGTGAGGAGTATCCACCCCAAATGTTCGCAGATTATTTGTGCCTGGCCTGTGGTAGAGCATTCCAAGCTCATGTTGGTCTGATCAACCACAGTTGGACACATTGAAACTTGACTCTAGCATGGTGATGCCATTTTTATCCTCTTCGAGAATGAAAGACAACAACCAACTGACCATTTTAAAATTGATAATATAAAGTTGTGATTTTTCATCCTTCTTCCTCAAAGAAGACCAATGATAGTTCTATAAAGCTAATGAATTACAAAGGAAACCAAATATATTGAAATAGTGATGTAATTTTTTTTCCCATCCAAGTTTACAGACCCCTTGAAATCTATCCCAAGACCCTCGGGGCATCCTGTGGATCCCAGGTTAAGAACCCCTGTCTTTGAGAGTTGCCCAGAATCTCCAAGCCAGTAGGTATTGGAGGAGGGATTTTAACTCAGGCCTTCCAAAGTTCAAGGCTAGTCCTCTATTCAAAATGCCATGCTGTCTCTTTCTATTATTTCATTTCTCTTCTCAATGTATTGTGTGTCTGTGATTTCCTCTCTTAAGTTCTTTGAGGACAAGGAAAGTTTCTATTTTCTCTTTGTAGTCCTAGTGCCCAGCAAATTGCCTGGCAGGGCTTGGTGAACTGAATTCAATTGAATTTCACTCTTAGATTAATCATGGTCTTGAGCAAGAAGGGATAGTTCAGTTCTGCCAACATTTATTAAGCACCTACTGTGTGCCCAGCACTGTGACAATGCTGGAGAGACATGCCTGGACTCCCTCTTTCCTCTCCTCTGCCATTTGGAATTGCTGGTTTATTTAAGATTTATCTCAAGTGCCTGCCTCCTATGTGAAGCCCTTCCCAATCCTCCAGCCTCTAGCACCCCCTTCTCCAAACTACCTTTTATTCCTTTTGTCTCTGTTTGGTGTCTATTTAGATATGAGAGCGTGGTCTTCCTCCATTTGAACTCCTTAATATCAAGGATTGCTTGCCCTTTGTATTGGTATCTCCAGTGCTTAGCCTCGTGTCTGGCCCATTTAGGAGTTTAATAAGTGCTTGGGGGTTGACTGATTACTGGAATATATGTCCATAAATATTACCACAAAGTAATCCATGTTCAGTGTTCTCTAAGGGACTTGGATTGAATTGAGTCTTTTTCTGTCTGGATGAAAAATAACAAACTTTAATTAGAGTGTTTATAACAAGGATTTAGAAACTTAACTGGTAGGATTGTTAGCTTACAGTACTAGTATGCTGGCTAGTAGCTGTTTACATCTCATTATATATTTGGAGAGAGTTTTTGCTCACTTTTCAATTGATAATTGAGAAAGACAGTTATAGCAACCACAAATAAACAGGATGCCTTTCAAAGCTGTCGATAGCTGCCGTGTAAAAAAAGTACGTACTTTTTTTTTTCCCAACCCGTTAACATGGAGGCTCAATAGAATTGAAGAATTAATTCCAGCAGACACTTTCTATCCTTTTTTTTTATCCCAGAGTTACTGTAAGAAGCTCTCCAGAATACCTTGCTAAGTGATGGATTTGACAGCAGCATCTTTAAAGAGAAGGCAGAATGCTGTTGGCTACTTTTTATGCTTTAGACTTGTCAATATTTTCTTATTTGTGTTTTGGACAGAGAAGTTACACAAACACAAGACATCTGAATGATATGTAATTATTTTAAATTGGCCCAATGTGACCTATTATCAGGTCATTTTATCTCATGACTCAGGTGAGGAAAAATGGATGGATAGGCACATGTTCTCCATTTCAAGAAAAGCTTCTAGTGGGTTGAGTGAATCTTCTTTGGAAAATCTATTGGAGTATGTAGATAAGAGTCACAGTGAAATCACAGATGCATTGGAGTATTTAAAATTATCAGATTTAAAATTATCAAAAATTTCCATCATTGGCCAAATGACTGATCCATTTCCTATGATGGTAGACTCCAAGAGAGGTATGGATACCCAAATAATTTTGATGAGCTCAATTTTCATCATGAGGAACATTGTTCAATAATTTGAAAATACCTTTAATAATTCAGTGTTTTGCTACCTGAAAAGAGACATGATTTTATCATTGTGAAGATGACATTTGCTGCTACAGATCTTTTGCCTTTCCATATTTTATTAGACAAATTATGTGAGTTGTATCCTACATAATTATCACCTGATGGTCTTTTGTTGTTATAGTTATTTCTGTTGTCTCTGACTCTTTGTGACCCCATTTGAGATTTTCCCAGACAAAGATACTGGAGTGGTTTGCTATTTCCATCTCCAGATCATTTTACAGAAGAGGAACTTTGGCAGAGTTAAGTGACTTGCCCAGGTTCACACAGCTAACAAGTATCTGAGGCCGGATTTGAACTCAAGAAAATGAGACTTTGTGATTCCAAGTCCAGTGCTCTATCCCCTGTGCCCCCTAGCTACCAGATGCTCTACCTTTGAATAATTAAATAGATAAAGCATTTACTCTCTAGGAATGCAAATATGAGACACAGAGAGGGAGGGAGGGAAGGAGGGAGGGATAGTGAGAGAGAGAGAGAGTGAGAGAGAGAGAGAGAGAGAGAGAGAGAGAGAGAGAGAGATGGACAGAGACAGAGACACACACAGAGGGAAAGAATCCCTACCCTCAAGGAACTTACAGTCTAATGAGGAAGGCAACCGAAAAGATAACTGGAAAGGGAATGTAGAGTACCTGTAAGTTGTCAAGGTGGAAAAGTTCAGAGGGTTGGTAACAGAGCTCGTAGAGAAATGAAAATGGGTAGCCTAGATGCTTTCTGCAGTAGTGGTCCCAGGAATGAGCTCAGTAATCAGAGGAAGGATCTATGGGGGCAGAGACTTCCCCAGGATGAGAAGGTTGCTGGCATGGATGTAGAAAGGTCTGAAGAATTAAGGGCAATGGAACCATGGATTTGTTCCTCTAGGTGTAACTAGTCTGATTCTTACATGAGACACAGGTTGTCACTGTGACCCACACCCAAGGACTCTAGGCCACCTCTTGGCCACCATGATGCAATCCAGAAGATTTTTAGTGGAGGAATAATAATTCAAAGGAAATGCTATCTGTTCTGATTAACCATGCTTAATTAAATGATTAACTTAATCAATTGACTATCTTCAGTTGGTACAGGCTACACTCAGAAAGAGTCAAGGAGTTAGAAAATAAAACTCTAAATTTACTTTTAACTCTCCAAAGTATTTTTATGCCCATCTTCATGACTGGACAATGACTGAGCACCTACTATGTCACAGGCACTGGAAATTACAAAAAAGCCAGGTGATTTTTGTCCTTGCCTTGGAAGAGACAAGGAAAAAAAATCTTTGTCTTGGAAGACACAGCTACCCTGGAAACCTGGAGCATTCATTAATCTGTTCCTTTATCAACTAACTCTCTCTGTCACTTTTCCTCTCTTCACCTCTCTCCTCTCTCTATCCTTTTTGCCCTCTCTCTCTTTCTTCCTTCATTTTCTCCATCTTTCTTTTCTCTCCCTCTTTCTCTCCATCTCTCGTCCCTCTCTGTCTCTTCCTGTCTTCTTGCTCTCCTTTTTCTCTCTTCTCTATTCCCCTCTCTCCTTTTTGTCTTCCTCTCTCCATCTCTCTTTTCTCTCTCTCTCTGTCTCTCTCTGTCTCTGTCTCTCTCTCTCTGCCCCCCTCTCTCTCCCTCTCTCTCCCTCCCTCCCTCTCTCTCTCTCTCTCTCTCTCTCTCTCTCTCTCTCTCTCTCTCTTTCTCCATTTTTTCCTCTCTCTCCCTCTCTCCTCTTTTCCTTTCTATTTCTTTCTTTCCCCTTCCTCTCCTTTCAATCTCTCTTCTCTTTCTAGTCTCTCTTCTATATCTCTCCTCAGTCTCTCTCCAAAGACATTAATGTCCCATTATTTTGTTGATGTGGGAACTCCCTCTCCTTACAGAGATAACAGCTGGTTAGAAGACTGCTTGAAGCTCCAAGGAGGAGGTTATTATTTGTTCAAGGCCACATAGCTAGTAAATATCAGAGGTGGGACTTGAGCCCAGGTCTTTTTGATTCCAAGTCCAGCATTCTGCCCACAAAAGATGAAGGGTTTAGAGGTTAAAAGATCACTGGTAACTTTAGAGAAAGAACAATTTCAGTTGAGTATTAGATAGGATCTAAAGCCTCATTGCAAGAGGATGAGAAGTGAGGGGGTAGTAGAAGTCAAATCGAGGAGCATAAATGTCTTTTTCTTCCTTCTGGGAATGTAGCTGAGAAAGGGAGGAGAATTATAGGACAAGAGCATGAGGAGGTGACAGAGTGATGATGATGATGAAGACTTAAGCATGATTTTTGGATAGAGAGAAGGAACTAATAGGTAGGGAGAGATGAAAGGAGAGAGAGGGGATGGTTGAAGCATAGCTCCTAGGTGTTGACGTAGCCAGTTCTGTCTACACCCTGCACAGTCCAAACCTTCCCAACCAGGGAGGAGGTAGAGTTGAAAACCTCACAAATCACCCTGCCTCTGTCTCCTGGATCCTGGGTGAACTTTCCCTCTTCTAGTCCCCTCCCCTCACTCTCCCTCTCTTCCTTTCCCAAAGGCTGGGAATGCCTACCTAGCCTCCAAGGCCCACTGGGCAGGTGGCCATACAGATTGATTACAACCAAGAGAAATCAGACTTGCTCTGAGGGCAGATGGAAAGAACATCCTAGGTTTCATTTCAATTTTGCCAAACGGAGTTTAGATATGAACCAGTATATTGAATATATTTTATCATTGTTCAGTTATTTTAGTCATGTACCACTCTTCATGACCCCATTTGGGGTTTTCTTGGCAAAGATACTGGAGTGGTTTGCATTTCCTTCTCCAGCTCATTTTATGGTAACTATGGCAAACAGGGTTAAGTGACCTCTCCAGGGTCACACAACTAGTAAGTGTCTGATGCCATCTTCAGTTTAAGTCCCCATACTCTTATCTATTGCACTGACTAACTGCCCTATAGATGAGGTATGCAGAGCTCAAAAGAATGCCCAAAGACGGTCTTTGATTGATAAACCAGGAGTGGTCCTAGTTCAGGGTGGGGAACATGTGGTCTTGAGGCCACATGTGGCCCTCTAGGTCCACAAGTGCGGCCCTTTGACTGAAGCCAAACTTCACATAGAGAATTTGTCCTGCTTTATTCATTTTGTAAAATATAAAATCATCTTATAACTGGCCCCTCTTCCCATTCTAGCAGCCTTTATAGTCACACTTAGCAAAACAATGGAGAACAAATTCTTTGTAAATGAATCAAGATCAACAATAACAAAAACCATTCTTGTGAGAGATAATATTACTGGGGTTAGAAAACTCTAGAGAAAAAAAAAATCAGTGAGCAGAAAGGAGCAAGGGAGGAAGAGAGAATATCTCTTTAGTTTTCTTTTTGTTTACACAGCCAATGGGTGGAAAAGCCATTTATTGATTCAGGCACCAATCTTGGTCTGGTGGCTGCTCTCCTGTCTGCCTCAAGCACCAGTGGCTTCTCCTGCTCCTATTTTGTTAATATATCTGTGTTATTAGAAACAAATGCAGTTATTTTGATTCATTCTAAGCCCTTTATTCTGGTGCTAGACTTGGAGTCTAAAAATCTTGAGTTCAAACCCTACCTTTTATACCTATTAACTGTGTGACCAAGGCAAGCAACTTGTCAACTCGGAGCCTTGGTTTCCTCATTTGCAAAATGGCAGCTATGTGGCCTAGTAGAGGGCTGGGCTTAGAATCAGGAATAACAGTTCAAATCTGGCTTCAGCCACTTACTAGCTGGGTGATGCTGTGCAAATCAGTTAACCCTGTTTGCTTCAGTTTCCTTATCTGTAAAATGAGTTGAAAAACAAAAATGGAAAACCACTCCAGTATACCAAGAAAACCCCAAATGGGGCCAAGAAGAATTGGATAGAACTAAAATGACTGAACAACAACAACAAAATGGCAAAGACAAGACCTCGAACATTTCTTTCACTGAATTGTTGTTAAACTTGAATGAGATAATATATGTAAAGTACTTTGCAGACTTTAAAATGCCATATAAGTATCAGCTGTTATTATTGTTTCTTTTTGTAGTTTTTTTTCTGGGTGTCTTCAACTCTCCTCAGGGATAATCTAAGGAGTCTTTCTCTCCCAATTCACTGCTTGATTTTTGTTCTTTTTCTCCTTAAAATGAATAAAAAGAGACAAGAAAAATATTAATTATCTTGAAATTTTCATGGTATTGAATTTGTTGTGCTTATATTTTTATCTGTTTTCTAGGGCTAGGAAATACATTCCTTTAGGGTCAATTTTTTTGTCATAATAGTGTTTTTCAAAGTTATTTTACATGTCATTGGAAGTATACATTGGTAGTCAATGATTGAATATGAACATCTAAATATGTGTATTTGCATAGATGCATGTGTGTATATGCATATACATGCAGATCCTACATATGGCTACATGGGAAAAAGAAAGTGGATGAGAAATACATACTGTGTCAATTATGACATGTTTCTGAATGGACAGCTTGTTGAGTTAGTCTGTCAGTAAACATACCTTGGACAGTTATTACAGATGAGCAATGAAATAGGCCCAGAATTGAATAGCAAGTCAGTTAACAAGTCCTTGATCAGACCAATATGAGCTCAGAAGGCTTTATCACAGATCAGGCACAAGTCACAGTTGGATACTTTGACTCCAACACAGTAAAGTCATTTTGGTCCTTTTCTAGAACAAAGGACAACAATCTACCAACCATGAAGTGTTTACTTCATGCAGGCAGGCACTGTGTTAAGTGCTCTGGATACAAGGAAAGATAAAATACTATCCCTGATCTCAAGGAGCTCACAATCTAAAGATTGTGAACATGAAAATAGTGTAAATAACTGTACAAGTAAGATATAGACAGGACCAATTGGAGGTGATCAGAAGAGGGAGGTTACTAGGATTAAGAAAGATCAGGAAAGGCAGAAAATAAAATAAAGTAGAAGGCGGGATTTTAGTTAAGACTTGATAGAAACCAGGAAGTTTAGGAAGTAGAGATATGGAGGGAGAGAGTTTTAGGGACAGAGATTGGGGTGGACTGTTACCAGTGTGTCTAAGCTTACCACTGTTGAAAAAGTCCATCTTTTAACAAACCAATGCTTTTCAACTTTTACACACACACACACACACACACACACACACACACACACACACACACACACACACAAATACATATATACAAACACATATACATATATGCATATGTATATCTTATATATCTTATATCTATCTACATGTTGAGTAGATCCATTTCTGGAGGAATTTATAAACACTATATATTATTCATTATTTTTTAATAGGAAAATAGAGGGGATAGTGATTGGGAGGGGGATGTTTTGTTCTAGGAATTCATATAGATGATGAATGTAGTGATAGGGGAATTGGTTGACTTATTTTCTCCAGGAATGGTAATGTTAGTTCAATTAGTGTTTCCAGGAATAGATTTGGAAGTGGGGGAGAAAGGCTGGTATAGTATGAAGGTGGAGAGGGAGCAGAAGGAAACTGCTGTGGACTGTTTTTTTACAAAAGCTTGGCAGAGCAAGGGTGAATGATAGGATAGGCCCTAAGAGAGGAGAGAAAGTAAATGGTGGTTGGGAGGTAGGAAGCACAGGACCAGGAGCCTGGAGACCAAGGCTATATAGTCCTGCACCAGCCTCTTTGACAAATCATCCAATCCTTTGGGATTTCAGTTTTTTTCATTGGTAAAATGGAGGCCTGGGGTTGGGGGAAAGAGGGGAGGGGAGGAGGAGGGGGAAAAGTTGGCCTAGTTTCTAAAGTCCCTTTCCTGCTTTGGCATTCTAGGATTTATTGAATTAAGGTCATAAACATTGATGCTTACAGACCTGATGATGATTGGCAGGGGGGGAAGAAGGCCTGTTGTAATTTGCCTGCCCCTCCTCCCTTGAGTAGGGTAGAAAGGGGGATGTGCAGCTCAATGGCACAGTGGATAGAGTACTGGTCCTGGAGTCAGGAGGATGCATCTTCCTGAGTTCAAATCCAATCTCAGACACTTACTAGAGGTTTTAACCCTGGGCAAGTCACCTGACCCTATTTGCCTCAGTTTCCTCATCTGTAAAATGAGCTGGAGTAGGAAATGGCAAATTCCTCTAGTATCTTTGCCAGGAAAACACTAAATGGGGTTACAAAGAGTTGTACACAACTGGAAAATTACTAAACAACAAAAAATGGAGTTGGGGAGCAGCGAGTAAAGGGGGAAGGGGGAAAAGGTAGGTGGGACCTTTTATACATAAGGAAATGTATAGGTAAGTGTTTATAAATAGGGGTGTGTGTGTGTGTGTGTGTGTGTGTGTGTGTGTGTGTGTGTGTGTATACACACACCTAATGGGACACATTCTAGGATTTATTGAATTAAGCTCATAAATATTGGTGCTTACGGAAGAAGGCCTGTTGTAATTTGCCTGCCCCTCCTCCCTTGAGTGGGGTAGAAAGGGGGATATGTATAATTTCTATAACTGTATAAATCGTATACTTTATGATGTATAATTTCTATTTAGTTCAATAAACAATAATACAATACTTTTATTTGGTGCTTCAAACTTTGCCAAACACATGCATAATTCTCTCAACAACCCTCTGTGCTAAGTACTACCATCTCCATTTTACAGATGAAACAACTGAGGCTAAGAGAGGTATGGTGACTTTTGCATGGTCATGCAAGTTAGTAAGAGAGTTGGTATGGGAAACCATTTCTCTGTTGACTCTAAAATCAGTTCTCTTACACATGTACAACCTATATTGAATTGCTAGTCTTCCCAGTGGGGGTGGTTGAGGAGGGAAGATGGGAAAGAATCTGGAAATCAAAGTTTTTAAAACAAATGTTAAAAATTGTTTTTTACATTCAACCAGGAAATAAGATATACAGGCAACGGGATATAAAAATCCATCTTGCTCTACAAGAAAGTAAAGGGGAGGGGATGGGAGTGAGGACATAAGAGAGAGCGGATTGGAGGAAGGGGTATTCGATATGCTTGCTATCTTGACGTAGGGGTAGGGGAGAGATGGGGAGAAAATTTGGAACTCAAAATCTTGTGGAAATAAATGTTGAAAACTAATCAATAAATAAATTTATTAAAAAAATAAAATCAATGCTTTTCCTACTATTCCACTGGCCTACAATAGGGGCCGAATTGTAACAAGTATCGAGGACTATAAAGAAAAAAAAGGGGGATATTCACTGTCCTCAAGGGACTGTTTGGTTAGAGCAAACATGAGTTGGGCTGAAGCAAATATCTCTATCCTTTATCTTGTTACTAGAGAACGTCTATACATCAAGGCATAAATCTTGGAATTAAAATGCTGCCAATTCCCCAGGTGGCTCAAATTCTGCATCTAATAGATTCTTTAATAGATACAAAATGCCTTCAAGTACTCAGATAACTCTAAACTGGAGACAAAATATACTTGAAATTCTTGTTTTTAACTTCTGCTTCTAGGTTTGGGGCCAAGTAGAACGTATTCCATAATGAATTCAGCAGTATACAGTGTTTGACAGTTTTTTTTTTTTGTTACAGATTTCTCTCCGTTGAAGGGTAGGATAATTGGGTGGCAGTCTTTGGAATCTGAAGACCTACATTCAAATCCCACTTTGGTTGCTTATTACCTGTAGCTTAACCTCTATGGGTCTCAGTTTCTCTTTCAGTATAATGAAAGAGTTAACTTCATTAGACAACTTTCAAGGCAGATGCCTGGTACAGTGTATAGAAGGCTAGACTCAGGAAGATGTGGGATGGTAATCCTTTCTCAGGCATTAATTAGCTTTGTGACCCTGGACAAGCTAATCTCTCTCAGCCTCAGTTTCCTCATGGGTGAATTGGGGATAATTATAGCGCCTAACTCACTGGGGTGATTGTTGTGAAGATCAGATGAGATAATATATTTAAAGCTTCTTTATAAACCTTAAAGTATTATATACATATTTGCTATTTGAAAAAAAAAGATCTATTATCTTAGGCATCTAAGTGGCACAGTGGATAGAGTGCCAGGCTTAGAGTCAGGAAGACTCATCTTTCTGAGTTCAAATCTGGCCTCAGACACTTCCTAGCTGTATGACCCTGGGCAAGTCACTTAACCCTGTTTACCTCATCTGTAAAATGAGCTGGAGAAGGAAATGGCAAACCATTCTTCAGTACTTTTACCAAGAAAACCCCAAATGGGGTCATGAAGAATTGGGCATGACTAATTGAATAAACAACTATGATCCTAAGTCATTTAACTTTTGTGAGTCTCAGTTTTAGCTCTTAAAAAGAAGGGCTTTGATTAGATGACCTCTAAAGTCCAACAGGTCTTTTTTTTTTCTATCTGCATTCTCAACTTCTGGAATATTTTCAAGAAACCTGAGGAAACTCCTCCATTTTTGTGCTGAGTGCATTTTGTTGGATGCATATTAGTTGACAGGTTTGATAAGTGGAGACTGCCAGGCATGCCCTTCAGAGCTTCTCGAGATTGCTGATGCCTTGGGTGGGTATGTGGACTACTGGCCACAGTTCATGGTCTTTCGACATCTTTATGAGATGATTGCCTGAGTTACTAGAGGACAAAATATGTAACCTAGGGGCCAGCCTTTTGGTGATGAGCCTCTTCCCAAATGAGCCAGATTGGGGCTTAGATGATAGGTATATAATCTAAGGATTTTCTAGTTAATACTTTGAGATTATCTGTAAACCCCACTCCCATTGTATGTTCCTTTATAACAACAGCAATAAAATGAGTTAAACAAAACTGAATGATGTTGTGACTTCCCATGGTAGAGTATGTGGTATTTGGTGCCTGTTTATTGAGAAAGAAGCATGTTCCAACCTTGGCTGTCTGAGACCACTATGGGTCACTACCTCTCTTCTTCTTCTTCTTCTTCTTCTTCTTCTTCTTCTTCTTCTTCTTCTTCTTCTTCTTCTTCTTCTTCTTCTTCTTCTTCTTCTTCTTCTTCTTCTTCTTCTTCTTCTTCTTCTTCTTCTTCTTCTTCTTCTTCTTCTTCTTCTTCTTCTTCTTCTTCTTCTTCTTCTTCTCCTCCTCCTCCTCCTCCTCCTCCTCCTCCTCCTCCTCCTCCTCCTCCTCCTCCTCCTCCTCCTCCTCCAGGAGAGGGAGGGAGTTCTAATTTTGTCAGTATATGTTATTTCAGATGTAGAAATTCCTGTCAGCCAATAATTTAGGCAATGGACTTGTAGCATTTAGTTTCAGAGAGTGGTACAAGGGAAAGAAGGTGAAATTTGGAGTTGTAGAACGTGGATTCAGATTCCAGCCCGGATACTCCCCACCTCCATGATATTGGGTAGGTCAGCCATCTTTCCTTTTAGGGCTTCATCTATAAAATGAGGGGGTTGGACAGATGACCTCTAAGCTCCCTTCCTTATGCCTCAGGGTGCTGCCAGGTTAAGCAACTTACCTTGCATATAGGCACACAGGCATCACATGTGGGACAGAGGACCTGAACTCAGGTCTTTCTAAGTCCAAGGCTGGCCCCCTATACACAGAAGTATTCCCTCTCCCTTAGATATATTTAATCAGTTAATCAACATGTAATTATTAAACACCTAATAGTAATAACAGATATTTATATAGTGCTTTAAGGTTCCCAAAGTGTTTCAAAAATATTATCTTTAAAAAAATCTACACAACACTTGAAGATAGGAGCTATTATTATCCCCATTTTGCAAACAGGGAAACTGAATCTGAGAGAGGTTAAGTGACTTGTCCTGGTCACCCAGCTATTAAGTGTCTGAGACTGAATTTGAACTCAGATCCTTCTGATTCTAGGGCTAGGGAGCTAGCCACTGCACTACCTATAGAGCTAGAAAAAAACCCATAGAGGTCATTTAGATATAATGTAAACTCCTTAAAGAAAGGGAATATTTTATTTTTGTCTCAGGTCACCTCAATCTCAAGTTCAGCACTCTAGCCACTGTACTATCCAGTCATCTATCAGAATCAATGGGGGCTTATTAAGCTCCTACTATGTGCCAGGCACCATTTCCCCTCTTCTCCATTAGTCAGTGCAGAGGGAAGATAAAAGATTTCTCTGCCCTGAAGAATCAAGGCAGGAAGCCCCATTGTTATAATTCCATTTGTTGTCTCTATTGTGCTCTCCATTCTCATAGCAAGCTTGGATTTTGACAGCAAGTTTCCATGGAAGAAAGCACTTGAAGATCCATTTGGAGCCCTAAATTGTGAAAATGTGATAATTTAATTGAAAGAAAAGGCTAACTTCCCTGACATATAACCTTTTAAAAATGGCACTGCTGCATTCTTTCATGCCAAGGAAAAAGCAGGTGATTTTTCCTGATTTGCTACTCTGCTTCCAAAACTTACTATATGGGGGAGAACCACACACAACAAAAAACCTCCTTCTGGCTTTTGTATCAGACACCCCCACCCCCTCTACCCACTCCTATCCCAATGGCTCTGCATTGTTCAACATCAGGGTTTTGGGTTTTTTTTTTTTTTGGCTGCATTTCAACCAAGTGCACTTCGATGGCTTACATATTTATGATAACTTCAGGCCATCTGCTGATCTGCTCCTGATCAAGAGAATGAAGAAAAATAGGAGGTTTAAACAAAGCCAGGCTTATCACAGGCAAGCACTCACTGCAATATTTCTCCTCTAGCGCCCTGGATTTGCTTGTCCTAAATTCAAATCGAATTATTCTTCACTGTTTCTGTTCAGAATTGTTTTCTTACCAGCGAGAGTAGCAGAACGTCAGTCCTCGTTTCTTCTGGTTAACATGCAGTGAATTTTTAAAAAAAGTCACCAATTCATTTTGACCTCATGGCACATGTGAATTAGAGGCGCTGTTCAGAGCTAAAAAGGTCCGACTTCTTTCCAGTTCATGTGTAATACCAACAGATTGGTATGTATGAAAATGGGACACTTAGAAGTAGATACCATTTATTAAACGACAACTGGAGGAGACAAAAAAGCCTATAAAAGTTATTTAACCGGTGATTTTAATTAGAACGACATGTCTTCTGTTGCTTAATGCAGCCGTTATCATTTTGCACTAGATTAAAAATATAATATAACCTTCGTTCGGTGTTATATGTTAAATAAAACCCTGGAGCAGAGACATTTCTTAAAATCGCTCCTTGTGTTGGCTTACAAATTTAATCGTGGGAGACATCAATGAGAGTTATGGCACTTGAAAACATATCCATCCCTAAGCTCAGAGAATCAAGAGGATGGATTTTTAAGTTAAGGGTGTGGTTGGAGGACTAGTTTAAAATTCAGATCACGCATTTGTGAACACTAGATTATTCTGCTGTTTGGACAGTATGGGGGAATACTGTTAGATATACTGCTTATACCAGGGTGAACCACAGATTATCTATGAAACAAACATTTAAAAATACCTACCATGTGCCAGGTACTCTGCTAAGTGCTTTACAGATATCTCATTTGATCCCCACAACAATCCTGGGAGGTAGGTGCTATTATTATCCCCATTTTAAAGATCAAGAAATGAGGAAGACTGAGAGTAAGTGACTTGTCCAGGGTCACACAATAAGTGTTGGAGGATGGATTTGAACTCAGGTCTTCCTGATTCCAGTATTAGCCTTGTATACACTGCACCACCTAGGGAGCTAGAAGAAATCATAGAGTCATGGAGATATTGCAGACTTGATCCTAAACCATTGCAATAAAGCAAATATAGCAATAAAATGAGTCACATGAAATTTTTGGTTTCCCAGTGTATATAAAAGTTGTATTTACACTATAGTGTAGTCTATTGTGTGCAATAGTATTGTATCTTTTTTTTTTCTTTTGGTGAGGCAATTGGAGTTAAGTGACTTGCCCAGTGTCTCAAAGCTAGTAAATATCAAATATCTGAGGTCATATTTGAACTCAGATCCTCCTGACTACAGAGCTGGTACTCTATCTACTGTACCACTTAGCTGCCCCAATAGTGTTATATCTTAAAAAATGCACACACTTTAAGAAAATACTCTATTTCTTAAAAATGCAACTAGCCATCATCTGAGCCTTCAGCAAGTTGTAATTTTTTTGCAGGTGAAGGATCTTGCCTTGATGTTGATGGCTGCTGTTTGGTGGGGTAGTGGTTGCTTGAAGGTTAGAGTGGCTGTGGCAATTTCTTAAAATAAGACCACAATGAAATTTGCTGCATCAATTGACTCTTTCTTTCACTTGAACACTTAGAGGTTATTGCAGGGTTTTTAATTGACATAATTTTAATTTTGTTGTGTCTCAGGAAATAGGGAAACTAGACAAGATGGGAGAGAATTGGGGAACTGTCTGGTTGGAGGAGCAGTCAGAACACACACATTTATTGATTAAATTTGCTATCTCATGTAGGAATGATTCATGGCACCCCAAAACAATTGAAGTAGTAACATCAAAGATCCCAAATCTCAGAACACCATAACAGATGTAAGAATAAGGAAAAAATTGAAATATTGCAGGAATTTCCAAAATGTGACAGAGGGACACAATATGACAGAGGGACACAATGTGAACCCATGCTGTTGGAAAAATGGTGCCAATAGACTTGCTCGATGCAGGGTTGCCATAAAATTTTAATTTGTAAAAATCCAGTGTCTGCAAAGCACAATTAAAGAAGATATGCCTGCAGTGTAGGCTGCTTAAGGTAGAGACTTTCATTTTTTTTAGCTTTGTGTCCATAGCTTAGTTCCTGGAACATAGTAGGCACTTAACAAATGCTTATTCGTTAATTGACCTAGCCAGCCACCGAGAAAGGTAATTTGCCCTAAGTTGTGCTGGAAATTTATGAGAACTAAGGTTTGAATTCAGGTCCTTTGTTTCCAAATCCAGCTCCCTTTCCTCCTCAGAGAGTTGACTCTGGCACTGAGAAATTAAGTGTCTTACTTGTCCAGGATTACTGAGCCACTGTTAGAGGTGGGATTCAAACCCAGGAATTTCTAATTCCAAGTTCTGTTAATCTATTTATTTTCCTATATTGCTCCTAAAATCCAAGTTATTGACCTGTTATTCACATTTAGTGAATAACACAGTAAAGGATGTTTATGTGTTTTGGGGTCATGGTAAGAAGTATTATCTATGTGCAAGGACTGCTTGATGGAATGGGGAAAATGAGTTAGTAGCTCATGTCCATTTCCTGTGGACAGATGTTAACAGTAGCAAATGGCCCTCCTGCATTTATGCTCTGATTGGAGTCTCTTCAGAGACTGAGTAGCCTCTTATTCTTGGACTTTCACATAAGACACTGAACAGTCATCGGGTGAAATAGCTTTTGGTCATTACAGCTTGACTTATATTTCTTTATTTCTTTTCTCTCTGTTTCCTTCTTCAACAACAAACAACAAACAAACAACCACCACCATGTTTCAGAAAAGACTTGGCCACCCTTTGGAAAACTTGACTTTGGTTGAGTAGCTTCGTTTAGGAGCACATGCAAATGAAAGCCTAGGATGAATGATTTTCCTTAACTGACCATCTCTGGGGAAAGGCAATAAAAGGAGTGATCAGCATATCTGTTCACCTTTTAACACTTGTCAGAAAGAGCAATTCCTAGACAGTCTCAGCAAGCCAAGTAGCTTGCAGGCAGCAAAGCCAATCATGGACTAGTTAATCATGTATTCTCTACTGCCCGAGAGAAGCTGCTGTCCACTTGGAAGTGCTGATCCAATGTGTCACTGCTCCTTGTTTTCCATTCCTTGTTGTTTCCTTTGTATTGGGGGCTGCCATGACAAAGCCAAAAGGTGACCATTTTGATCTCATCACTCTACTCATTTTCTTTGACTTATTTTTCATTGTTTACATGCTTATGTTCTCATTAAATTGATCCAAAATGGATCTGGCTGAGAAGCTGTCTTCTTTGACTCACCCCTACCCTCTTTAACTTTGAAAAGCTTTCAAACAAGCCACAGTGAAGTGCTTAGGAAGGAGCCAATGACTGCTGGACTGGCAATGCCCTCAGAGCAGGGGAGCAAGAGCAAAATATCTTTCCCTATTTCTTTCAGGGAGGTAGCCTGACATGATGGAAGAAGGAGCCCCAAGCTATGAATTCGACTTCCAGCTTGGACTCTGGCACTAAGTAACTTAGTGATTTGAAGCAGCTTCTTCTGCATTGGCTTTAGAGTCAGGGGACTTGGGTTCAAATTCTACCTTTGTTGTTTTTTGCTTGTGTGTCCTTGGGGAAGTTGTTTCATGTGACCTGGGGAGGAGCTCTAAAAACCTATTTTGATTCCAATTTCCCCTTGCCACTCATCTAGTGAGGTAAAAATAAGAGTAGACTTGTGCTTCATTGGTGTAAGTAATCCTCTGGTGAGGAATTTCTGCCAGTACAGGTTGGCACCTCCTCTGCAATGTGTAGTCTTAGAGAGTTGCCTCGGGCATTGAGAGGTTAAATGATTTTCCCCATGATTATGCAGCCAGTTTATATCAGAGATGAGGGCATTGAGGTGGTGCAGTGGGTAGAGCATTGGGCCTTAGAATCAGGAAGATCTGAGTTCAATTCTGGCTGCAGACACTTACTAGCTGTTTGACCCTGGGCAAGTCACCTCACTTTGCTTCAGTTTCCTCATCTGTAAAATGAACTGGAGAAGGAAATGGCAAACTATTCTGGTATCTTTGTTAAGAAAAATCCAAATGGGGTCATGGAAAGTTAGACATGACTGAAAAAATGACCAAACAGCATCCATATGTATCTATCCATCCCTCCATCCCTCCATCCTTCCATCTATCTATCCATCATTTATCTATCTGTCATCTATCTATCTTCTATCAATTCATCTAATGTAACTCAACATGTCCATAACCGAACTTCTACTCTTTCCCCCTAAGCCATTCTTCCTTCTTAACTTTCTACCACCATCCTCCCATCCACCCAGGCTAGTAGCATAACTGTCACCTTTGACTCTCACCCTCTTCCCCACCATACACAAGCTGTTGTTAAGCCATGTTTATTCAGCCTTTGTATCCTCTTTCTCGTGGGCTCCCCTCTCTACTCTGCCACAGTTACCACTAGTACAGCCCCTCATCACCTCTTGTCTGGACTATTGCAATAGCTGCTGCTTTATCTCCTGGTCTCAAGTCCTTCTTCTCTCCAGTCTGTCTTCAGCTATCAAACTGATCTTTTAAATATGGAAGTCTGACCATGTCTTCCCACTACTCAATAAGCTCCAATGGCTCCCTCTTACCTCCAGGGTCCAATAGAAATTCCGTTTGACTTTTAAAGTCCTTCATGTCCTGACCTATTTCCACATTTCTAACCTCACTATATACTCTGTGATCCAGGGACATTTTCCTTCTTATATGTCCCAAACAAGACACTTCATCTCTTGACTCTGGGCATTTTCACTGGTTGTCTTCCAAGCCTGGAATTTTCTCCTTTCTCATCCCTGCCTCTTGTCTTCTTTTCAGCCTTAGTTAAAACCCCACCTTCTACAAGAACCTCTTCTTAGGTCTGCTTAATCTTAATGTCTTCCCTTTGTTGACTTTCCCCAATCTGTTGAATATGTATCTTCTTTGTATATAGCTGTTTGCAAGTTATCTTTTCCTTTAGACTGTAAAATTCTTGAGAGCAAGGACTGTTTTCACCTCTCTTCATATAACCAGCACTTAGCAAAACACATGGCACATAATAGATAATTAATAAATCCTTGTTGACTTGACTGGAATCAAGAATGCTTTTCTAGATCTAGAACCACTTGCATGAATACTGCCTGGCTTGTATCACTAGGAATGGATAATGGTCCCATGGGTTTTCAGAGTTTCATGAATTTGAAGTTTCAAATCATCCCTACATGTGTATCTGACATGGAGCACTGGCCATAGAGACTTTGAATGGTGCATTTTACCAAGGGTCATAAAAGTAGCATAGGGCCACAGATCAAGGTATAGAGCCATGTGGAATTGCTGTAGCATAGGGCCACAGATCAAGGTATAGAGCCATGTGGAATTGCTGAGTCTTGAAACTACATTCATTGATTTGTTCATTTAGGAAGTTGCTTGGTTTTCACCATTTTGATAGCTCAAATACAACATTGACTTACTTAACCCCTTTAATAAGGGGTTAAGTGGCTCCCAACACTTTTTGTTCTATGAACCTTTTTAAACAACAACAAAAAATTTATGATCTCCTAAGGTAATTTAATATACTACTCATAATATTCTCCAATTATTTACTGCTTAAGGCACCATTAATTTTTTTGTGAGAACTCATTGGACCATTATGACAAACCACAAGAGTTTTGAAAACCACTTCATGGTAACCATTGGCCTACTTCATTGTGTTCATTAAATCCATGGCAGCATAAGTGTGTGGACCACTAGAGACTTCAATAGAAAATATGCCTGTACAACAGTTGTGTCCTTTGTCACTTTTTTGGTTATGGAGCATCATCATAAGCAATACTTTTCAGAAATGAAGAACATCTTTTTTAGTTGTCAATGTCTTGAGTGGATAGCCTACTGGATCACCTCCAGCATTTACTTAAAACTGTGTGACTACAGGCAAGTCACTTAATCTCTGATCCTCTTTTTCCTTGCTCATAATAAGGGGCAAATAATACATGTGGTACCTGTATCTCACCCAATTGTTATGAGTTTCAGATGAGATGATAAGAATAACTAACTAAATACTAACTAACATTTATATGCTTACTATGTGCCAGACACTGGGCTAAGTGCTTTTCAATTATGATCTCATTTGATCCTAACAACGACCCTGTGATGTAGGTGCTATTATTATCCCTATTATACAGATGAGGAAGTAAAGATTATAGTGACTTGTAAAAGGTCACACAGCTAGTAAGTGCCTTTGGTGGGATTTGAACTTGTGTCTTCCTCACTCCAGATTTGATGCTCTTTCCATTGGCCTGAAATGATGCATGAAAAGTGCTTTGGAGACCTTAAAATGCTACATAAATGCCAGTTGTTATTTTTGTTGAAGGGGGAGTTCTAGGGAGTTTGTTGTGATGATTTGTAGATTACAGCATGCACTTAGTTTGACAAGATCATAGCAGTAGATCTGGAGAGGACCATGGAGGTCCTATGAATTGAAAGGCTCAGTTTTTAGAACAAGGACTAAAGCCCAAAGAGGTTAGATTACTTGTCCAAGATCACATAGACAAGAAAGGTGATAGTGTCTGGATTTGAACCAAGGTCCTTTGACTTTAAATCCTGCATATCCTTTATTGGGTTATATTCTTTCTCTCTCCTCCCCTTGCCTTCTTCCAGTTGGTTTTTTCTAAGCTTGTGTTTACCCTCCCTTGGGTGAGATCTGGTAGCATCCTCTGTGGAATACAATTATCCCTTCCCCATTATGACTTTCCCCATCATTATTTTGACATGTCATGTGTCAGCATAAAAAATTAAATGGGAATTTTGTGGCACCCTCAGATGACATGTGAAGGCCAGCAGATGACACAGAGCCTATGATGAAACACTTAACCTTAATTTTACAATAAGGTACTGTAAACACCCCATAAAAGAAAAAAGAAAAAAAATTAGGCTTCTTCTCTGGTATGAAGGGAGGGCCAAAAAAGTTTGATGTGCATTTTCTAGATCACAGGGGCACCTCTCCTCTATGATGAAAGGCACTCCCTCTATGTTGAAAGGATAACTGTATTTGAATCATAGCACCATAGGCTCAGTGTTGAAGGGGACATCAGAGCCCAAGTTCAACTCTTTCATTTTATATAGGAGAGAACCAAGGCCCTAGGAGGCTGTGACTTTCCCATAGTCTCACACTAAGCAAGCATCAAAATTGGAAACCACTTCTTCCTGACTCTTTATCCACTATCTAGGGACCTGTGGCCTTGAGGCCATGTGTGGCCTTCTAGGTCCTTGGGTACAGCCTTTTGACTGAGTCCAGGTTTTACAGAACAAATCCTTTTATTAAGGCGATTTGTTCTGTGAAATTTGAATTCAGTCAAAGGGCCACACTTGAGGACCCAGAGGGCCACATGTGGCTTTGAGGTGACAGGTTCCCCACCTTTGTACTATGTCATTCTGCCTTAGGAAAGCATGAGCAAGAATCACTCAGAATGAGAAGGCATTGGGAGATTTTGATCTCTCTCAGTGGTTGGAATATCTATACCACTGAAATAATCAATTCACCCAAATCCCCCAATACTACAGTTTCCAAAAATCACTGCAGTATTCCAAATACTTTCCTAAATGGCTAGTAAAGCAAGATCAATTATAGTAGATTTTAAAAATTAGTTAAATGTGTTTCAACCATCATTAGACAATATTAAAAAACAAAGCTTAAAATAGAGGTGATATTAAACCAGCTTCATGTGAAGTCACTCTGGCCCCACATCCTTTGTGGTTTATTTTTCTGAGTATACTACTTCCCACTTATGTCCATGGCCTATCTTTGGGTAGAGGGCATTGGTTATAAAAATAAATTAGGCTGAGAAAAAATTGATAGGTCCCATCAAAGTATTGAGACTATGGAATTGTTCCTGAACTTTGAAATGTGTCTGTAATGGTTTTTTTTTTTCTTCTCCCAATTGATTGAGGGAGTGTAGGCACAATATGCATGCCGTGGTGGTGGTCAGATCTTCTCAACTGTCAGTGCAGAGAGTTAGGGTTGAAGGCAGAGATAATAGTTGTGTGTCACCAGCAGGAAGAACCAGGCTGAGCTAATTGGCCAGTTCAGAATTTTGACCTGGGGAATTGGGTTGGGTAATTGCTGTGTAGGTGCTACTTCTGAGCTTGCTACCATTCTCATTAGAATAGTCTTTTTAAAGTGACTCTGCACTTTTACTACTGTGCTGGTGTCTCTGGAAACAAATTCAACTCTCAGGAAACTTACATTCTAAAATGGATAATGTTAAGTTGATATGTCTCCAGTCCTGGGGAGGACTAAAAGGAAGAAGAGCTGGAAGGCAGAGACTGAAAGTAAATGGAACAGCCAGACAGAGGTGAAGAAAAAAAGTGAATTGTGAAGATGAAAGCAATGGATAGTGTTAAAGGAGACAGAAATTCAAGAAGGGATGGGGAAAGATGGAGGGTTTATCTGACACTGAACATTTACAAAACTGTCCTTTCCACATGGGTTAGGCTAGTTGTTTCCTAAAAGGCAATAAGAACATCCTCAAATCTAAATTGGCCCAAGAGAATGAAATTCAAACTCTTGACACAACTTCCTGGTAGTGTATAGTAAATAGTATAGCACACAAGCAGTCAGAGGTTTTTCAGCCTTGACATACGGTGCTGACAGAGTATCTGTTCCACCACGGCAAATAGGGAGTCAAGGGATCAGAGCACCATAGATCTAGTGCTGCGATGGTACAGAAAGACTGCTTCCAGTTCTCCATTTGTGACACCCCTGAATCAATGCTATATCCTTCCTGAGTATCCTTTCCACACTATTGTTTAATGTTGGCTGGTTTAGGAGTATCTCATTTCATTCCAGTCCCATGCCTAAATCACATACTGGTCTGAATAAGTCTTGGCTAAGAACAAGAACTAACATTTATATAGTCCTTTCAGGTTTTCAAAGAGCTTTACAAATATTCTCTCCTATGATCCTCACAACAACCCTGTGAGGTAGGTACTATCATCCCCATTTTCCAGACAGAAAATAGAGGCTCAGAGAGATGAAGTGTGGTGTTCATGTTCCCTAAGTTATCAATTGTTGAAGGTCAGTCTTTTCCCCAGATCTCCTCTTGGTTCTTTGAGGGCAGAGGCCCTTTCTTTTTTTAAATATAGCAGACTCTTATTAAATGTTTATTGATGATTCCTGATTCCAGTCTATACCATTTTGCCTCCCTCATTCTCTAGTTCTCATTTCTGACATCCAGAAATAACCACAAATCACAAAAGATTTTGTTCAATGCCAGATTAGATATTTTTGTGTAGAATTCATCACATAGTTAATGCCTAATAAACAAATTTTCTCTCTATTGGTAAATGAATTGCCTTTATTCTATATTCCACCTTCCTCCTAGAGCTGAGATATCATTGATGTGGGAAGCCGACATTGTGGAAGCTGTATGCCACTGCAGATCTTCCATACACCTGCAACAAGCCTGGGGCATAGAGAGGCTAAATGATATACCTGTGGTCACACAGTCAATATATGTCAGTGTGTCAGATGTTAAGCTTGAACCCAGGTTCTAAGGACAATTCTGAAGCTAACTCATAGCATCATAGAAGTGGGGCTGGAGGAAATCTGGAACTACCTAAGTCCTGCCTCCTCAACTTATAGATAAGGAAACTTGACACCCAAAGAGGCAAATTTGCCCATGGTCATACTGTTGGAAAAAATCTGGTTTTGAACCCAAGTGTTCTGAGTTTTCATCTAGCACTCTTTCCATTGCCAGGCAGATAAGGGGCACAGTGACTGGAGATCTGGCCCTGAACTTGGGAATACTTGGGTTCAAATCCAGTCTCAGACACTGGCTCTGTGATCTTGGGTAAATCAATTTACTTTTGTCTGCCTTAGTTTCCTCATCTGTAATGAGTATAATAATAGCACTCCCCTCCCACTGGTAGTTGTAAGTATCAAATGAGATAAGATTTGTAAAGCACTTACCATAGTACCTGGCATACAATAGGCATTTAATAAATGCTAATTTCTTTCCTTTTTTTGTACCATGTCTTCTCCTCACTTAAGTTCAAGAAGCATTCACACTTTAAGTGCCAGCAACTGGAAGCACAAACCAAAAACTGGAATTGGTCCTTGTCCTCAAGAAGCTTACATTCTATCTACTCCATGATATTGTTCATTCTACATGGCTTTTAAAGTTCTGATGTGGTGGTGGCAAGGAATAAAAAAATTGGACTGAGGGATTAATGAGTCCATTTGTATTAGACAGTGAAGGGGGGGCGGCATTATTCCCCTCTAAAACACTAGAATTAATTAATTATTACCTCATCCCCTAAGCATTGACGTGTGGACATCATTAGTAATATACTAAGTTCTATGGTCATACTAAGGGCAAAGTAAAGCCCTTCCATGCTTGCTAGAGTCTAGTAAATAATGTTTTAATTCCCAGGCTTATCTTTAGTTCCATAGAAAGTGAGGTTTGGGCTGAGGAGGTCTCCATCAAGAGCCACTCCAGAGAGAATAGAAAGTGTTTATGTCCCATTTTGTTTAGAGGCAGCACCATGAGTTATTGGTGGATGGAAATGGGGAGAGGCATCCAGTGTCAGAGGCCTGACATCAGTTTTGATTATGCCATTAAGCACCATAAGGTGATGTCGTGATTCCAATGGAGGAGGGCATTGAAGTGATGGGGTTCTAGGAAATTCACTTTGTCAGATTTGGGACCTTTCTTTCTGCAGCTGCTTTTGATTCATTGCTACTGAGTGGATTACTCTTATGTGCAAGATGCTGCTTTTAAGGCCCATAAGTCAAGGGTGGCTGTAAAGATGGCAGCTCCTTTCTTCCTTATGCTTGTAACCTCTCTCTCTCATTTACAGAAGAACATAAGTATTGTAGTCTGTGACATTCCACTCAGGGAGTCATTCTACGAGAATGCCATTGCATACTAAATGTTGCTAATGTTCCCTTTGTCAGATTTAAACTCAGAATTAAAAATGCATTTGGGCCATTTAACTTTGTGACTGATTAATGGGTGGACTGGCAATACAATCTTAAAACTGGGCTAAGGATTATATCTTTGAAGTCAAATACTGATGGCTAGTATTTAGACAGTACTTGAAGATTTATATAAGTACTTCATATATATCTCATTTGGTACAACAATTCTGTGAAGTAAGTATTATTATTATCATTCTCATTTTATAGATGGGGAAACTGAGCTTGAGTGAGGTTAGGTGACTGGCCAAAACCTAGTCTGAGGCAGAATTTGAACTCAGGTCTTCCTAACTCCAGAAGTCTCTCCACTGTTCTACCTACTTTTATTCTGAGATGAAAGTTTCAGTAAACAGTGTAATATTTTAGTAAAAGATAGCATGATTTAATGAATAGACAGCCATCTGTGGAAGTAGGAAAGCCTGTGTTTAAGTCCTGCATCTGAAACCTCCTGACTGTGTGACCCTGAACAAGTCAGGGCTCCCTGACTTACCCTCAGTGCTAGAATCCTCTCATAATTAGCAGAGTTCGTGTGATACCTGATTAGTTCCTCCCAGAACATCCATTCTAAGGAAGGACCCACACCATGCATGGTCACTTTTTATTTCCCTTTGGACTCCACTCGACTCTCTGAACTTCTTTTCCCAACAGCCTTTTTTTATCTTGGAAGGCAACCCTGCCTACCAATCTCTGGTAGCCTTCTCACCCTAGAAGATCTTTCTGCCCTTGTAGTCTTCTCATTCTAGAAGATTCCTCATCCTGTGATCCCTTCTTCTGACTGACCTGCTCTTCCCTAAGGAAGTGCCTTCACCAACCATGTTCATTGCTTCATTCCTCTTTGGGCTCAGATCCTAATTCTATGGATTTCTTTCTCAACAGGCCCCCATGTGTAAAGACACACATGACCAGCTTTACAGAAGACTGCTACTGTGAACAGCTTTCAAGGTTCTGATTACATAGTATAGTGAATACTCTATTCAATAACAAATGAGAGCAAAACATTCACAAAGAATCAAGATACAGCATTCACAATGTTACAACTTAGCACAAAAAATCAAAATACAGCATTCACAATGACATCACTAAAATGGTCATGTAGTTTTCACCAAAGCGGTCACAGTAGTTTCCAACAAAGTAAATCATTTAGTAATTCAATCATTCAATCATCCTTGGGACCCAAAATACAATAGTCAAAGTTCCCCACTCATGGGGCACACTAAATTACAAATCAGACTTTATTCAGTCATCAAAAACTATTCAATCATCAGTCACTACTCAGACTTCAGTCACTCACTACTCAGTAACCTCTTAAGGGGTAGTGGAAAATACACAAGTCATCCACCCCTAGGTCACAGTAAATCATGATCTTCTCAGTCAGCACACAGTATCCAAGTAAAGTTTTCTTTCATCTTGACTTGAGGCTGGCTCTCAGTTTCCATGGGTCCTCTTCCATTGTCCCAGCTCCAACTGTCACCTGGATCCAAAGGCAGGCAGCTTCCAGTTCCTTGTCCAGTTCTTTGTCCAGTTCCCATTCCATATTGAAGCTCACAGTGTCCAGTCCACCTCAAGTCCTTCATAGTTTCTGTTTCTGGGAAGACAAAGCTTAACAGAGCCACAATTATATTCATGCACACTGCCAGCACCATCATCAATTCATTATCTGCCTGTGAAATCAACTCAGACCCATCAACAAGGTCTGAGAACTAAACACAAATCATCAACATAGAAATCAACACAGACCCACAAAGAAGGTCCATGAGGCCAGCACCAATCATCAGTAAAGTCCCAGGACCTCTAAAACCCTCCTCCAGAACTTCCATACACATACAACCAGAAAATCCTCTTTCAGGGCTTCCAGTAAGGTCCCAGGGCTTCTGTACAAAGTATCATAAAGAAACATCAACACAGACAGAGCAGACAAACAGAATGCTGGGATACCAGAAGTTTTCTCCTTTTTGAATCTGCCACCACTAGAGTCTTCTTCTCAGTTCCTTCTGTCCCTAGACCTGGGGCTCTCCTTATACAGTCATTAGCTACTCCTCAGGAGTTCAAAATTTCAAGGGTTCACAAGTTGTGGAGTTCACAGACTCTGTTTCTTAACAGACTGAAACAAGGTGTTAATTCAATAGCTGAAACAAGGTGTGAAGTACTTCTGTGCTTGCCATTATACCATGTGGATAAATTCTCTTTCTTCTCTGCATCCCAGTTTTCTCTAGTAAAATGTAAGCTTCTTGAAGGCAGGGATTGTCTCCCTTTTCACTTTTATTTTTATTCCCAGTGCCTGGTACATGATAAGCATTCAATAAATACTTGATGAAGATGATGATGAGATTGTTTCTTCATAAGGAATTCCCTATAGCAGAGTGAAAAAAAAAACATGTCTCCCCTCACCCCAGTGACCTTTTATAGGTTTGAAATTTAAAATTTAAGATATTTAGGTTTTACAATCAACTTCACAAGTATAAGGTGGGAGAGGTATGGCTAGGCAGCACTTCATGTCAACAGGGTTTTGAGAATTTTAATGGACTGCAAGCACCATATGAGTTAAAAAAATGTTTTTATGGCAGCCAAGATAGCTAATAAGTTCTGAGGGTGCATACAGAGAGCTTCCTGGAAAAAGGAGGTCATAATCCCTCTCTGGCACTCTGGTCAGAATATACCTGGAAGATTCTGGGCATCACAGGATGGAAAGAGACCTAGCTATGAGGTCATATGAGAATGAGTTGAAAGAGCTGCATATATTTCACCTGAAGAGGAGAGATAGGTCAGCAGTTTTTGAGCATTTGAAGGATTACCATGCTGAAGAGGTATTAGGTATTTTCTACTTGGTCTAAGAGGGCAGAATGAGCAATGGGAAGATGGAAGGCCCAGACTTCAGACTGATGCAAGGAAGATGTTCTTGACAGAGTTATCTAAAACCAGAATGCACAGCCTCTGCAAGTAGCTGGCTCCCTTTTGATGAGGTATGGGCTCTGGGAGCCCCCTGGAGCTCTCCTTTAGTCCTTGAGTTACAGGCTCTGGGAACCTCCCTTGGACTCTGATTAAATCATCTCATTTGATGAGGCAATAAGCCTTACCTTGTGGCTGGGCCCAGACCTCTAGTCTAGTTACTAACTACTAACTCTATCCTAGTTGCTAGCCTAGCCCTCCATCTTTCATCTACTTCCCACACAAACTGGCCTAGCCCACCATAGTCTGTAGTCTCCGGGTGGCCTCCCACCCTTAATCACTCATTGACCTCATTAACTCCTTCGGAAGACCCTCCCCAAACTCCTCCCCTAGACCACCCCTAGATTCCTCCCACAACCTTCTGAATACAAGACCCCATCCTGTCTTCATGTTTGTGAGAGGGCCATGGAATAGTGAAAGCGCCATAGAATGCCATGTGGGTGAGCTCCATAGAATAGTGAGAGCACCATAGAATGACCTAGCACAGACTTAAGTCTGTGTTTAATACAAGCAAACTTTTAATAAACTTTACTTTTCTTTGGCTGAGAGAAGACTTGAGTCAAATTCATTAGGCAGGACCTGGTGTGTTGGTATTTTGAGGTCTCCAGAACAACCCTAACCCTTAGTGGGTAACCTCTTCACCTTTCAACAGAAGGGTCATCTTTAAGCAAAGATTGAATGACCACTTGTCAGACATCTTGTAGTGGGGATTTCTGCTCAGTTCTAGGTTGGGCCAGATGGCCACTGAAGTCTGTTCCAAATCTGAGGTTGAGTGATTCTCTGATTCTGTGAGCACTATACTTCAGAAACGAATTCACAAACTATGCATTGTCCCTTCAACAGAGGGTGTTTTCACAGAGCAGTGACCATCAGAGTAAAATTGGTGGTGGAATAGTTTGTTCCATATGTGTGAAAAGACTTAATGCATAATCATGGGATGGAGTTTACCCTGTGTTTTGGAATGCTATGCCAGGGGTGCACGAGCTCTTGGAAAGCTCCTGGATCCCCCCGAGCCAGAAAGAATTCAAATACACTTTCCATTGATGAGGACTCTTTGTCATCCAAGGACCAGCCTCACTAAATGAAGAGAGATTCATCATCAGAAAGATGGCTCCCTGCTGATTGATTTTTCAACCAAAGCAATCCCTGAAATATAATAGTTACATTGTGGAGGGCTGAAGTCATCCCACTCCATTTTAACCTTAATACCTCAATAGGAAAAGAACAGATTTCAATCACTCAGTCCCTCATAGACCCTAGACTAAGTGCTAAAAATCTTTGAAGGAGAATGACGTTGTACACAAGAATAATGTTTAGATAGGCTAAAGAAATTCTGACACACCCAGCGACCATCTATAGATTATCAAATGAATTGAGAAGCATTTGAATTTCAGAAACTGAAAAAAGGGTGGCTTTCCAGTACACCTCTTAGGAGGAATGCAAGGGACTGGAGGGAGGAGAGGTCTTAGCCCAGACTTTAGCCATACCCCTCTTGGCTAGAGGATGACTTTGTAAGATTTACAGGATCCTGCAGATTTGATCTTGCTATCTAAATCTGAGCCCATCCCCCTAGATTCTTTGTGATTTTAAGGGAGAGTTGATAGACTTTTAGGGTGATGCTTTATACCAACTCTTCCTACTATGCCACCTTCATAAAAACTCCTTTCTGAAAACTACCTAAGACTGGATGACTAAAGTGATTCTCAGCTCAATCAATTAGTAGTCATTGATTAAGCACCTCCTGTGTTCTAGGAACTGTGCTAAACCCTGGGGATAAAGAGAAAAATAGTGTTCAAGGCACTTACAGTCCAGTTGGGAAACACAATGTACAAAAGGAAGCTAGACAGGGAGGGAGCATCTGTGGAGATGAAACTGAGCAGATGGGGAGGGGAATGAATGGAAAGTTCTGCTCTCTCTAAAGAAAGGTTTTGGGAGGAGTGTCCAGCACTCCAACCAGAGGGGAGAGAAGGCTGAAGGAGGTAGAAAGGTGTCTGAGTATCCTATATTGGGTTACTAGTATGGTGATGAGATTGAAAGCGATCAATTTATCTTGGGAGGGGCATCCTGTCTCCTGGAGTGAAGACTGGGCAGAGTGGTTGATCTTGAGGGAAAGCACAATAGTGAAGGCTTGAGTTTATGGCATTGCAGATTCATCCCTGATCCTTCAAGGGTACTCCTAGGACCCTGAGGTGAGATAGAGCCAGTCAATCCCTGGGAATCTAGAATCTATATCCATGAGATTAGGAGTAGGGATGATGATGCTTCCATGCTGACATGGGTTCACATAACAATAGCTTGTATTTAGATGTCACTTTGGGGCAACTAGGTGGCGTAGAGGATAGAGCATCTGGCCTGGAATCAGGAAGACCTGAGTTCAAATTTGGCTTCAGACACTAGCTTTGTGACCCTATGCAAGTCACCTAACCCTATTTTATTTGCTTCAGTTTGCTCTACTGTAAAATGAGCTGCAGAAGGAAATGGCAAACCCCTCCAGCATCCTTGCCAAGAAAATCCCAAATGGGGTATAACAAAGAGTCAGACAGGACTGAAACTACTGAACAACAACATATAAAGTTTGCATAAAGTTTGTATAGCATAAGTTTGCAGTATAAAATTTGCAAAGCATTTTGCATAGGCTCTCTCCTTTGATCCTCGAAACAACTCTGTCAGGTAAGCCCTATTAATATCCCCATTTCACAGATGAGAAAACTAAAGCATAGAGAGATTAATGACTTTTCCAGAGTTGCACAGCTATCATTTTTTTTCCAGGCAGGACATAGCCTCAGGTCTTCCTGATTCCACCTCCAGGGCTCTCTGCACTGCTCTGTCTAGCTGCCATATTAATAAGGAGCAACAGTGGAGAATAGTACAGGCTAACACCACCCAACATTTTCTTCCTTACTTCTTTTAGAACCAGACATTAGGCTTAATGATGTACAAAGGAGCAACTGGTTTTACAGAAACATTGCCATAAACTGGAAAGTCTGTCCAACAGGGTTACAGTTAGATTTTGTGACTTTATGGTAAAGTTTGGGTTTTCATACGGGATTTATAATGGATTTACATATTTTGCAGCAGAGTTGGTTGGTGCTGACACATAATGTGTCTTCAATCAACTTGGATTCAGGAATTTCCCAAAATGATCTCACTAACCTCTTCATTTCCCTGATTGTCAAATTATAGATCTTTTGATGATTGCATTCAAAGGCATATAATAGCTAATATGATGTATATGTATATATGTAACTTTAAAGTTTGCAAAGTACTTACAAAAGTCATCTTATTTTATCCTCACAACAATTTCAAGAGGTAGGTGCTATTATAATTCTATTTTACAGACGAGAAAACAGAGACACACAGCAGTTAAATGACTTGTCCAGGGTCACGCAATCAGTATTTGTACTCATGTCTTTTTGACTCCAGGTTCAACGCTCTGTTCACTGCTCTTCTTACTGTGTCCTTTAGATGTTTCCTTTACTAGTTATGGCAATGGTGGATCAGAGATCAAAGGATGCTTAGAACTTTCTGCTTCAGGAGAGCTAGTCTAGGAAGTCAAGAATAATACAATTAGAAATGCAGGAAGCAACCTAATCCCACCATTGGGACAACATTCCTCCTTGAGCTCTCCCAAGTAGACTCTGCTATAGCTCGGTAATGAACAGAATGAATGAGGTTTTTTTCTCCTTATAGACAACCATCCACTTAACAGATATCTGAAAGTAACAAACTCATTTCACTTAGCACTTTAGCTTCCTGCTTGGATTTAAGATGAAAGACCTGATTTTCATTACAAATGAAGGGAAAGTTTTGTTTCCCTCTTCATTGAGCATTTTGTTTACTCTAAGTGGCATTCAACTTAATCTAGTTAATTCAAAAATGTCTTAGATGAAAATTATTTCTGCATGAGGCACAGTAATTATAAAACTCCATGAATGGTATTAGAACAATTTTGAAGCACAAAAGTTTTGAATCAGCCAAATCAGGGCAATCAACTCCATGAAGTATTCGCTCCAACAAATTGGAAAGCCTTGGAGGTTGTCTTGAGACCATACTAGAACCACATCTTTAAATTTAGTTAAGATGGATTGTTGCCTTAATGTGAGTACAGAGAATCAAGAATGAATGCTCTTTCTCAGCAGACTTTTAATTTTATTTCTAGCTTCATCACTGATTTTAATTGTCTCTCTTGTAGCAAAGAATTAGCTTATTGGAAGAACAAAGCTATAAGAGTAGATATCATCATTGACATTGGAATCACTGTCCATGGTGTTTTCACAAGAGTGTGGTGTATAGGAGTAACATACCAGGGAGTGAGGAGACTTTCTGTCATAGAGTTCATATTATATTCATATGGAGATATAGATAACTTGACAAAGTAACCCCTTCATCAGAACATGTTTTTGTAACTTGCATCAGAAGTTTAAATGTTTCACTGCCTCCAAGTCAGCAATGCCTTTAGATGTTTCATCTACTAATTATGGTGATGGTAGATCAGAGATCAAAAGATGCTTAGAACTTTCTGCTTCAGGAGAGCTACTCTAGGAAATCAAGAATAACACAATTAGAAATGCAGGAAGCAATTTAATCCCACCATTGGGACAATATTCCTCCTTGAACTTTTCTAAGTAGACTCTGCTATAACTTGATAATGAACAGAATGAGTCAGGGTGGGTTTTTTTTTCTCCTTGTAGACAGTCTGCTTGGCTGTTTCCTGATTGAGGAGTATCCTAACAAAATCACAGGTCCAGTTCCTATTTCTGTCCTGATTAAAAAAAGAAACAATTTCTATTTTGTCCCTCTTTGGATACCCCCCCCCCCACATTTTCATGGATATATTATTTGGTCTGGACCTGTGATGGATTTGGTTTAGGGAACTTTCAGAGGAGGAAACACCCTCTGTCAGTATAGATTAGAAACTCATCTGTAGGATCAAAAGAGCCAAAATATAAAATACACTTGCAAACCCTAAGAAAGTGCTATATAAGTGATAGCTATTTTATGACTGTTCACCATGCCTAGAACTCTCTCTGTCTTCGTTTCTGCCTCTTGGCTTCCCTGGCTTCCTTCAAGTCCCACTTACAATTCTACCTTCTACAAGAAACAGTTCCTGATCCCCCTCAATTCTAATGCTTTCCCTCCACTGATTATCTCCATTTGTTCTATCTTATTTGTACATAGCTGTTTGCATGTTGTCTCCCCCCCAACCCCCTTAGACTGTGAGATCCTTGTGGGCAGGGGCTGGTTTTTGTTTTGCTTTTTCTTGCATCCTCAGTGCTTAGCACAGCTCCTAGCACATAGTAGGTGCTTGCCAAATGCCTATTGTCCTGACTGTAACTCATAGTCTTATAGATAGTCTCTTGAGGGGGTTTTATTTTATTAAGATGTTCGGTGATTTCATCATATTTATACCACTAGTGTGTGTGTCAAAGGCAGAATTCAAATTTAGGTCTTCCTGATGTCAGACATTTAAGAAACCCCTTTCATGGAGCTATTAGTTTGCAAATTTGCAAAATGAAGAGAATATCAGGCCAGATGTTAATCTACTATTCCATGCTGAGCATATTAATAGAGGGTATTCCTTCTTGCTCCCTCTGCTTCCCCCCTGCTAATAGCCAGGTACTTATTAGGAAGAAAGAACAAGGGATACAAGACTTGAATCAAAATAAAAAGCAACCATTTCTCTCTCACACACAATTTTCATTCTAACAGGGCAGAAGGAAAAGAAATAGTTCAGATATCAAGGAAATACAGTAGTAGGAATGGAGATCTCTCACTTAACAGATGCCACATTTTCTCCCATTCATTTGAACATAAATGTCTAGACACACCGTGCCATCATTAATGATGCTGGGTTTAGAAGTCTTTAGGTACTGTACCTAGTGAATAATATGAATGGGTCAATGCTAGCCCAGCACTGAGTTTTATAAAAGGGACAGACAAGGAAGAATTTTGTTGCAACGTGGATCAAACTAGAGAATATGCTGAAATTGTCAAACATGTAAAAAGATCCAGAGCACAAATGTGCCTAGTTTTCAAGCCTTCTCAAAACCTGAATTGCCCTCAGCTGTATACCTCTGCAGGGTTGTGCTATGGAGACACTCTCTCCCCAAATAATATTATCTCCATTCTTCTAAAAGCACATCTATTCTTCAGAAAGTTTGATATCATTCCTGGGATGTCTGTGCTTGGGAGTTAGAAAGTCCAAGTCTGAATGGACCTTGAGTCTTTATTTGGTAGGGCTGATGGACTAACCCATCTTAATTTCCCATCACTTCTGGGTTACCCTCCACTCTCTTTCCCCTTCCCTACTCCCATTTCCTGGACCAAGTTCTGTCACGGATGTTTCGATTTATCCAATAGTCTATTTTAATGCTGTGCTCCTTGGTGTAGTCTCAGTCCTTGTCTCACAGAAGGTCACTTGTTCTACTTTTTGTAGAAGATTTTAATCTCCATATGGATGTCACCTGTGACCCTCTGACCAAAGAATTCACTCTGACATAATTCACTCAGCTTACTCACTGTGTTCATCCTCCCCCACAGTTCTTTCTCGGGTAAATCCTGAGCAATCTTATTATCAAGGTGTGAAGAGATGCTTCATGTTTCCAAGGGGTTTCTCTTTGCATTTTAGATTTGCTGATAAGTCACCTTCTCCTATGATCTAGACTTCACTATAACTTCTGTTATGGAAAAAACATCTAGATAGGTTCGAATCTCTTCAGTACCAACTGATTACAATTCTATAGCCAACAATTGTCTTTTCCTTTGCCTCCTGCCTTTGTTATACACAGACTATATGCAGGTTTTTATTATTGAACTCATAGGCAATGGTGAGAAGCAGCATGCCAGATCCCTCAGGTTAGGAAGTGCCATTTTTGAGTACAACCTTGGATACATACTAGCTTTATGATCCTGAACAAGTCCCACAACCTCGCAGGGCCTCTGAAAGCCCTTTTGATAAAGTACAATGTAGTTGTTGATCTTCATTGGAGGAGGGAATTTATACATCTGCAGTCCCTTACACCAATAAAAATCAGAAAACCACAGGTCAGACCCCTTTCCCTTAACCCCACCCCCAATCCCAGAGTAACTGAAAAAGAGAAAAAAATGAATTCCTTCATTATTTTATGATGTATTTCAATAAGATTACCTTTTTGCTTCATATTTTGATGTTTAATTTTTACATTGGGAGCTGCCAATACAGTTGCCTGATTTCCTCCCCTTCCCCCTTCTACCCTGAAATAAATTGATTCCTTGAATGCTCACCTTTGCAATAATTTTACACACTTACATATAGTTATTTGAATGATTAATGATCTTGATTTCATGCTAGGCAATGGCCTGCTTGGAAATTGTTTCTGAGGTTCAAAAAAAGCCCAGTGAATTTATGTCTACATGAAACTTTTCCTGAACCTCTTAGTTGCTAGTGCCTTCTTTTGGATTTTGGATATACTTATATATACGCATATTTTTTATTGTGACAGATTATGAAATCCCTCAGGACAGAGTATTTCATTTTTATCTTTGCATTCTTCATGCCTTGGACAGTGCCCAGCACATAGTAGCCATTGAATAAATGCTTGTTGATTTATTTATTGATTGATCTTTAGTAGTCATTTGCAGCCTTGTATGAATCATCCTATTATGAGTACATGCTGAAGACCAGGTCACATTAACTTTGACCTTTGTGATAAGCTTATAAAAAATGGACACAATCTAACATCCAGGTTTTTTTGGGGGAAAAAAGCTTCCTATACAATAAGTGACTGCATTTGAACTGAAATTTGTTAAGATTATGTGATTAAAAGGGCATTTTAGGAATATACCCAGGTTACAAGTCCTCTCCCTATTATATTTATTCACATCCTTTTTTCTTTTCCGCTAATAAAAGTAATAGAAGCTATAGATTCAGGCTCAATGCATACATCCATATATTATACAATCATATAATGCAACATGTTCAGTCATTTCCCAATTGATGGACATTCCTTCAATTTCCAATTCTTTGCCACCATAAAAAGAGCTAGTATAAATATTTGTGTACATATAGGTTCGTTTTCATTTTATTTGATATATTTGGGATACAGATTCACTAGTGGTACTGCTGGGTCAAAGGGTATAAACAGTTTTATAGCCCTTTGGGTATACTTGCAAATTGCTCTCCAGAATGGTTGAATTAGTTTAATGCCATAGCATGGGAGAGGCAGTAGGGTATAGTGGATAGGAAGCTGGCCTTGTCATCAAAACCACTGGTTGCAAATACAACTGCTGACTCTTACTAGCTGTTTATCTTGGGAGAAGAATCACTTAACATCTCACTGCCTCCAGATAATTTTCTAACACTATATATTGCAAAGCAGGGGGTCATTCTGCATGGATAAAGGAAAGACTTGGGGGTGGAGCATAATATTTGTCTTCAAAAAGATGAAGGGCTGTCACTTGGAGAAGAGATAAGAATTCCTCTGCTTGGTTGTAGAGGGCAGAACTAGTAGGAACAATGGTGGAAATTCAAAAGAGGCCTATTAAAGCTTGGTGTTAGAAACTAGCAGAATGTCCAAAAGCAGAATTGGAGGCCTTGAGAAGTAATGAGTTCCCTGTGATGGGAGGTGTTTGAGTAGGGGTTGGATAACCATTTGTTATGTATGTTGAAGATAGGGTTCTTTTAAAATATTTTATATATTTATTTTTAAATATTAAAAAAATTGAATTCCACATTCCCTCCTTCCCTCTGGGTCCTTCCCCCTCCTTGAGAAGACAAGAACTTTGATTTCAATTATACATGTGGATCATGTAAAGCATATCTCTATATTAGCCACACTGGAAAAACAAAACAAAACAAAACAAGAAATATAAAGAGTGAAAAAATTATGCTTCATTCAGCATTCACTTCATCAGTTTTCTCTCTGGAGGTGGAAGGCATTTTTGTCATCATTGGTCCTTTGGAATTGTCTTGGATCATTGTATTGATCAGAATAATTAAGTCTTCCACAGTTGATAACTGTTACAATATTGCCATCACTGTGTACAGTGTTCTCCTGGTTCTGCTTACTTCACTTTATATCAGTTCATAAAAGTCTTCCCAGGTATTTCTGAAAGTATCCTCTTCATCATTTCTTATAGTACAATAGTATTCCATCACAATCATATAATATAACTTGTTCAGTTATTTCCTAATTGATGGACATTCCTTCAATTTCCAATTCTTTGCCACCATAAAAAGAGCTAGTATAAATATTTGTGTACATATAGGTTCGTTTCCATTTTATTTGATATATTTGGGATACAGATCCACTAGTGGTACTGCTGGGTCAAAGGGTATAAACAGTTTTATAGCCCTTTGGGTATACTTGCAAATTGCTCTCCAGAATGGTTGAATTAGTTCACAACTCTATTAAGAGTGTATTAGTGCCCCATTTTTTCCATTTCCCCTCCAACATTTTCTTTTTCTGTCATATTAGCCAATAAGATAGGTATAAGGTGGTACCTCAGAGTTGTTTTAATTTGCATTTCTCTAATCAATAGTAATTTAGAGCATTTTTTCATATGATGATAAATAGCTTTGATTTCTTCTTCTGGCAAACTGCCTGTTCATATGCTTTGTCCATTTATCAAGTTGGAGAATGGCTCCTATTCTTATAGATTTGACTTAGTTCTCTATATATTTAAGAAATGAAGCCTTTAGCCAATAAACTTGCTGTAAATTCCCCTATCCCCAGTTTATTGTTTTCCTTCTAGTCTTGGCTGCATTGAGTTTGTGTGTGTGTGTGTGTGTGTGTGTGTGTGTGTGTGTGTGTGTGTGTGTGTGTGTAGATCCTTTAAAATACAAATTATCCATTTTCTATTTTATCATGCTCTATTTCTCTTGTTTGGTCATAAATTCTTCCCTTGTCCATAGATGTGACAGGTAAAATATTTCATGCTTTCCTCATTTGCTTATGATTTCACCCTTTATTTCTAAACCATGTACCTATTTTCACCTCATCTTGATATACAGTGTGAAATGGTGTATATGCCTAGTTTCTGCCATCTTGCTTTCCAATTTTCCTAGCATTTTTGGTCAAATAGTGAATTCTTTTCTCCAAAGCTTGGATCTTCAGGTTCATCAAACTTTAGATTACTATGGTCATTTATTACTGTGTAAATCTAATCTATTCCACTGATCTGCCACTCGATTTCTTAGTCAGTACTATATTGTTTTGATGATATTTTATAATATAGTTTTGTAATACAGTTTGCTATCTGGTATTTCTAGGTTATTTTCCTTGGCATTTTTTCCATTGATTCCTTTGACAATCTTGACCTTTTGTTCTTCCAGATGAATTTTCTTATTTTTTTTCTAGCTCTATAAAAAAGTTTTTTTTAAATATTGTAATTGATATGGCACTGAATAAGTAAATTAATTTATGGAAATAGTCAAATAACTCTTAAACTACTCTCCTCAATCTATTTTCCAGATGTTATTTTTCAATGGGACATTTCAAATTTTCTTCTATTTTTTTTTTCATTTTTTGGAGCTTATTTCTTTGTTTCTTGATATCTCCTGGGATCATTAGCTTCCATTTGCCCAATTCTAATTTTTAAGGAATCATTTTCTTCAGTGAATTTTTGTTCCCCCCACCCCAATTTGTCTAATTCTGTTTTTTAAGTTGTTATTTTGTTTCGTATTTTTCTGCTTCTTTTATCTTGCTATTAATTGTTAATTTCATAATTTTCTTGCATCATCATAATTGCTTTTTCCAATTTTTCCTCTACCACTATCATTTAATTTTAAAAATCAATTTTTTCCCTTCCTGGAATTTTGTTGGGCTTGTGTCCAATTCACATTTTTCTTTGTGGCTCTTTTGACATCAATATCTTCTTCTGAGTAACTCTTTTGACATCAGTGTCTTCTTCTGAGTAACTCTTTTGACATCAGTGTCTTCTTCTGAGTAGCTCTTTTGACATTTGTGTCTCCTTTTGAGTCCATATCTTGATCTTCACCGTCACTATCATGGCTTCTTCTGGTTTGGTTCTTTTGTTTGTTACTTTTTTCATTTTTTCTAGCCTGTTTTTTGACATTGAACTTCATGGTGAAGTTGGACTCTGTTTCTGGGGTGGAGGTGAGAGAGATGCTGTTCCTCAGTGGTCTTGCTCCCTTTTTTCAGTTGTTGTTTTCAAATAGAATTCTGGGGTGGCAGAGACAACAAAAGGTTGAGTTGAGAAATTTTCCAGCCTAATACTACTTAGGAGATTCGGGAAAAAAAGATCTGTGATACAGGGTTACTGGCCCAGAGCCCACATGGCAGCAACACTAGCTGTGGGTCTTGAAAGTGTTCCATAGTTTTAGGAGCTTTCAAACCATAGACAGTGGGTAGATTGGGCAATTGATTAAAAAGAGACTATAAGGGGACTCCTGAGCTAGCACTAGATACAGGACATGGCACTGTTTGGCAGTTCTATTGCCTATATCAGGGATGTTGAATCTGTAGTCTCTGGGCTATATGTGGCCCCCTAGGCACACAAAGGGCAAGTGTGGACCTTTGAATTCAAACTTGACAGAACAAATGCCCTTAGTAAAATCTCCTAAAGGACGTAAGACTTGGACTCAGTCAGAAGGCCACACCCAAGTACCTAGATGGCCACATGTGGTTTAGAGGCTGCAGGTTCCCCATTCTTGGTGTATACCCACTTCTTGATCACAGTTCTAGGGCAGAGAGGAGTGCTTTCAGTCACAAGGGATAAGGGGCTCTCCCGAGGAGAAGTATCACTTGTGGTCCTAAGGGAGTAACAGTCCAGAGGAGCAGCATTTCTTCCCATAGAAGGTAACAAAGAGAAGCAGTATGTCTTTCCTCAGAAGGGAGCAAAGACCCTTAGAAGCAGAATGGTTTGCCACTGAAAAGGATTTGGGGGTCCTTCCTGAGTCAGGACCAGAGAGCACAGATCAGGAAAGCAGTGACCACACCTCTGCCCAGATAGCATAATCTTGGAAGCATCAAAACCTTCCAAAGACCCAGAAACTAGTTCTAAAAACAACAGCACCAAAAATCCTGAGGCTTGTGAGAGCACTCCCCCCACCCTCCACCCTGCCCCACCATCTCCAATGGTATCACTGACCTCCCCTTCTGACCCAAGCTGTCTCGGACTGGAAGAACATCTCACCACAATCCTCTGTTGGCTATGCTTCTCCAGAATTTGATTTGAGGCATTATTTTAAAATTGTTGGATGGGAATGTTGGGGGAGCTTGATTGTGGTGCTTTCTCTACCCTGCCATCTCTAGCTCTGCCCCCAAAATGGAATTCTTGTTGAAGTCTGGTATGTACTCAGGGGTCACTGGGGTCTTTTCCAACTCTGAAATTCCTTGGGGAATCACACTCTCTGGAAATAGCTTTTTGGAATGTGATTTCAGGCTTCCTAATGTGAGAACTGGTTCAACCTGTTACTGAGTACCTCTGGTGAATTTTTTTCATGAGATCATGAGGAAGAAAACTCGAAGCATTAATTTTTTATTGCTAGCTTTAATGCCAAAGAAGAAAAATCACAGCAAAATCCCCTTTGACTTGGGGTTTCATTTTAATCTCTTAACTCTGGCAGTAGATGCTTTCATGAAATGACCCAACCTGCCAGTAAACATCAGGGATATGAGAGCAGAGATTTTATCCTACACCAGCATCATTTTCATCTCTTGATAAATTACATCATGCAGTTTACTGCTGTAGAATATTTACTTGGAAGGAGAGTTCTTTTCCTCTGGGGGAAAAATTCTGCCTATTTTATTTTTACATCTTTAATGTACAGATGGAACATCATTTTTCTAGTTTCCATGTAACATGTATATTGATATTTCTGTCTACTGAGGTATTTCTGTCTACTGAGTTTGTCCTGTGTAAATATTTGGCAAATGAGTAAATAAGAAATATATCCAATTGTGTATGAAATGGTGAAATCATGCAGGTATTAAAAGAGACATATACATACTGAAAAAGCAGGATCATGGATTTACAACTGGAAGGCTACTAGTATAATTTCCTCATTTTACTGTATTATACAGCAGCAGTCATCAAAACTGCTTGGTACTGGCAGAGGAGTAGAGTAGTGGATCAATGGAATAGATTAGGCGCAGGAGACCCAGCAGTTAATGGATGTAGTAATCTATTGTTTGATAAACCCAAAGACCCCAGTTTTTGGGATAAGAACACTGTTTGATAAAAAACTGCCGGGAAAACTGGAATACAGTATGGCAGAAACTGAGCATAGACCATTACCTAACACCATATACCAAAATCAAGTTTAAATTGGTGCATGATCTAAGTATAAAGGATGATACTGTAAGCAATCTGGGAAAGCAAGGAATAGTTTACCTGTCAGATTTGTGGAGAGGGGAAGATTTTAGGACCAAACAAGAATTAGAGTGCATTATAAAACACAAAATGGATAATTTTGATTACATTAAATTGAAAAGCTTCTGTACAAACAAAGCCAATGTAACCAAGATCAAGAGGGAGGTGGGAAATTGGGAAAGAATTTTTACAAGCTATGTCTCTGATAAAGGATTCATTTCTAAAATATACAGAAAATTGAGTCAAATCTATAAGAATACAAGTCATTCCCCAATTGATAAATGGTCAAAGGATATGAACAGGCAGTTTTCAGAGAAAGAAATTAAAGATATCTATAAGCATATGAAGAAATGCTCTAAATCACTATTGATTAGAGAAATGCAAATCAAAACAACTCTGAGATACCACATCTCTCCAGTCAGATTGGCTAAGATGACAAAACAAGAAAATGACAAATGCTGGAGAGGATGTGGGCAAATTGGAACACTAATGCATTGCTGGTGGTGTTGTGAACTTATCCAACCATTCTGGAGAGCAATCTGGAATTATGCCCAAAGGGCTATAAATAATTTCATACCCTTTGACTCAGCAATACCACTTCTAGGGTTATATCCCAAAGAGATCATAGAAGAGGGAGGAAGACTCATATGTACAAAAATATTTATAGCAGCTCTTTTCGTGGTTGCAAAGAATTGGAAATTAAAGGGGTGCCCATCAATTGGGGAATGGCTAAACAAGTTGTGGTATATGAATGTAATGGAATATTATTGTGTTATAAGAAACGAGGAGGAGAAGGATTTCATATTTACCTGGAGAGGCTTATACAGACTGATGCTGAGTGAGAAGAGTAGAATCAGAAGAAATTTGTATACAATCACAGACACAACATATGTGTGATGACCAACTATGACAGACTGGACTCTTTTCAGCAATGCAGTGATATAAGTCAATCCCGAAAAACTCATGAAGGAAAGAAATACAACATCCAGAGATATAACTAGAAAGAACTGAGCTTGAATCCTGATGGAAGCAAACTAAGCGATCTTTTTCTTTTCATTGTTTGGTTTTATTTCTTCTTTACCATTTTTTCATCCCACCTAGTACAATACACCTTTGTAAATGGACTAATGTCTAATATGAAAGTATTTGCAGATCCTATACTGGACTATATGCTGTTGTGGGGGGTGGGGGGAGGGAGGGAAAGGAAATTTGAAAATCAAGGAACCATGGAATTGAATCTTGTTAACTGAAACTAAACTAATAAATTAATAAAAAAAATTTCCTCATTTTACAAATGGGAAAACTGAGGGCCAGAGAGTAGGAATGACAATACAGATAAGAGAGCAAGTGGAAAAAGCTGGATTTGTACCTAAGTGCTGTGAAGCTAAATCCCATACATTTTCCATTCTTCCAAACTCCCTCTCAAGGATTTTTTTTTAATTGACACTGAACCTTTTTATTAACTTCAAAAGGAATTTTTCCTTTGTTAACAACTACAAAAATACAATATTCTCTATGAAAGTTCCTTTGGAAATTCTAAATAATTAATTTTCCCATGCATCCCATCTTTTTCCCATTTAAGCAACACTGAACACATTCATCTCCCTGGTTCCTAGGAACAGAGACCTTAGGAGGCCATGCTATGAGAGATTTCTTTGGAAAGAAGTGTCACTTGGGTAGAGAGAAGAGGTGCCTAGCTTAGATGATTCTTGGCCTTTAGTAGCTCTGTCTAAATGGAAAAATAGTCTAGGTTCCACCAATTTAGGTGAACTGGAACACTTTTCTCAGAAGCATCCTCCACATCTGCTGGAAATTGCCGCGCATTTTCTTTTCCAGACAATCAGAACTGTTATTGAAATAGTAATGGACCTCTTTATCTTTTTCTTTTCTGGTCTGTAGTTTTCATGGTTGGACTATGTGATTTAAGATCTTTCTAGCTTCACATTTAATTAATATCCAATTTCTCAAGAAATATCTATTAAGTACCTACTGTATATAATTCCATCTATAATACTGTATAGTTTAGCACTATATAGCATATATGACTCTTCTAGACATTTAGGTAAACAGGCAAAAACACAAGTTTGTACCTTCAAGGATCTTATTTTCTCCTGGGATGAGATGGGGAGGGACTGGGAGGAATACAGCATATACAAGAAAAATGTTATCCAAGAAAGTTGATGGAAAGAGAATGGTCAACAAAGAGGATTAGTGTGTGCTTGTAATGCCATGCATGAGCAGCTTTCCAGAAGAATGCTACTGTGAACAGCTTTTATAATTCTGATCACACAGTATAGTGAACACTCTATTCCATAACAAATCAAAACAAAACATTTGCAGAAAATCAAGGTACAGCATTCATAATATTACAACTTATCACAGAAAATCACAATATAGTATTTACAACAGCTAATCATTAAAATAGCCACATAGTTTCCACCATAGTGGCCACAATATTTAGAATAAAGAGCAATCATCTCAAAGTACAGTAGTCAAAGTCTTCCACTCATGGGGCACACTAAGTTATCTCAATTAGTCACTTATTCAGCAATCAATTATTAAGTATCATTAATCACTAAGTACAATCATTAGGAAATACACAGACCCTCCATCCCTAGGTCAGTAGTAAACTACAATTTCATCACTACTCAGTACCCATGGAGAGGTCTTTTCATCTTGACTCGAGGCACGCAACTCCTACCTGAATCCACCAAACAGTTACCTGGTGTCAAAGGCAGATAGCTCCCAGTTCCTTGTCCAGCTCTCTGTGTAAGTCCTGTTCCACACTGAAATTCACAGGGTCCAGTCCATCCGAAATCCTTCACAATTTCTCTTCCCCGGGAATTCAAGGCTTAACCAAGCCACAAACAGACAAAATCTTAGCATCCCGATCATGCTTCCTTAGTCTTCTGCAGTTCATTAAAAAAATATCAGAATCACCTTATCCAGCCTGGCAGGGGGGAAAGGTGGGGGGGCTCCTGGGCTCCTAGCCTCTTGGGCTCCTCTTCAGAATAAGCTCCACCACTACAAATTCTCAGGAAATCCTGACTTAGTCCTAGATTCTCATTTCTCTTCTGTAGCTGCTCTGCCTCCAGATGCTGGTCCCAAGAAATTCTAACTTTCCCTTCATGGGGCTTTTCCTTATATACACACACAGCATTAGCTTCCTGTTTCAGTCAACTCCTTCCTGTTATGTCAGTAAGAGGAGACGGGAGTTGGTGCCTTCTGTTTCCCCTACAGAGGCTTGATCAATTACTAAGTGCTAAGTACCTGCTACCTTTGATTAACTTGAAACAAGGTGCTAAGTACCTGCTTACTTGCCAATACAAAAAGGGATCTTCAAATTCAAATTACATTACCATCTGTGCTATATGGAAGAGATGCATATGGGTAGAGCCTTGATGGAATTCAAGAATTTTGAGAAGTGGGAATGGGGAGGGAGTATACCCCAGGCATGGGGGACAGCTTGTGCAGGTGTCCAGAGAGGAACATGAAATGTCAAGTTTGGGGAATGGCTGGTAGTCCATTTTGGCTACAATGGAGAGTTATTGACGAGTACTAATCCAGAAGAGGAAAATGATCCACTGGTACCTTCTCAGTGTCACAAGAATGAGAGTAAGCTCTCAGCACATTGGGTACACTACATGCAGGGAACTTTGGGGAGGGCATGAACAGGAGCCATGGGATGAACAGATGAGGAGAGGAGAGACTGCAGTCTACATCAGTGAAGGAAGTACAGCTGATGAGATCACAGATTCACTGGAGAATTGTTTACTCCTAGATCATCATAGATCAACAACTGTACTGAAATAAGTCAGTTTCTGTAGGCATCACAATGTATTCTGTCTTAGCTGGTTATTTGAATGATTTTGCCCTTCATTAAAAGGTCTAGAAATAATCCATGCAGACATAATACAAACATGAGAGGTAACATGAGGCTTCTTTGTATTATTTAAAAAATGTTAAAATAATTTGCTTTACACATTGCTGACCACAAATAAAATCAATTAAACTTGCTTTGTGACTATTTTAATTTAAATAAATCCCAAATGGAATAATATATGCAAAGTGCTATATAAATGTCAGATTTTATCATTCTATGTATTCTACCATCATTGTTATTAAAAAAAAAAACAAATTCAACTACACAAATGTCTTAACTTTTCAGTTTCTTACTCTGTTTTTATCTGGATTCTCATTCACTTTTCTCCTTATATGGGTAATTAGGGTTATTCAGTTCTTCAGTGTCTGCATTTCCCTTTATTTTAGAAATATCTTTTGATATTTCCTTACATTCCAGTGACTTTTCAATATTAATGACTTTGTTGTATGCCATTACATTACTCTGTCACTATACAGCCACCCATCCTTCTCCACTGTTAGATATTTAGGTTACTTCCATTTTTTTCATTTATATAAACTGTTTCTATGAAATCTTTGAACAGATAACTCTTTTCTTTTCGTTGGTGATAGCATTTCCAGGTCACATTCCCAACAATGGAACTTTTGGATTAAAGGCTTTGATTATTTTTATAGCCTTTTTAGACCCCCATCAGATGACTCTCTGAAAAGATTCAAGTTTGCAATTCGGCCACCAATGAATGAGTGTACTTGTTTCTCTACATTCCTAACAGCCTTGAACTTTGTTGCCTTTATCTCTGTTTGGCCTATTTCTTAACAAACTACATCTTTCTCATGAATTAGTTCATACCTTATGTAACATAAATGTTAGGGGGAAGTATTTAACTTTTTAGAACACTATCATCAAGTGATTTTATTAGAACAGGGTGAGAATAAACAATATTGGGACTTTGATCCATTATGAAGTTAGAAATGTCATAGTCTGTTCTTGAAAATCCACACCCATTAAGCCAAGTGAATTGGTTAATTTTAGTTATATCATAGTCAAGAATTATACCAACCTGTATCCTGTGAGCATTTAGATAAATGCTAACTTGAATTAAAAAAAATTATTCTAAGGTTCTATGTATGATCCAAGGCATTTATTTATTTATCATCTTATTCATTGGTACACATGTAAATATGGGAATATTTAAGAATTAATCTAAACAAAAGGTCTTTAAAATATAGTCAAAAATCTTTAGGGCAGAGTCAAGAGAAAAATGATTTGATTTCCAAGCTTGTTGGAAGTTGCCAGTATGAGAAAGTTTAGATATTTAATAAAAATGAAAATAGTTATCTATCACAGATGATTTTGAAAGTTAGTGGAATGAATAAGATACTCTTGAAATGATTTTTTTCCCCACATGTGGATAGGGAACTATTTGGGGATTCCCAAAGTGACAGGATCTTAGCATTGAAAGGGAACATGGGGGCCATCTCGTCTAACCCATAACTGAATTAAACTCTCATTTATGTTATACACAACAAGCAGTGATCCAGCCTTTGTTGGGAGATGTCTAGTGAGTGAGAACTTACTACATACCAAAGTAGCTTCTTCTGTTTGGGGATAGCTCTAATTAGTTGTCAGGAAGCTTTTCCTGATATCAGGCCTAAATCTGCCACTAGGCAACATCTCCCTTCTTCCCCTAGTTCTGCCATCTGCGGGGCCAAGAGGAGCAATTCTAATCCTTTTGCCATGGAGATAACTTTTCAAGCATTCAATGACAGCTATCATGTTGCCTTAAGTCTTCTCTTTCCCAGGCTAAGCATCCCTATTTCTTCAACTGATCTAGTAGCCTTTCCCCTGGTTGCGCTTTTCTAGACTCCATTCTAAAATGTGGGGGACCCCACAACAAGACACTTTGCTTTAGATGTGGCCTGACAGGGTATGATGGGACTATTGAAGAATCTTAGAATTTTAGAGTTGGGAGGGAACAAAGGGTCCACCCTGTCTGATCCATAAAAGAATCCTTACTATAACAAATCTGGGCTTCCCTTGAAGCCCTCCTATGGGGGTGAAACCTTCTATGATCCCTCTCCCCACAGGTAACCCATTTGATTTTTGGATAGCTCTAATTATTAGAAAGTTCCAGCTTTTGAAAATCAAAAATCTACTGGAATGTTTTTGTTCTCTTCTACCTTCCTCTTCTACCTTCTTGTCCCTTTCATATTAGTTTGTCACTTACCATAAAGGACTATAAAAAAAAACATAAAAAATTACCTTGATCATTACTTTAAAAATAGCTATCTCCAGTATAAATTATTCCAATGGTGATTATTTTTATTTATGAGAGTGGTTGCAAACAACAGCAAATGACTTCCTTCCCAGTAAAAATTTTCTTATTATCAAAAAATCATAATATAAAAAAAACAACTTATGAGGCAAAACAACTTAGTTCCTTTGACCTGGTATCAAGATGGCTGGTTTTGAGGGAGAAGTCAGGTAGCAGATTTCCTACTTCTTTTTTTCTCCTGGTCTCTTTGGTCCAGATTCTTTTCTTTCCCTCCCTTGCTTAGCTCTTGACAGTTGCCTTGAAGATTGATCAGTCACCGGTGATCTCTTTGCAGGGCTTGTTTTCTCTCATTGCCCTGGTTTTTCTGAATGCTTGAACAGAAAATGAAAGTGTTAAAATACCATGACACCAAAAACTAGAGCTGGAAAGGGTGTCAGATTCCCTATGATTTGATTAGCAGCCATCTAATCCAACTCTGACAGGCACCTTGTCCAAATCTCTAGCGAGTGGCAGTCCAGCTTCTGCTTGATTCTGTGAAGAGGGCCTCTGGCTCTTTCTGCTTTCTGCAATGGCCCTTTCTGCAAGTCTTCCATTATTATTGGTATGCATCATCAGTATTTTCTTCATTGTCTTCTCTATGCCTAAGTTCATGTTGTTTTTCTCACCCAGAATGTTGAATTTTCTCCCTCTAAATCTAATACTTATCCTTCAATATCTTAGTCAAGTTCCATCTTCTCCATGAAGTATTTTCTTACTACCAAACTGTTAAGTTCCTTAAAACCAAGGACTCACACTCTCTCACATTTGAAAGGGAATTTAGAAGCTATCTATTCCAGCTCATGTTCCTCAAAGAATTCTCCTTACAGCACACTCCTTACGATACTAGGCAGTCTCTTCATGAAGATGTCCAAAGAGGGGGAACCTATTATTCTTGGAGGCAGCCACTATAAAATTCTACAATGGTAGGGTTGAAAGGAATCTTAGAAATTGGCTAGTCCAACCCTCCCATTTTGCAGTTGAGGAAATCAAGGGAGAGAAATAGCCACTTTCCCAAGGTTACACATGAGTGAATAATAGAATAATATAATGACTAGTGTGCTGGACTTAGAAGTCAACAGGAAGAGCTGGGTTTGAACTACACCTTGATAATTTCTGTTGAGATCAACCTCTAATCCCTCAGGGTTGAAACCATGAAATCACTGTGAGGCAGCTAAATGTTGCTGTAGAGGAAATGCTGGATCTGAAATCAGGAAGACCTGAGTTCAAATCCAGCCTAAGACACTAGGTATATGACCATGGGCAAGTCATTTAATTTCAATTTGCCTCAATTTTCTCATGTATAAAATGGGGGTAATAGTAGAACCTTTGTTGTGAGGATATTATATTTATAAAGTGCTTTACAAACCTTAAAGTGCTATATAAATTCTAGCTATTATTATTATCCTCAACTCCTCACACTTCCCCATCCCCACATCTAATCATTTACCAAGTTCCATTGATTCCCCCTAATATAACATCTCTTATAAGATCCTTTTCTCTCCATTTACTCATCCATTACCCTAGTTCAGGGTCTTATCTTATCTCGACCATTATAATAATTTCCTTACTTGTCTCCCTCCCTCAAATCTCTCTTTCCCCCATTCTATCTTCCAGACAGCTGAGAAGTGACATTATTGAAAGACAGGTCAGACTGTTATCCCCTCTCCTCTCCCCCCGGCCCCATTTGAAAAAGCTCCAGTGACTTCCTATTGCAGCTAGGATCAAATACCAACCTCTATTTGCCATTCAAATGGATAAATACCACACAGTCTGGCTCCAGGTCACCTTTCCAGGATTTTTCACCTCCTTCCTCACCATTCACTTCAGGTTCCAGCCAAATCACCCTTCTTGTTGTTTCATCCTACCTGGCCATAGGCCATTCTCCATGCTTGGAATATAGTCCTTCCTCACACCTATATCTTAGAATCCCTAGTTTCCTTCAAATGCCATCCCCAGTTCAGACCTTTCTTGAAAATCCTCCATTGTTTTAATGCTCTCCATCATCTTCTATTTACAAATATCTTGTTTTATCTTGACAACAGTCTTGGGAGGTTAATGTTATTATTATCCCCATTTTTTTAAACAGATGAAGAACCTGAGGCAAACAGAGGTTAAGTGACTTAGCCAGGTTCACACAGGCTATAAGTGTATAAGGCTAGATTTGAATTCAGGTCTTCCTAAATACAGGTGGGGTACTGTATGTACTCTGCCATCTAGCTGCCATCTAGAAAATGTCAAGGAATCTAGAGGAAAGGTTTCCCCTATACAATAGCTCCCCCTATGGTGGATTCAGGACAAAGGTCATTTAAGATGGATATTCATGGGTAGACTCTAAAGTGTACAGTTGAAGGTAGAACCCACACTGAAGAAATCACAGATCTGTTCAATTATGTCAGTTTCCCTAGTTCTTGTGCAAAAATACGTAAGATGATCTTTCTTACATTCTCCAACACAATAAATAAGGCTTGGACTAGATGGTTTTAAGGTCCCTTCCAGACCCATGAGCCTTTGTACTTATGACCCTGGTTGGAACAGTTGGTTGCCTGATGTAAACTGACTCCAAGAGATAACTATTTGTAGGAGCATTGATTTAGCACACCAGTACCAAAGAGACAAATGTCCTTAGCTACCTCGTAAAAGGTGAGACCTGAGTTAATATCCCTCTATAGATACTTAAAATCCATGTGACTTTGGGCAAGTCATTCAACCTTTTTCTCCCTCAGTTTCTTCATTTGTAAAATGGCGATAATCATAGCATCCATGGTTGTTTTGACATTCAAATGTAATAATATATGTAAAATGTTTGTAAACATTAAACTATTATATTATGATTATTATTACAGCTTATGTTAATATGAGTCTTCACAAAAATGGGTGTGGACTTTTTGGAGGAGGAAAGAATTATCAGGACTATTATTTCCACTGTATAAATGGGGAAGCTGAGCTTTTGGGAGGGTCAGTGATTTGATCAATATTGTTCAGTTAGGAAGTATATGAGGTGACTTCTAACTCTAGTCTTCTCCTATATGGTGTTTTTTCTATAAGCCTACAGTGTGATAAATATAACTTACAGTGTGAACAGTTGGTTGATTGCCTCAAGTATTACCTCTTACACGAAGCCTTCCCTGATTGTTCCAGATGCTAACACCTTTCCCCACTCTCTGTCCAAATAATCTTGTATTTACTTTGTATAATTTTCTATCTACCTGGGCATACATATAGTAATTTCCTTGATAGAATAGAAAATAGAAATAGAAAAAAAGCCTTTTGAGGGTGGGGATTGTTGAATTTTTGTCTCTGTGGTCTCAGTGTCTAGTACAGTGTCTGGCAAATAGGTTCTTAGTGAATGCTTGTTGATTGATTGACTGATTGATTGGCTTCAGACAACTTTCCATTAGACCACAACTCTGTCAGTTGAAGTTGCTAAGCTGGTTTTCTGAATGTGACTATACCTCTTTTTCCAACTAGAAGGATTGATTATTCACATACTGTAGATTCATTGAATCTCAGGATGCTGAATCTGGAAGGAACCTTGGAGACCACATAGCCCAACCCTCTCATTTTCTTGATGAAGAAGCTGAGAATAGGATGCTCATAGTTGAACTAGAAAATTCCCTTTGAGTTTTTGGATGAGACACATTAATAGCCCATTTGATAACTTTTTCATACTTTAAAAAATAGTGGCCCTTCTGAAGAGCTTTTTGTCTATTATGAGAATTCATTAGAGCATATTTCTCCCATTTTGTGTTACAGGAGCAGAGATAACTCTCCCTTCATTTGCTGACCCTCTTGTGCCATTTAGTAATCTAATTACAGCCTAATGGCCAACAGGGAGGGCATTTCCCGAAGATAATTGAGGAGTTAATTCATCTTGGCCCCTCTATACAGCTAGTCACCAGTTGCCAGAAAATGCCTGACCTCTAGGTCATTCTTGCTATTATGAACCTAATCGAGCATTTCCCCCAATTTTTATGCCTGTTGACACAAGCTCTATGTGATATTTCTGCCAGTATTTTTTTTAAAATGATGAACTTGGCCTTTACATTTTGTAAGTGTATGCAAGCTGTTGGTAAGCAGCAGAAAATCAGAATCACACAATCACCAGATCTCAGAGGTGGAGGGGATCTCAGTGGTTATCTAGTCCAACTTGTACTTGATGGAAGATCCCCTTTATAATTTGCTCAACAAGGGTTCATCCAACCTTTTCTTGAAGACCTCCAGTGAGGGACAAAGGTCCTGTTTTCCAAGGACATCTTCATTTTTAACAAGTTTTTCCTGATATGAAATCTAAATTAGACTCCTAACAACTTGTACCTATTGTTTTCCAGATGTCTAGCTCTCTGGGCCATGCAGAACAAGTCCTGTCAACTGATCATCATATTGTGCTCAATGAAAAACCCTGAGAGATGGAGTTTCTGGGTAGTTAGTAATCAATTTATTAATTAGGCTAACTGGCAATCAATAAATTGATGGTCAATGGTTTCTCTTGGTAATCAAAGACAGCCCGTGGAGAGCCTAAAAGCTTTATGTACTTTTTGAAAAGAAATGCCCCTGACAAATGAAAATCAACCCTGATTGGTGAACATTTAATGAGGATGTGGGCTAGAAGTCTTCAGCTCCTCCTACTGAGAACATGGCTTGATCATGAGACTCAGCCATGGCCAGCAATCTGGACAGGAGAATCCATCTCCATCCAGGTCATTCTGGTTGTTTTTTTCCTTCATGAGCTGGGTCACCCTACTCTCTAATGGAGGAATATAAGGACAGGGACTCTTTTTTCCCAGAGTAAGAACTTGCCAAATTGGGTGGGGTCTCACTCAAGATTATGGCATGTTCCTTGAGGGCTAGGGACAATCTTCTCAATCAGTCCTGTCCTTCATAGATTGACTTTTTTTTTTAAAACAAGAGCAAGGCCTTAATGAGGAAATTGAGGAGAGAAACCTGGATCTCAGTTTGAGAACTGGTTGTTAATATAATAATGAAACAATAATTTCTCTCAAAATGTGCACACTCGAGACCCTTCCTTGCCTTGGTTTTCTATCTCCAGATACTTGTTGGCTTATATTTAATGTCTAAACCAGTAGTTTGGATTTGACCCCTGATGTTTTTGATCCTCTTATTCACCTTTGCATTTCTGTGGAGTATTCACAGTTTTCATTCCATTTGGTTATACCACCTCCATATGGGATAGTAATAGGAGCCACATTGCTCAAAGGGTCCAAGTTATATGTAAACAGATAAAGTAAATACAATAGAATTTGAGGTGGGAGAAAGCACTAATAAGTGGAGGAAATAAGGAAAGTCTTCCTGTTAGATGTGGCCCATGAGTTGAGCTTGGTAGGAAACAAAAGATGCTGGAAGTGAAGAGGAAGTGTATTCTGGGCACTTGGATTAGATGACACCCAACATCCCTTCTAGCCCTAAATTCTATTAGGACAAAATACATTCCTCTACTTAAGTCATGAGAGCCAAATGCTGTCAGTCATAAGTCCTACCTCTGATCTTGGGCAAGGCACTTAACTTGGGCCTCAGGTTCCCCAACTGTAAAATGAAGAGGTTGGAATAGATGGCCTCTGAAGCCTTTTTCTAGCTCAAGATCCATGATGTCAGTAGGTATCCGAAGCAATTCTTTACAACAAGACCAGTCCACTATTCACTACACCAACATGTCTCCAAGATAACTGTACATACATCTTTAATTGAGATATTTTTAAAGGGATAAAAATAAAAAAAAACAAACAACAAAGTCTGGGAGCCCAGGAATTCTTCCTAGAAAAAGGCAATTAAAATTTTTTTTCGGTCTCTAGGTAAGATGAAAATAGTAGTACAAGGAAAACGTTTGCCTGTTTCTGAGTTGTAAATGCTTACACTGAAAATTGAACAATTAGCTGTTGTGAGCTGGTTAAAATTGGCTTCAGCACATCCTGGTTTATGTATTGATTTTGGTTCTGACCAATGGTTTCATGGGAGGAGTGAATTCCTGGTTACCAAATTCCTTCTACTAATGATGTTTGCCTGAAAGGTTTAAGTCACTTGCCCAGAGTAACACAGCCAATATAAATCAGATAGGACTTGAACCCAGGCCATCCTGAATCTAAGGGCTGGCTCTCTATCTACCATGCCACAGTACATCTCAGTAAACATCACTTTGCTGTGTTAAAAAAAAAAGAACTTGGGTACCACAAATGGCGACATAGCCTTGTTCTTGTTCATTGTGAGGTTAAATGCCTTTGTGTATGTTTTTGTCTGTGCACATCTCAGGGCACCACCAGGTTAAGCAAGGGACATGTGAAGTGGTAGCCGTGCACCGTTGCTGCAATAAGAACAGGATTGAGGAGCGATCCCAGACTGTCAAGTGTTCTTGCTTCCCAGGGCAGGTTGCTGGTACAACGAGGGCGCAGCCTTCCTGTGTTGAAGGTAAGCAATCTCTAATTAGTGCCACTAAGATCCCAGTGGGACTGGAAGAACTTCACCTCTTTCCCCTGTTTGTTTGCTTCTTGCTGCATGGGCTGTGTAATCCTTCCTTTTCTTAGTCACTGTTTGTTGGTGGGGATGAATATATCATGGCAGAATTAAGTCTGTTAATGTATGTAGCAACGAATCTCACATCTTTGCAGGCATTACTTGGTGCTCACAGCATTCTTTCTCAGACTAGGGCATATACTTAGGAGGCAAATCACCAACCAGCCTTACTGATGTCTGGTTGGATGCACCACAAAAGCATTTGGTGATCAGGTTATCATTTAGGTTTAGAGAGACAGTATGGTGTGGTGGCCAACTCTGGGTTTAGAAGTAGGAGGACATGGTTGTGATTCTCCTCTGACATATTAGCTATGTGACACTGGCAAATCACTTACACCTTTTTCTGCCTTAGTTTCCTCACCTACAGAATGAGGGGAATTGAACATGATAAATGAAAGAATGAATAAAAAAAACACTGATTAAATGCTGCCTATGCCAGACACAGGTACTAAGCACTGGGGTTAAAAATATGAAAGAGATGACAGTCTGCTTTTGAAGAGCCCTCCTTCTAGCAGGGTAAGACAATACGTAGAGGGTCTTGGTGGTTAGAAAAGGACATTTTGGTTTTGAAATTTATAGCAGTATTCATGTGATCCTGGGGTCATAGATCTAGAGGTGGGAGAAACTTCAGAGACCTTCTAAATATGATCCCTTCATTTTACAGATGAGGAAACTGAGGCCCAGGGAGTTATTTGACCAAAATTACATAGGCAGTAAGTGTCAGGAGGAGGATTTGAATTCATGCCTTTTGACTGCAGAGTTCTGGAGCCAAAAGGGTTGAATCATTCGGGACATTATCTTTAGTATGGGCAGTAAGACTGAGATGCCCTAAATTCATAGTTGTATGTAGGATCCTATTGGAAGGAAGTACCTGCTGGGTCCTCTGTCCCAGCAGTGTCCTGTGGATTTGTGGTCAGAATGGGGCTTAGATCCTGCTCCTGTGTGACCTTGGATGAGACATCTCATCTCAAAACCTCTGTCTTTATCTCTAAAATGAGGGAGTTAGAGTGGACGGCCACTGGGATCCCCTCCTGATCTAAATCTAGGTGATCTGCTGTAATTCAGGAGTCAACAATGAAAAACCAACACACCTACATAGCTGCAGAGACTAGTGGTAGCAGGAGATTGCCCAAGAAAGTCATGGATCATGAACCTGCAAATCTGATATTATCTGAAGTATCTCAGGCTCAGTTTTGAGGTGAGACTATGGAGAATCATCTGGCAAGAACTGGTGAAAAATAGGGCCCTCAGAATTAAATAGGGAGCTTAAGCTCACTTCTTGTCAGGGTTATAAAGGAGGGAACTTGCTAGTGAGGCTGTGTGATCACAAGGACAAAAGTATCTGCTCCACTCCAAAAACATCGAGTGGATTTAAACATGCTGAGCTCTTCTCTGCTCAGCATCACTGTCCACTCTCTAAGGTCCTGAATCCAGGTCCAGCTCTCCATTTAATGCAATAGTATTTATATAGTGCTTAATAAACACAATCTTGTTTTATCTTGGCATGGGAGGTAAGTGCTTCAAGCGCTGTTATCCACACTTTATGGATGTGGCAGCAAGGTGGCATAGTGGAACAGAGTGCTGGGCCTGGAGTCAGGAAAACTTGAGTTCAGACCTGGACTCAGATACTTACTTGCTGTGTGACCTTAGGCAAGTCACTTATCCCTGTTTGCCTCAGTTTCCTCATCTGTAAAATGAGCTAGAGAAAGAAATGTCAAACTGCTCCAGTATCTTGGTCAAGAAAACCCCGAATGGGGTCACCAAGAGTTGTACATGATTGAAACAACTATGAAACAACAGGAACAAAACTGATGAGAAGACTAAAGCTCTAAGAACCTCGCCCTTGAGGAGTATGTTATTACCCTCATATCTTTATCACAGAGGTAGTTATGTGGATAAAGCACTGAACGGAATCAGGAAGACACAAGTCCAAATACTGTCCCAGACACTTACTGTGTGACCCTGGATAGGTCACTTAATGTCTCTTTGCTTCAGCTTCCTCATTTGGAAAATGGGGATGATAGAACCTGCCTTACAGGGCTGTGGCAAAGACCAAACAAGACTATATTCTAAAGTACTTAGCACAGTTCCACACATTTTTTTGTTGTTCAGTTGTTTTTCACTCTTTGTGACCCCATTTGGGGTTTTCCTGGAAGAGATATTGGAGTAATTTGCCATTCCTTCTCTAGCTCATTGTACACATGAGGAAACTGAGGCAAACTGGGTTAAGTGACTTGCCCAGGGTCACACAGCTAGGACGTGCCTGAGGCCAGATGAGTCTTCCTGACTCTAGGCCCAGTACCTTACCTTCTGTGCCATCCAGCTTCCCTTCCTTGGCACATAGTACATACATAACAAATGCTTGTTCCTCTCATTTTGGAGATGAAGAAATTGGGGTGAAGTGGCTTCCTCTGAGACCCATAGCTAGTAGAGGGCAGAGCTGATTGTTGAATCGAGGTTTCCTGAAGTGAAGTTCAGGGCTATATCCACTCCAAGAGGTGCATGTGTTTTAGAAGTAAACACTCTTGGGGTGGCTAGGTGGCGCAGTGAGTAGAGCACCAGCCCTGGAGTCAGGAGAACCTGAGTTCAAATCCGGCTTCAGACACTTAACACAAAAACTAGCTGTGTGACCTTGGGCAAGTCACTTAACCCTAACTGCCCTTCCAGAAACACATATCAAACACACATGCTACTAAAGTTAATCATAGGCTAACTTTGGCATATCTATAGTCAGGAAGATATGAATTCAAATCCTGCCTCTGACATCTATTTGCTGTGTGACTGGGGGAAGCTGCTTTCACTCCCTGAGTTTCCATTTCTTTGTCAAATGGTCAGAGCAGAACCCACCTCCACAGGTTATAGTGAGATTCAGAGGAGATGTTGAACCTGGAACACTTTGCCAGCTTTCAAACACTAGACAAATACTGGTGACCATTAGCCTTCCTTCAGTCTCTTCCCAGAATGCTACTGCTCCTGGCTTACTGTGCCACCGGCCTGCTGGCCTGGGCAGCTTCCTTCAGGGATTATAGTTCTCTCTGCTCAGTCATTTATCCTGGAATAATTCTGCTGGGCCGTGCCATTAGCGGATGTGCAGGAGATTTAGTCTTCACTAGATAGAGACATTCTTATCTTATTTGTCAATAAGAATTGGAAAGATCTAAAGTAAAGAGGATTCGTTTGGAATTTACATTTAAATTAAAACAAGAGCCCCCAAAAATGGTGCAGAGGAGAAGTAATTAATATCCACACGAAAATCTGTGTCCTTATATATTTTGGTTAATCTGCAAGGAAGGTTCTTATCTAATGTTTTCCTTGCTTTTCATACAAAATCATGACTTCTTTAAAGTTAAACAGCAGGAATCCCAGCTGCTGGCTTTGTTTTTTCTTTCCCTTGTGGGTTATGATAACCTTGTGGAAAAGCCACAGGGCCCTGACATGTAGCCTTTATGGAGGCTCAGCTGCTCCCCTGGGGAGCTTTCTCAGGGAAAGGATCATTTCCTTTGGGCTCTCAGGACCTGTGTTAATTTGAGATTTTCATTTGGGAGAATATTTGTAATTCAGAAACACACATAAAAAATAACTCCAGCCTCTGAAAATCATTATGTCCCTCCCTGCCTCTCCCCCACCCCCATCACAGACCTTACATGTTTAATGATTTCAGCCCTCATTATTTTTGACTGTTTTTCCAAATGTGGTTCCTTTGATTACTCTCTCTTTGTGGATTTTCTTTCCATTCCTGGCTTCAGAAGCACTAACTCTCCTGCTCCGAGGGAGACAAACAGCATGTGGTACATACAATGGAGAAAGAGATACATCGGAGGCAGGGGCTTGGGTGCAGAATGTAAGCTCCTGCAAATAGAGGGAGAATTAAAAAAAATTGTCCTCGGTGCCCAGTACAATGCTTGGAACACTGTAGGTGCTTAATAAATGCTTGTCAGTTGATCAATTCCAGTTCTATCAGTTACTCTCTGTAAACTTGGACAAGTCACAGTCTCTCTGGACCTCAGTTTCCCCATATGTAAAATGAGAGACTGGAGTAAAGAACTTTCGAGGTCCTTTCCAATTTGAAATCTATAATCTTATGGTTTGTCTGTACTTCTGACTGCTCCATTTTTGACTTCATATAATGATCCTGAACCTTTGGAGGGAGTGTTTCTCAGACTCTGTCCTTAGTACTTCATTTTCCTCCCCTCTTCTCTTCTCTCCCCCAGCCTCCCCCCCCCCACTCTTTCTTGGCAATCTCATCCACCTCCAAAGCCTAACTCTCAATTCCCCACAGTTGGGCCTTGAATGTGATTCTTCAGGCCTGGCTTTTTTCTCAAACTCCAGATCTGTATCCTTAATTATCTATAGACATCTCTACCTGGCACCTAATGCCCTCCTCATCTCAACATGTTTGAACCAAATCAATTCTAGAATCATACATGGATCTCAAGAGTTGGAAGGAAACTTTGATTTCATGTAGTTTCACTCCCACCCCCATTTTAGAGATGAGAAAACTGAGGCCCAGAGGAGTTCAGTCACTTATTCAGATTCACAGGGGAAGTAAATGGTAGAGAGGACCTTTCTTGGTAAACTTGTGCCTTCTTTTAACTTCACTATTTCTGCTGGTGGCATAAACAAGTGCCCAGCTGCCTGTGTTTTAAACTGATACTTTCTCTGACACTTACCTCATTTCTTATACCCAGACAGTTAACAAATCCCATCAATTCTGTCTCCATGATAAGACTTACATCTGTCTTTTCCTCTCTTTCAGCTCTCATTGCCCTACTACAGGCCTTCATTCCTACAGGTCTTCTGACTTCCACTGTATTTCAACTCCAGTCTATGCTCATGTGGCTGGACTGCTCTTCCTTACAGAAGATCTGTTCATATTATTATTGTTCAACTGTTTTTCAGTAATGTCTGATTCTTTGTGGTCCCGTTTGGGAATTTCTTGGCAAAGATACTAGAGTGGTTTGCTGTTTCCTTCTCCAGATTTTTTACAGATGAGGAAACTGAGGCAAGCAGGGTGACATGACTTACTCAGAGTCACACAGCTAGTAAATGTCTGAGGTCAGATTGGAACTCAGGGAGATGACACTTCTTGACTTCAGAAGTGGGGCACTAAACACTGTGCAACCTTGCTGCCTCTTGTTCCTTTGCTCAAAAATCCTTAGTGGATCCCTATAGTCTACTGAGTCAACTATGAACTTAATAGTCGGGTATTTGGGACCCTTCAAGAATTTGGCCTTCTATGTTTTCACCCTTCTCTTGAACTTTGCCATCTAGCTAAAATGGGTACCTCCACTTATGTGTGCCATTAACAACTCAAAATCAACATGTCCACAACTATGTTCACTATTTTTTCTCCATAAACATGCTTCTCCTCCTAATCTCACTATTTTTTTCAGCATATCAGCCTTCACCCTGCTCCCCATGTGTACAAAACTGGGATTTTCTTTGATCTCCTTTCTTCATCACCTCCCATAGCCAATCAGTTGATTCATTGATGCAACATCTGTCACCTTCATCTACTTTCTAATCTTATAACCCGCTTGGACTCCTGCCATAGCTACTTTCCTTTTCCTCCCATCTCTACAAACTGTTAAAATCCACACTGCACATCACTGTCAGAATAATATTTCTACATACAAACCTGGTGACATCCCCTCCTTTATGCTCAAAAACCTTCACTTGCTCCCTATTGCCTCTTTTATTGGCTTTGATTGCAATCAAGACTTTGCTCTGTCAGGTGACACCCAATATTTCCAAAGTACTCCCCTCCATATATTCCATACTTCAGCAAAACTGGGCTGTGCTCTATCTCCAAAGTACCATCACAGCTTTTCTGCCTTTCCTTACCTCATCCCTGATGTCTGTAACACCCTCCTTTTCCACTGGATTCCCCCCTGAACTTTAAAGACCAGCTCAAGTGTCCCATTTCCATAAAGTGTTCCATGATCTGTCCAATCAGGGTCATCTACTCCTTGGCCCCCACCTAGTCATTTGTTTTGTGATTCTCTAGTTCATAAATCACATAATGGTGTGTATTTTATTGGTTTCTGTGTATGTGCTGTATCCCTTACTAGTCTGTAAGTAAGCTCTGTGAGTGCAGGAGCTTCCATCTCATGGGCTCAGAGGCTATAGCTTATCTAAATTTCATAACTCCCTCAGAGACTAATACAGTTCTCCACACACAGTAGGGAATGAATAAACATCTGTTGAGTTTGATTGACTGTCAAAGAATATGACATTGATGCTCTTCTTTGTGATGGGAAATGCATTGGAGACATTTATTAAAATATGAATCTACATAGAGGTCACTGAATGCCCCCCTTGATAAAATGAGGTAACTACTGGGTGCAAAAGAAGCTTAATTCATTTTCTCAAAGTGAGAGCTTAATGAAATATGGCGTCTTTTGTTATGAGTCCTTCAGTTGTTTGTGAGAAGAGATAAATAGGGCAGTTCATGGAAGTAAGAACTGAAGGGTTCTTTTAAAAGCACTCTTTTTCTTTCTAATGATAACTAGTTTTTATATTCTGGGGATTTTTTGGATTCATTTCAGTGAAGAATGTAGTTTACCATCTGTACCAAGGACAGTTTGTTGTGATTTTGTTAAATTTACAGAGAAACTAAAGTTTGGTCGGTATCTCTTTAAACATTATTAATTGTCCAAATTGATAGTCTTTTATCCATCCAGTTAGGTAAAACAATGGATAGAACATAAGATGGGAGGAACATGTCTAGACTTCAGTTTATCTAATAAAGAATTCGGAAGTAGGAGGTCTCAAAATGAGAAAACAGAAGCATCATAGTACAGTGGAAATTGTTATGAATCTTAGGTCAAATTACTGGATTCAAATCTGGCTTCAGACACTTAGGAGTTGTGTGATTCTGTCACTTAATCCTCTTTGAATCAGTTTCCTCCTCTGTAAAATGAACTGGAGAAGGAAATGACAAGCACTCCTTATCTTTACGAAGAACACCCCAAGTGGGGTCATGAATTGCTGCACATGACTGAAATAAGTGGATACCTGGCAATCCTCCTCCTTCTTGGCATCAGCATTTGACACCAATGACTATCCTTTCACTATGGATAATTTCTGCTTATTGGGTTTTTGTGACATTGCTTTCTTGGTTCTCCTCCTGCCTGTCTGCCCCCTCTTTGGTATTCTTTGCTAATGGATCATGAGTATCATATCCCTGTGGGTGTCACACCAAAGTTCTTTCCTAGGCCCTCATTCCTCTCTACACTGTCTTTTTTGATGATCTTATCTGCTCACATGGATTTAATGATCATTGCTTAGTTGATGCCTCCCAGATCTATATTACCAGGCTTAGGCTCTCTCCTGAGTTCCAGTCTCCTACCACTAAGGCCTATTAGTTAAACTGTGGGTGTCTCAAGCTCAAGATTGAGACAGAATTCGTTATCTTTCCTTCACAAATGAACCACATTTCTAGACTTTGATATTTATGCCAAGAGCACCACCATCCTTCTAGTCACCAAGTTCACATTTGAAAGTCCTTCCAGAAGCATGTTATCTATAAGACAATACAACATTCCATGTATACTTTGACCAGGGCAAAGTGCATCCTTTATAGTGTCGGATACTGATATCTCTTAGTGCAGCCTAAGAATGAATTAGGTTTTTTTCCCCACGTTAAAGTGTCCAGGAGATGATGGGACTATAGCTGTGAGGGATGTTGCAAGTTATCTAACCACAGATGGAGAATCTGAGACCCACAGAGATGGCTCTTGCCCACATCACCTTTTGTTGTTGTTTTTGTTCAGTTGTTCTCAGTCATGTCTCAATCTCCATGATCTCATCTGGGGTTTTCTTGGCAAAGATATTGTAATAGTTTGCCGTTTCCATTTCCAGCTCATTTTACAGATGTGGAAATTGAGGCAAACAGGGTTAAGTGACATACATAGGGTCACACAGCTATAGCCTGAGGCCAGATTTGAACTTAGGTCTTTTTGAGTTTAGGTCCTGGCACTCTATTCACTCCATCACCTAGCTGCCCAACATCACTGAGGTCGCACAAAGCAGAGATAGGATGTGAACTCAGGTAATTTGACCTAAGATTCATAACAATTTCCACTGTACTATGATGCTTCTGTTTTCTCATTTTGAGACCTCCTACTTCCAAATTCTTTATTAGATAAACTGAAGTCTAGACATGTTTCTTCCATCTTATACTTGTGAAATTGATTTTTTTTGGATTTAAACATATGACTTTACATTGAATCTCCCCTTCTCAATTCAACTTCATTTTATTATATTTAACCCATTGTTTTAGCCTGAGCTTTTTTTTTTATCCTCACTCTGCATTGTGTCTGTTTTTGTGTCATTTGTAGTAGGACTGGAGGGCCCTATTTTCTATTTCTTTTTAACCATTCGGGAAAAATTACTATTCTTACCTTTCTTTTTAGACTTTATCCTTTTAATTCTCCTAACATCTCTGTGAGGTTCCAGCTTCTCATTTTATGGGTAGGGGAGTCATACTGAATGACTTGTTCAAGGTCTTATAGCTATGAAATGTTAGAGGAGGAATTTGAACACAGATCTCCCATAATCCCAGGTTCACACTATATCAATTACACCACACTGCTTCCTTTTCTTTTCTTATAATAACTTGTAATGCAAAGCAGCTAGGTGGTGCCATAGTGTGTAGAATCTGGCCTGGAGTCAGGATGACTCATTTTTCTGTGTTCAAATATGACATTAAACATTTACTAGCTGTGTGATCATGGGCAAGTCACTTCACCATGTTTGCCTCAGTTTCCTTATCTGTAAAATCATCTGGAGAAAGAAATTTCAAAGCACTCCAGTATCTTTGCTAAGAAAGCTCCAAATGGGATATTGAAGAGTTGGGTATGATTGGAATACAACTAAAAAAAATGTAATGTAACTTGCAGAACTTTTCCCTTCTTACCTCTCTATAGCTCAATAAGTGAAACTTGGAATAACTGGGGTCCAGGCAAAAATAATAAAACAGAAAATACACTAACATATGGGAAGGTATTCCTGTAATGATTTCTATTTCCATGGGAAATATATGCCATTTAGATATCACTTAATCTTCTTGTCTGTATTTTCAGTGTAAAAAAGGTAATTTTTAGTTAAGCCCTAACTCTATGTAAATATAATTAAGCTAAATCAACATTTGAGAAACTAAATCTCCAGATGTGAGCTTGTTCTTACTTGGGCTAATTTAAAAGTATAACAACCCAAGTACCCCAAGAAATACATCTTTTTTTCCTTAATGGGTTATATATTTAGAACAGGGGATATAGGAGACTCTGCACAACAATGAGGAGTATAAATGGACCAGACCAATGCCCATTAATATTTTACCTGGAAAATAATGGCCGAAGATGCCAAACCAAGGACCAGGCTCTCCACAAGTTATGTAGAATTCATGGGCTTTTTGGAATGTGAGGCTTGTAAACAAGGAAGTTCATTACAACGTGGCAGCACGGGTTACCAATGAAGGCATACTCTTTCCGTGCCCCGAATTTTTATGTCAAGCAGCTGTAGTGACTTTGTAAAATTAAGAACTCCTTTATGGTTAACCAAGGCGTTTTTTAGAATAGAAGCTAATAGATGTTCTCATTTGAAGCACTGTGCAGTATTACAGAAAAGGAAAGAAAAATGCATCTCCTACACATTAATTTTCCTGTAGAAAAGAGTTTGTTAAGGAGCCATATGTTCTCCATGGCCATTAGAATAGATTTCTGCTTCTGGTTTTTTATCTCAGCTCATAGCCCTGCCCTGACTTCTATAGCTTAAACTTCTGAACTATCAAATTACCTTCTTTGCTAAAAAGGTCAAATATCCAATTCCTGTTCCAGCAGGAAATTTTAGATCCAGTTCTTCATTGATAAGAAGCACTTATTTTTCTTTCCATGCTGGTGGTCCTTCTTAGGTCTCTATCTCCCCATGGCAGTTAGGTGGTACAGTGAAGAGCCATGGGCTTGGAATCAGAAGGACTCATCTTCATGAGTTCAAATTTAGCCTTGCATACTTACTAGCTGTGTGACCTTGGGCAAATCACTTTAACCCTATTTGCCTTGGTTTCTCATCTCTAAAATGAGTTGGAGAAGGAAATGGCAAGCCACTCCAGTATCTCTGCCAAGAAAGCCCCAAATAGGGTCATGAAGAGTTGGACATGGCTGAAATGATTCAACAATTCTCTATGGAAATGTTGCTAGTGAAATTTTTCGTAGTTATTCCATTAATTCAAGTGATTTTTACTTTATGTTATAATCTGTTCTGTTTGTCCCTCAGGGGATAAAATTGAAGAGAGACAAATTTAGGCTTGATGCAAGGATCACTGCCTTGTCATGGTGGTATAATGCCAAGTGCAAACAGCTTCCAGGTTCAGATTACAAGCATAGCAAACTCCATTTATTCAGTGACATTTATTCAGTCCTCAATTCAATCACAAAATACTAAGGTCCAAGTACTCCACCCCTGGTCAGTATATTCATTTAGTCAATCACAGAGTCTTCTCTCTATTCAACCAGAGATTAGTTTCCAATCATGAACAAACTACATTAATTTGGTCAGTCACAAAGCACAAAAATCAAAGTACTCCATCCCTGGATCACAACTGAATTACAATTATCATCAGTTACCACCAAACACCTTCTCAAAGGGAAAGTAGAGAGCATAAAGACCATCTATCCCTAAGCCACAACAAGGTAACAATATTATTACAGCATTAAATACCCAAGGAGAGGTCTTTTCTTCATCTTTACCCAAGGCAAGTTCTCAACAGTTTCTATTCCTGGGAAGACAAGGCTTAACAAAGATACAAAATAAATACACATTGCCAGTGTCCTTATCAGTTCACTCTCTGCCTGCAGAACAGTCTGAGGACCTCTGAAAACTTGAGAAAGACCCTCCTCCAGGATTTTGGTAAATATTCAACAAGAAAATCTTCCTTCAGGGCTTCTGAACCAACAGCAAGTTTCCAGGACTTCTGCAACAACAGCACTGTCCTTTACTAGCAGATGAATCTGGCAAAGTAACAACAAAACAGACAGAAAAAATACTGGCACCACAGTCATGCCTCCTCAGTTCTCGGCAGCTCTGGGTGGCAGTTATCAAAAGTCCTGGGCAGCTCCAACTGGCCCTCTGCAGTCCAGGTGGCTTTGGGTATCAGTTCTGTCTCTCTCTCCTAGCAACTCGGGCCCCTGACAATTCTCTTTCTCTTTCTGCCTCCACAATGCTGCTCCCAAAAGTTCTTCTGGCCTCTCTCTGCTTGGGCCTCTCTATCCACAGCACCAGCTCCTCCCAGTTCAGCCCCCTCTCTTCGTCAACAAGTCCATCCCACAAGTGGGAATCACAAGCTCTGGGTTTTAACATTTAACCAGAAAACCAAGCCAATACAAGGAGATCTTTAAATTCCATTACCATTACAGGTGGGGAGGCTTGTGTAGCTTAATTAGACCACGAGTTATACTATATATGAGAGTTTTATTGAAAGATGATCCATTGGAGAAGGAAATGACAAACAACTCTGGCATCTTTACCAAGTAAACCCCATGGACAGTACTAAAATAATAAAAGTGATGACATTGGAAGATGAACCAATTAGGTCAAAAGGTATACAATATGCTACTGGGGAAGAGTGGAGGACAATGGGAAACTCAGCTGCAGATACATCTGGTGACAAAAGGAAAGTCCAATGCTGTAAAGATCAATATTGCAAAGGCACCTGAACAATCTATGAACCAGGGTATGCTGGTTGTGGTCAAACAGGAGATGGAAAGATTAACCATTGACATCTTATTTGTCAATGTACTAAAATAGATGGAAATGGGTGAATTGAATTCAGATGATAGCTACATATACTACTGTGGGCAAGGACATTTTTAGAAGAATTGGAATAGCCCTCATAATCAATAAAAAGGTTAGAAAAGCAGGACTGTGATATAATCTCAAAAACTACAGAATGATAACTGTTGGAATGCAAGGCAATGCATTCAACATCCCAATAATGTAAGTCTGCATTCTACCCACTGATGCCAAAGAGATCAAAATTGATCAGTTCTATTTAGACCTGCAACATCTTCTAAAATAACACCAAAAAAAGAGAGATGTTACATTCATTGTAGAGAATTGGAATGCTAAAGTAGGAAATCAAAATATAATTGGAATAACAGGCAAGTTTGGTCTTGGAGTACAGAATGAAACAGGGCAGAGAGTTTTGTTAAGATATCCTTCTGTTCATAACAAACACTCTTTTTCAATAACCCAAAAGCTGACCATACACATGGACATCACAGATGGTTAATATAGAAATCAGACTGATTATGTACGTTGCCATTAAAGCTCTATACAGTCAGTAAAAGCAAGACCTGGAGCTGACTGTGGTGCAGATCAGGAGCTTCTTATTGTAAAATTCAGATTTAAAGAAAGTAGGTAAAACCATCAAACCATATTGGTATGACCCAAATAGCATCCATTATGAATATGAAGTGGAGGTGATGAATAGATTTAAAGGATTAGTTCTGGTAGATAGAGTGCCTGAAGAGCTACGGACAGAGGTTTGCAACATTGTTTAGGAGGCAGTAATAGCAACAACAAAAACATTCTGAAGGAAAATAACAAAAAAATCAAAATGCTGTCTGATGAGACTTTAAAAACAGCTTATGAAAGAAGAAAAATGAAAGGTAAAGGAGAAAAGGAAAGCTATATCCAACTAAATGCAGAATTCCAGAGAAGAGCAAGGGGAGGTAAGAAGGTTTTCTTAAATGAGCAATGCAAAGAAATAGAGGAAAACAATAGAATGGGAAAAAAGAGATCACTTCAAGACAATTAGAGCTATCAAGGGAAACGGGCATGATAAAAGACAAAAATGGTAGAGATTTAGCAGAAGCAGAAGAGATTAGAAAGAGGTAGCAATAATTCACAAAAAAACTATATAAGAAAGATCATAACATCATCAGTAACCACAGTATTGTGGACAATGAAGTCAAGTGGGGCTTAGGAAGCATTGCTAACAATAAAGCTAGTGGAAGTAATGGAATTCCAGCTGAGCTATTTAAACCCCTAAAAGATAATGCTGTTAAAGTGCTGCACTCTCTATGTCAACAAATTTGGAAAAAGAACAGTGGCCACTGTATCGGAAAAGATCAGTTTATGTCCCAATCCTAAAGAAAGGCAATGCCAAGGAATGTTCAAATTACTAAATAATTGCACTCATTTCACATGCCAGTAAAGTTATGCTTAAGATTCTGCAAACTAGGCTTCATTCAGCAATATGTGACCTGATAATTACTAGAAGAACAAGACTGCTTTTCAAAGAGGCAGAGGAACTAGAGACCAAATTGCCAACATTTGCTGGATTATGGAGAAATCAAGATAGTTAAAAAAATCTACTTCTGCTTCATTGACTACACTAAAGCCTTTGACTGTGTGGATCACAACAAAATGTGGCAAGTTTTCAAAGAGATGGTGGCACCAGATGATTTTAATTGCCTCTTGAGGACCCTGTAAGTGGGCCAAGAAGAGATAGTGAGAAAAGAATATGGAATGGTTGGCTTAAGATTGGAAAAGAGAGTTGGGGGCGGCTAGGTTGTGCAATGAGTAGAGCACCAGCCCTGGAGTCAGGAGTACCTTCGTTTAAATCTGGCCTCAGACAATTAACACTTACTATCCATGTGACCTTGGGCACGTCACTTAACCCCATTTGTCCTGCCTTCCCCTCTCCAAAAAAACTAAAACAGAAGCAAAAAAAAAAAAAAAAGATTAATAAAGGAGTATGACAAAGCTGTATATTGTCACATTATTTATTTAACTTCCATGCAGAATACATCAGGTGAAATAGTGGGCTGGATGAATTAGAAGCTGGAAATAAGTTTCCTGGGAGAAATCTCAACAATCTCACATATGCAGATGATATTGATGGCAGAAAGTGAAGAGGAATTAAGAAGCCTTTTCATGAAGGTGAAAAGGAGAGTATAAAAGCTGGCTTGAAGTTTAACATAAAAAAACAACAACAACAAAAACAACCCCAACACCACAACACAGCATAAGATCTTGGCAATCAGTCCCATCACTTCCTCGCAAATATAGGGAGGAGAAATGGAAGCAGTGTCAGATTTTGTCTTTTTTGACTCAAAGATCATTCCAGACAGTGGCAGCAGCCATGAAATTAAAAGACACTTGCTCCTTCAAAGGAAAGCTATGGCAAACTTGGATAGCAGACTAAAAAGCAGAGACATCACCTTGGCTGCTCTGTATAGTCCAAGTTATGGTCTTTCCAATATAAGGCTGTGAGAGTTGGATCGTAAGGAAACCTGAGCACTGCGTAATTGACACTTTCAAATTGTGATGCTAGAAAAGACTTGAGAGTCCCTTGGACAGCAAGATCAAATCAGTCAGTACTTAAAGACATCAATTCAGGCTATTCATTGGAAGGTCAAATACGGAAGCGGGAGCTTAACTACTTAAATACAAAACTCATTGGAAAAGACCCTGATGTTGGGAAGGATTGAAAGCAAAAGGAGAAAGGGATAGCAAAGGATGAGATAAATAGTACCATGGAAGAACATGAACTTGGGCAGACTATGAGAGATAATGGAGGATAGAAGGGCCTGGTGTGCTATGGTCCATGGGGTCCTGAAGAGTGGGACACAACTAAACAACTGGACAACAACATAGAAAATTTATTAATGATAAGAGATATATAAAAGTGGAATGTGCTGCTCAGGGGAAGGTGGACTGTGTTCTGTTAGTATTTTCCCTCATTAGGTTGTGAGCTCTTTGAGGGTAGGAACTTTTTCTTTTCTTTGTATCTCTAGCACTTAGCATAGAATGTTGATTGATTGATTGATTGATTTACTCTTCCTCACTGGAAGTCTTTAGGCTTCTGGTTAACTACTTGTTGGATTCTTGTTTAGCAATGGGACCAGGTGGCCTCTAATCACCAGCTCATAAGATCACAGATTCAGAGTTGTAAAGAGCCTAGAGGACATTTAGTCCAATCCTCTCATTTTACAGATGAGGAAACTGAGGCCCAAGGAGTGATGTACTCAAGGTTCTCATGGAGATGGAATTTGATTGTAGATCCTCTGACTTCAAATTCAGCATACATTCCATTCTTTCACATTTCCTCTCAGGTGCCTTCCAACTCTGAAAGTCAGTGTTCCTGAAAAGAAATGGAAATCTAACCTGGGAAAATGAAAATGTCATTTTCTATTTTGACTTCAGATTTTTTTATTTCTTTCTTTTGTTTTCACATCGCCTGTACACCCCCGCCCCTGCCAAAACCATATCCCCTCTCTTTCTCCTTCCCTGAGAAACATTATTTATAACAATGAATAACAATGAATGAGCAAGAGGAGGGTCATTTGTTTCTAATTCCTTCTTTTGGGGAGGCTGAGGCTGGTGGATTGCCAGAGCTTGGGAGTTCAGAGACAACTGAATGTCTGCATTAGTTCCAACACCAATATGATGAGGTCCTGAGGGTGGAGGTAAAGTGGTACTAGATTGCCAAAGGAGGGGAAGTTGGAAGCAGAACAGGTCCAAGTTTTTGCTATGCTGACCAGCAGTTCAGGCTGCCTATGAGTGGTCACTATAATGTGTGAAATAGGGAGATCTAGTCTCCACCAAAAAAATAAAGAAGAGAAAGACAAAGAAAAGATTTTTTTTTTGTGAAACCGAAAGACTTCATTACTTAAGAAACCGATTTCTTTTATGTGGTTACTTCTCTCTACTGAGATCCATCCAGGAGTGTGCTGGTAAAAGGTTAACAACTGTCTGAGTGAAAATGATTGTACCCACAATTAAGTTTAATCTGCATTATTAATACTTTCTTAAGTCTAGATTACCAGTAAAACAATAAATCATTTCCTGATTTGTTCCTTTTGCCAATTTCCAAAATAAAAATGGTCACATTCGAATTTAACAACCAACTCTCGTGGTCTGGTTCAAGCATATGTTGATGTGTGTGTGTTCCAGCCTACTTCTGCTCCCTCACCAACTTTCATCTTTGAGAGTTCCTATAGTTGAAATTCATTCCTTTATATGTGGCCCTCTGAATTTATCCTTCTAAGAACTTTATCCATGACAATGTGCCTCTACAGTTAGAAAGAAGAGCTGCCCACCAAGGCACATGTAGTGGCACTTTGATGCTGCATCATGGAGTAGGAGTCAGGGGGATCCGTTCAAAATCTTGGCTGGGCTACTTCCTACCTTTGTGACCTTGGTCAAGTCACCTCACCCGGCCTTAGTTTCCCACCCTGTAAAATGAGGAGATTGAGCCTGTAACTTTCCTCTCAACTCTAGATCCAGGCTCCTGTGATCTTTGATTAACTTTTCCTTTCATTAGAAATTGCCATCCAACTTAAACATGAGAAAAACCAACCAACAGTATCTGTAACAGGATAGAACTTTTCAACATACTCAGGCTCTTTTTATGTACAAGCAAGTTTGGCTGAATCCTCCTAAACCAACAATTGAATTGCACCAAGCTCCTTTAGATTTTTTTCCCTGAGAGTGAGGAAAAAATCAGGGAGAAAAATCAACATAATTAAATTTTTCCTTTGTCATTGATGCAATTGGTACAGAGCATAGGCCTTATCATCAAGATGACCTGAGTTCAAATTCTGCCTTGGATATTTAGCTGTATAACCCTGGGCAAGTCATGTCATCAGTCTGTGCCTCAGTTTCTCCATCTGTAGAATGGGGATAATAATGACACTTGACAGGATTGTTATGAGAATCATATGAGTTAATATACGTAGCTCATTTGTGAACCTTCAAGCATTACATAAATATTGATTTTATTATTATTTCAATTATTATTCATAGACCACAGACTTTGAGCAGAAAGGACCGTTAGATAGGCTATTCCAGTCTCTACATTTTGCATATGAGAGATTCAGGGAGACTCACAGAGTTTCAGTGACTTGCCCAAAGTTAGACAGCTACTAAGTGATAAAGTCAAGATTTGAACCTTTGTCTTCTGTCTTCAAATGCCTCTTTCCATGGTGCTTTCCTGTTTGGACAGCATCCCATAAATAGTCTCACTTGTCCAAGCACTGGGTATCTGGGTGATAAATCTTGCTGTATTTCCTGCTTTGTAGGTTGAAAATACAAATCATTTCATTAGCAGGTCTCCTGGCTGCCAGCTGGGTAGTTGGTGAGGCAAGTCTAAGGGTGTATTCTGCAGGTGAGCTAATTAGCCCAAGGCAGCTGGAAAGCCAGCCAGTGCCAGGCTTCCTTCTCTCCATTTGTTTGGAGTGTTTCTGTGCAATAATTGACTTCAAGTGGCACCTCAGTGATCAGAATTAGAGCAGAGTGGCCGGATGGGCTCTGTTTTATTCAGATGACTGAACAGCAAGTGAAATGTGAAGATAGGATGGCATTTTTTAAACGTGTTTTTGTCTTTGCACTTCAGAAACGAATTTGCTGCTGGGCCCAGGTGCTTTGTGGAGTTGTACTCAGCTCGCTCTGGAATGTTAATTTTGGTTGTTTTTATTCAAGCCAACAAATCTTCCCTTTCTCCATGACTAGCTTCAGTGGTTATAGGTAACAAAAGTAACGAGAGGATTGATGCTGACTCCATTCAGTCTAAAAGCTCACCCAACATGGCTTGGCATCACTTATCTTTTCACTATGGAATAGTGACGTAGTGGGAATACCTGCATTTAAGACCCAGCTCTGTGGCTTATGAACAGTGCTGCTTGTTAATTGTTTCCTCATCCTGAGCCTCCCTAAAATGGGAATGACATCACAGAATCTTAGAGATGGAAAGGACCTCAGTGGCCATCTACTCCAACCTACTCCTGGTCAAGGAATGCAGCTATCCATATCTCTCTACCACCCCAGGCTTCTCCTGGATCAATACCCTCAGTTCCTTCAACCAATTTTTATCTTCTTCTAGCTTATCAACATCCTTCCTAAAAATTTGGTGCCCAAAAGTTACCACAATACTGCAGATGACTGGGGCAGAGAGCAGCAGGACTATTCACTCACTGGGCCTGACCACTACTTTTTTGAACATAGCCCACTGAAGATAGAACAAGGGTCATCATGGGTGCTCTGTCTTCAGTTATGTCTCATTATGGGCCATCAGTCCTTGATGGCTCCCCAAAATAGAAATTGCCCTCAAATTTAATGCTTTTAGAGTGTTATTTGGGTGACAGAAGTCAACATTTCAAAATAAATGGGGGGAGGGAATAGAAGCAGTTAATGGAGACTTTTGACCTTTTTCCTGAGATTATTCAATCTGGGCCTGCTGGATATGGGAATGGATAAAAACCTGGCTGCCCTAATTTGAACCCACACATCACTGTTGATTGAACTTGCAGGTAGATGCAACCAGCAACTCCTCTTTCATTTGTCAAATGGAGTTTTTTAACTCACCTGTAAGATTCTATACTTATCCCTAATAAGTTTGTTTGCATTCAGCTTGGCCCAATGTTCTACCCTATCAAGATCATTTTAAACCTTAACTTTGACATTCCCTCCCTCCCTTCCTTCCCTCCTTCCTTCCTTCCCTCCTTCCTTCCTTCCTTCCTTCCTCCCTTCCTCCCTTCCTCCCTTCCTCTCTTCCTCCCTACCTCCCTCCCTTTTCCCTCCCTCCCTTTTCCCTCCCTTCCTTCCTCCCTTCCTCCTTCCCTCCCTTCCTCCCTCCCTTTTCCCTCCCTTCCTTCCTCCTTTCCTTCCTTCCTTCCTTCCTTCCTTCCTTCCTTCCTTCCTTCCTTCCTTCCTTCCTTCCTTCCTTCCTCCCTCCCTCCCTCCCTTCCTTCCTGTCTCCCTCCCTCTCTTCTTGATTGGCAGATTAATTATGATTGAAGACATTTCATCTTTGTTACAGCTCTACTTATGTAAACCAGGGGTGGGTAACCTGGGGTCTTGAGGTCACACATGACCTTCTAGGTCTTTGGGTGCGGCCTTTTGACTGAGTTCAAGTTTTGTAGAACAAACCCTTTCATTAAGGTGATTTGTTCTGTGCAGTTTGGATTCAGTCAAAGGGTGATACTTGAGTACCTAGAGGGCCACATGTCGCCTAGAGGCTACAGATTCCCCACCCCTATAATTCAATCATGAAGAAAAGTGCTGTTTTCCCTCCTGGATCAATGAAAACAAAGTTCCCTTTAACAACTGTGACTTGGGTTCTCTCTTTCAGCCTCCATTGTCCTACAGAAATGGTGGTGTCATATGAACCCATGCCTGGATGGAGAAGATTGTAAGGTGCTTCCTGATTATTCTGGCTGGTCTTGTAGCAGTGGCAACAAAGTCAAAACCACCAAGGTAAGCATGGGGGAAAAACACAAACAGAATCAATGGCTGTGGCCAGTTATTAATGATGTTTACTTTTCATGGCTTTCTAATTTAGACATTGAGAGAACTGTATTTCATGTTGATCAGACTGTTGTTCTCCCGACACCCCATGGTTTGGCCTTTACTAAAAGGAGATTTCCCAGCATCCTCCTCCATGTCAGGTTTTATGGAGCTGTGATTTGGTGCAGTAGCTCGTTTTTTAGTCAGTGATACTAAATTTATTTCACTTCTTTTGTGGGCCTGATTTAAAGCAGAGGTTCCACAGATGACAGGCTAATGTATCAAAACACTATGGCAAATATCCTCATACAGATGGATCCCTGAAATAGAAATGCTCCTTAAAAAGAAAATCATTGTTTATCTGATAGAAAATGTGATTCAAGTGTTAGAAGTCAATGTTTTTAAATAAGTGGGGGGTGGGGGAAAGGAGAAGAGGAATGAAGACATTTGAGGAGTCACCTGTCTAGTCTCTGAACCTCTGTTTCTCTATAAAATTAAGTTAAGGTCCCATTCCTGTTCTGAATCTCTGATCCTAGTGAATATTATTATCACCATATGCAATTAAATGCTTGATGATGCTAATAAATTACAAATCTTTTTTTTTTCTTTCTGGAGGGCAATTGGGGTTAAGTAACTTGCCCAAGGTCACACGGCTAGATTTTTGTTTGTGTGTGCGTTAAGTGTCTGAAGTTGGATCCGAACTCAGGTCCTTCTGACTCCAGGGCCGACACTCTACTCACTGTGCCACCTAGCCGCCCCAATTACAAATCTTAAAAAATAAAACAAAAGCCCTTTAAATGCTCTCCCTTCCCGGGTCTTGCATTCACTTGTCAACACTAACCTTTTTCTTTGCAGGGAATTTTGGGACCACGGAGCAGCACTTTTAGCAATAAGACAACAAATATAAGCCAAATGGGTTTTGGAGATTAAGACTAATGGGTGTAACTGAGTCTCTTAGCACATCTGCCTCCTATACTCCGCTATTGCTCTATGGTGCATTGGCACATATATATATATATATATATATATATATATATATATATATATATATATATATATATATATACACATATATATGTATATATGTATATATACATATATATGTATATATGTATATATACATATACACATAAATAAATATATATGCCTTAGGGTTATGAGGGCCCTGTGTGCTAGGAAGTGAGGCCTACTCTTGCTAAATTTATTCTGTAGTAGTGACATTTCATTGAGCACTTCCAAAAAAGTCATAGTCACATCATTCTGTTCCCTAAGTCACTGTGATACCAAGAATGCTTTGTAATAGTGAGCCTCTGGAGGATCGTTGTGCGGCCATAAAACCTTGTTTCCTTTATTAATCCAAGGAAGTGTGACTCAGACTGTATAAAACATTTTATGTCTTTTATAGAGCTTATGCACATCTAGGAAATTCATTTGTATAGCTATGTCCACCTTCCAGGCCTAGGTTACTGTGCCATGAAGAAAAAGGAACAATAACTCATGGCCCCTTGTCGTTCAGATACTTTAGCTAGATATATCTACTATGCAGAAAAAAATATTGACTAGTTGATATTTTCAACAATTAATCAATCAGTAAATATTTATTGAGCACCTACTATGTGCTGGGCATTGTGCTAAGAGCAAGGGAAACAAAATGAGGCAGATGACAGTTCTTGCCCTCAAAGAATTTGTAATCTAATGGGGGAGAAAGCACACAAACAAATATATACAAAGTGAGTTATGTACATAGACGGATGGTGCTGCAATTAAGAAGAGGTGAGAAAGGCTTCCTGTAGAAGGTGGGATGAGGCAGGAACATCAGTGGTCAGAGTTGAGAAGGGAGAGCATTCCAGGCTTAGAGGGCAGCCTGAGAAAGTACCTGGAGCTAAGAGATAGAGCCTCTTTGTGGGACAGCCAGGTGGTGTCACAAGATTGAAAAGTGTATGTTGGGGAGTAAGGAGCAAGAAAACTGGAAAGTCAGGAGTGATCCAGGTTATGAAGGGCTTTGAATGCCAAACAGGGCATTTTGTATTTGATTCTGGAGGTGATAGGGAACTACTGAAGTTTATAGAGTAGTGGATGGCATGACCAGACCTGAACTTTGATAAAACTTTGGAAAAATCATTTTTGAGACTGAATAGAGCACAGACTGGGATAGGGAGAGACTTGAGGCAGGCAGATTCACCTGCATGCTTTCAGTAATCTAGATGTAAGTTAATGAGAGCTTGCACCAGCGTGGTGGCAGCATCAGAGGAGAGAAGGGGATATATTTAAGAGATCCCCTTTGTAATGGCTTGGATGGAGGACTCAGAGAGAGTGAGAAATCCAGGAACAGTCCTAGGTTGGGAGCCTGAGGGATTCTGAGGATGATATTGTCCTCTCTATAGTAAGAGAGAGAGAGAGAGAGAGAGAGAGAGAGAGAGAGAGAGAGAGAGAGAGATGATTTAGGGTGAAAGATAGAATAATACATTCAGAACAGAAGGAATAATATATGATTTTCTACAGATAGCCACCCAGGTTGAAACTTGATTCTGAATTTAAATAGAAATGTGAAAAAAGTAGCAGCCAATAGGAGATACATGATAGAGTTATGGTAATTAGACAGAGATATGGTAATTAGATGCAGGGATCATTTCTAACCAGTCATCTCTTCTCTTTTTGGGTAGACAATAATTACTTTCTTAAGATATTCTTTCTTTTAAAAAACAATTGCTTATTTTTTATTCTGGACTTAATAAACATCAAGTAAAATATGCATTTCCATAAATAAAGTAGGGCATAAGAAGAGTTGTACCTCAAGAGGTGAATCTCCATTATATATAGCTTCTTTTTGCAAATATGATGAAGCCAATATGAAACTTTCAAAGCTATCCTGATTATCTGTGGTTTCTTCTGGCCTTCCTTCTGTTCTCTTCTGTGTAAATGTTTTATTGACCCTCTTTACTTTTTTCTTTCTGGAAACTCAGTTCCTAGTCCCCCTTTTCCTCTCATTTTCATGGTATTTCCCTCCAAAAGCTCTTTTTTTTTAAAGGACAAAAAAAAGAAATTTAATATGCATATTGTAACCAATATGCATAATCAAGCAAAACATTTCCCTATCAGCCATGGCCAAGAATGTATGTCTCCTTCTGTATCATGAGGCTGTCATCTCTCTGTCAAAACAAGGGGTAGCCTATTTTATCATCAGTATTATAGAATTTGGTTTGTCATTGCTTCAGTAAGAGTTCTTTAGGCTTTCAAAATGTTTTTTTCTTTTCTTACATTGTTGTTATTGGAGAAATAGTTCTCCTGGTTCTGTCCACTTTATCTTTTTTTTTTTTTTGGAGGGGGGAAAGGCAGGGCAATTGGGGTTAAGTGACTTGCCCAAGGTCACATGGCTAGTAAGTGGTAAGTGTCTGAGGCTGGATTTGAACTCAGGTCCTCCTGACTCCAGGGCTGGTGCTCTATTCACTTCACCACCTAGCTGTCCCCCCCCACAACTTTACCAATTTTACCAAGATTCAAGTTTCCCCAGGTTTTCTGAAACTATCCATTTCATCACTTCTTATGGAATATAGTATTCCATTATATTCACATACCATAATTTGTTCAGTCATTTTCCAATTGATGAGCATACCCTTTGCTTTCCACTTCTTTTCTAGCATATTCTTTCTAGTGTTTTGCTCATCTGGTTTTGTGTCACTACTTGAAAAATCATACATACCACTTTTCCTGGGAATTCAGTTTTGTGATCTTCAGTTCTCTCAGTTGTGGATAGAAGATATAACTCTTTTTAAAAACTTGATTCCAGATTTCCCAGTGATCTCCTAGATGACCTTGGGCAAGGCACTCACTTTTGGTCCTCAGTTTCCTTCTCTTTAAAATGAAGGTATTTTATCAGGTGGCATCGAAGGCCCCTTTGGGTTTCCAGTTTTAGTTCTCACAAGTATGTGATTCTTAGTTTTATGACCTTGACCATGTTGAATGGTTCTGTTTCTTGGAGTCAATGGATACAGTCATGGTATCTTATTAATCAAGCTATGAATCAGTGAAGTGTTTTGGTTCTTTTAAAAAATAATTCTTTATGACTAGCATTAAAAAAAGCACAAAACAGAGCTGTTGGATGACAAATTTGTCTGGAGGTAAATGGATTCAAGTAGACCCTTTATTTCTTGCCTTCACTCCCCTACTGAATAAATTACTTTATGGAATTTTTGCATTGGAAGTGACCTCAGTGGTGATCCAATTCATCCCAAATCAACAAGTGATCCTCTAGTCTCTGTTGGAATATCTCCAAGAGGTGAGGGTGCGGGTGCGGGTGCGGGAGGGGAACGGGACCCATTAAGTGGTGCAGTGGATAGAGCACCGGCTCTGGGGTTAGAAAGACTCAAGTTCAAATTTGGTGTCAGACACTTGCTAGTCATGTGATCATGAACAAGTCACTTAACCTCTGTTTACATCAGTTTCTTCATCTGTGAAATAAGGATAATAATGGTACCTCCCTCCCACCATTGTTGTGAGGATCAAATGAGATAATATTTGTAAAATTCTTAGTATAGTGCCTGGCACATAGTAAGCATGATATGAGTATTAGCTATTATTATTGTAACTTTTAAAGGAGAACTATAAAAAGTACAGATTTTCTGCAACATTTATTTAAAATGTATCGAGGGGCAGCTAGTGAATAGAGCATTGGCCTTGGAGTCAGGAGTACCTGACTTCAAATCTGGTCTCAGACACTTACTAGATCTTGGGCAAGTCACTTAACCCCAAATGCCTTGCCCTCTCCGCTCCCTCCCCAAAATGTAGTTAATTATTCTGAGTAATAATGGAAAAAAACAGCTATTGCCTTTTAATGGTCTAATTTCCCCAGTAAAGCCAGAGGTTTTCTAAAAGAAGCTACTTTTAAAAAGTGAACATTACATTAAAACACTCATGCAGAGCAACATTATTTTGCTCTATTGAACTATCTATACTTTATAATTTTAACCAATAATTATGAGAACCACTCTTGAAGGAATTAACTTAGCTCAGCATGCATGAAATCACTTGATGGGCTGTGAGTGTGTGTACTCCAGAGCAGCTTAAAACTTCTTCACAGTACACAAATACAGGGTTGATGGTTTTATTGTGAGAGTTTCAATCCTGTATTAGAACATTCAGGCCAAACAATGAATATAAACATGGTCTTAGAGAGAGAAGATATGTGGAACAATTCCACCATGCTCCTTATAAAGACAATCAATTAAATAGAAGATCTCCTGCTTTACAAAAAGTCAGTTGTCTGAATATGGAGTCAAAGGACTGAGTTTAAATCCTGATTCTTCCCCTTACTACCCTTGGGACCTTGGTCAAGTCACTTCCTTTTCTTGGGACTCAGTTTCCTTATGTATAAAATGAGAGTGGAACTAGATGACTTCTAAGGCTCCTATCAGCTCTTGATCTATGATTCTATGACCATTGTGACCACTTGATAACTTTGAATGACCACATGCTAAACTAGTTGTGTCTAAGCCAGCCTCTTAAGAAGGTAAAGCCAATTATACTTTCTTCAGTACTTTGAAAGGTCTGATTTCATTAGTGTTGGTATTTTCCAAAATGCAAATGACAACTTCTCCCCAACTTTGTAATTGGACCAGTAAAATATGAGCTCCTTGAGGGCAGGCCTGGCACACAGTTAGTGCTTAATAAATGGTTGTTGGAATGGTTTGGGTTTGTGATTTGCTATGGTTGTCATTCTGGTGAAGGCTGTCCTGAAGATGGTGGCCTTTCTATCACTTAGACCCATTTTTACAAATTTTTCCAAATGAATTTTTTCCTTCTTAAATTCTCCCAGGGCACTTTGTTTAGACCTCTCCTTTGTCCCAGTCCCACCCTAACTTGTCTTATACCTATCTGTGTGTATGCCATAGACTTCCCCACAGAACATAAGCTCCTGGGGAGATGATGTAATTTTAAAACTTTATATCACTAGTACCTAGCATAAATTTTCTGCATAATAAACATTGAATTGAATTTCCTGGGAATAGAAGTTGCCTGAATCTGTACTTCATAGACATTGTCTTCAGAAATACAAGGTAACATCTTCATCCTAATAAATATCAAAGTAGGAATTTTAAATAATTTTTTCACGAATTCAAATATACCACATAGAGTATTATCTACCCCTTTCTGAATCCGGGTCAAGACTCTCAAGATTTGACCACAGCAATCAGCACAAAAAGTTCCCTCAAGCCACTTTTTAAAGACAAATTTAGGTGGAGCAGAAGAGACAGCACATGACACTTTGCTGGCAAAGACCTTGGGACACAGAGAGGGAAGGGTGTCTTGAGGAAGCATCATGAGCTGGCCATTTCTAGTTTAACATTCTACTCTTGCTAAGCACTAAACTTAGGTGCTTTAATGTTTCTACATTGTAAGTGTGGTCAGCACCCTCTAAACTTTAGTGTCTAGGGACAAAAGTCCAATCTCCCCACCCTAGGTACAACTCAGTACTTGCATTATGTTGTTACTTTGATAACTGCTGTGGCCTCTTGCAGGGTGAGCTTTGTATACATATCTGGTGCTTTAAAAAACTCACTGCTTTGTCATTTCCTTTGTTGTAGGTCACCCGGTAGCCCAGAATTAGCTGTTTTATTGTTGGTGAGAAGAACACATGTGCCAGCATGCTCACTCAGAGGATTGCATAGACCTTTTGAGGGAAGATTCTCTTGGACTTGAAAAATTTGAGTCTCCAAATGAGCATCTTGGATGGCAGCATCTCCTACCTGCTCTAGCACCATTGGCTTTTTAGGATGTCTCCTACTTTGGAATCACACAAATTTAAGAAAACTAACTTAGCACGTTCTGGATTCTCAAGGATTACAAGTTTTTGAGAAATCCCCTGAAGTGGGTCAAACTTAAGAAAGTTTGAAAGTCAATTGATTCTTTCCTAACAGTGATTATTTTGATTTTCAAGGAGAAATGTTCGAATTTGAAACAACCCCCAGTTGTCCTTTATGTGTGTATATGTGTTTTTTTCCCCAATATATAGTGCATTGGGTTGGGCTGAAATCTACCCAAATACCCAATGGACTTAAAGGAAGATGCTAGGAAAGCATGTTGTCAGTGAGTTTTATGGGGTTGGATCAATGAAATAGGAGCTGTGATTTTATGAACCTTTAGCATCAGTAGGCTCTATATTTTGGTTAGAATATGTGCAATTTCCTTCATCATTTCAGATTTTGACTTGTTGGGAATAGATTGTTTTAGTAATGATTTCTTAGGTAGACAAATAATTGAGTTTGAATTGTTCAGGTGTTGACTTCTGAATGTGAAATAGCTAGGCATTAGTGCAACATCTCTATTCCTATATTTTGTTAATGAGATCCCTATTAAGGGCAGATCTACAAAGAGAGGAAGTTCTGTTTAGATTTTCAGACTTTCAACTATATTTGAAGAAGTTATTTAAAATTCAAAAATGTCTCTGTTCTGGATGAAAAAGAATGATCTCCCCTTGATCCAGGTTATGGTAATTATAAGAATTCTGCATTTAATTCTTTAACCAAACCAATTCTTTAAAATGCCCACTTTTGGGTGAGAGATAATGATCTCATACCACCTTAGATTTTTCTCTCATAGTTTTCCCTATCAGTGCATTATTCATCTTGTTTCTGGAAATGTAACTGTCAAAGGAAGTGAAACTTGAGTTCTTTTTCCCCTAGTTTCATTATTTTGAAATTCAGATGCCTCAAAATAGACCAAAATACAGTGATGCAAATGTGCCCATGAATGGCTGTTGGCCCAGATGCCAAGTGCATAGTGGTTATGAATATGTACACACTATTCTAATAACATGGGACTGATTTTTTTATATCTTCAGAAATGCCAAAAAACTTATATTTCGTTGCACTAATTTAGTCCATTATATGTATTCTTTCTAGTTTATGAGCAGTAGCACCAATACCAGAATGTTGTTTATAACAGTGACAATTAAAGTTCAATTTTACTCCTGTAGAATGATCAAAGTCAGTTGCAGAGAACCAGCTGTGTGAATCCATTGTTTGGTTTTTAGGAGTTTGTATTTTAATTTTATAGTTTTCCTACTCTTAGGATCCTGGTAGATATTGTATCAGTTAATAAGTAAAAAGAAAACACAAAACCCCCCAAAAAACAAAACCTTTTCTGCTAATGTTTGAAGGATGTGTGATTATTGTAGACTGCAGATAAGTGTGTGTTCTCAAATGTCAAAGGCTTTGCATTTTTTTTAAATGACTGGTTCTCTATCTTGTCTAAGCTGGGAGTGCAGTATCTATTCAAAGACTGATTCCATTATTGATTGGTGTGATAACTTTGATCTTCTCTGTTGGGATTGATTCACCCTTCCTTAGGCAACCCGTTCCCCCTTTCTCCCCACACCTCCTGAGATCTCACCATGTTAATGTCAGACTTACTGCAGACATAGCCTACCCAAGCTCAGAACTCCTCAGTTGAGATCTGCCAGCCTCTGACTCTTAGGTAGCTGGGATTATAGCCATGTGCTGCCAGTCCTAGTTTTGGATACTTAGTGAACTGGCAAAAAAAGAGAGGACAACCTTCAAATCTAAGGCAACCATGCTTTTCACAAAGATAAATTTTTTATTTACCAGAGATACAGCATGAAAAAAAATTAGTAAAAATTTACGGATACCACTTTTATGCTTTTTCATAGGACAATCTATTCCTGCTCTCTCTCCTCTCTCTCCAAAATAGCTCTTTCTTCTTAGCATCATGGGAACCAAAAGCAGCACTAGCAGTCATTTAGTACAACCCTCTCATTTGACATATGAGGAAACTGAGGCAGAGAAGTGACGTGATTTGTCCAAAGTCACACAGATAATTAAGGACAAAGGGAGGATTTTGCTACCTCATACCTATGTGAAAAGGACCCATGACTTCTCTTCTGGGAGAACTCCATCAACCAAAGTCCATTGCAGTGTGTCTGTGACTGAGTGCCACAGAGTTGCCTGAGGCTCAGACAGGATAAAATAAGGCACATGATCAGCCAGTGTCAGAGGTGGGATTTGATCCTGCAGCTTTATGATTCTGAACCCAGCACTATTCATTATGCTATTCTGTCATTCATGACTTCAGTATCATTGCCATTAGTTATTCACTTAGAAAATATTGCCATGGAATGCTTTGTGCAATATTTCTCCAGTTAACAGAGATCCCCAGTACTTCCTCTTCCATCTAGCATTTTCAAGAGGAAATTTTCTTCTGTCTTTTTTCTTGTCTCTTTAATCTCCCAACTTACAAGTTTCTTACAATGGTTCCCTCCCCTTCCCACTCAGTCAATGGACTTAAGAGGAGCACTTTAAGATGCTATGATCTGTATCTTTGAAATAGAAGTGGGGGCCACTAATACAGACATAAGGATTGCTGTGGGCATTGTATTGTCTTAGAAACCACATGTTTCTAAGTTCTATTGTATTTTTTTTTTTAAAGCAATTGGGGTTAAGTAACTTGCTCAAGGTTACACGGCTAGTCATTATTTATGTGTGGGTGCTCATTTTCTGAGGCAGGATCTGATCTCGGGTCATCCCAACTCCAAGGCTGGTCGCTCTTACTCACTGCACCACCTAGACGCCCCTTTAGGGCAATTGGGGTTAAGTAACTTGCCCAAGGTTACACGGCTAGGTTTTTGTTTGTGTGGATTAAGTGTCGGAGGCCGGCTTCGAACTCAGGTCCTTCTGACTCCAGGGCCGACACTCTACTCACTGCGCCACCTAGCCGCCCCTATTGTATTTTTGTTTATTTTATTAAATATTTTCCAATTACATTTTAATATTTTTGGCACTGGGGAGTGTTGAGGTCAGAAGTCCTGTCACTTTTGCTCTATATCTGCTAGTTATATTTTTAATTTTTAAAATTAGTTGGCTTAATTGTACCAATAAATAAATCAACAGGGTGACAGGGGAGTCCCAAACAGATCATACATCGAGAGGCATAGCATCTGGGAATACAGATAAAACAGATCAAACCATTGTACATAGGTGACATCTGGAGTATTGCATTAAGTCCTGGGTGTGAAATTTTAGGGAGGACATTGATGAACTAAAGGTTCCCAGAAGAAGACAACTAGCATTATGAAAGGTTTATGCCATAGGAAGCACTAGAGAAGTTTAGCCTGGAGAAAAGAAGGCCATGTGACAGGTGGCTTTAAGAATTTGAAGAGTCTTTACATGGAATAGTAGTGAGACTTGTTCTGTTTGGCTCCAATTGTCAGAAGTAGGAATGATGGGTAGAAGATGCAAAGTGGCAAATTTAATCTTGAAGTAAAGAAAAAGCTAGGTGGCACAATGGATAGAGTGCTGGACCTGAAGTTAGGAAGACTCATCTTCATGAGTTCAAATCTGGCCTCAGACACTTACTTGCTGTGTGACCCTGGGCGAATCATTTCACCCTGTTTGCCTCAGTTTTCTCATCTATAAAATGAGTTGTTGAAGGAAATAGCAAACCACTATAGTATCTTTGCCAAGAAAACCCAAGATGGTTGACAGAGTCAGGCATGATTGAAAAAACTGAACAACAAAAGGAAAAACAATCCAGAATGGGAAAGGATCAACCTTATGGGAGATCTTCAATCAAAGGCTATGTGCTCTCTTGGAGGATATGTGGTGGAGGTCTGGCTTGGACTAGATGACTCTTGAAGTCCCTTCCAATTCTGAGATTCTGTTGTTATTACATTATTCATTTATTTAGGTGCAATGTATATAGTAATTTGGAGAGAAGTATGAGTTGTTAATTCAAAAGGGAATTGTGTGCATTATGGAAAAGAGATACATGAAAATAATATTCTGAGACATTTAAAGGAAACTATGCTTTTGCCTCATTTATTTGAATATTTTAGGTCAAAATATTGATGTCTTAAGTTATCTAAAAAACTGCCTCAGTTCTCCCTTGTGTAGCTATTGCTCCTGTGCAAATTTCTTGCTTTATGGACTCAGTTAATTCTTGGAAGACAAGTAAAATTCTCTTCTCAGGAAGGGGTAGTCTACTAAGAGGAATCCTGCAGATTTCAAATAGATACAGCTTTCATGTGGGAAAGAATTTACACAAAGATAGCAGTATTGGCTCACAGAAATCTTATAGCTCATAAAGGAGTAGGAAAAATGATAATACTTTACTTTACGGGACTTTTTTGGGGGTGGAAACTACTTTAGGGAGTAAATTGGGCATTTGGGGAAAGTGTCAGATGATTCTACAGCCATTATGTGAATTATCACTCTGGGGTGGATGTCCCTTTCTACCCAATTTATTAACTCTCTGGGTCCTATTATGCCACCATCTTTGAAGAAGCATTTTGCAGCCATCATCCCCATTGTTTTTCTGTTGGGGATTAAGATAGAGATATATTTCTGTGGCTTCACAGAATTGGAAGCTGAGATCAAAATTCATGGATAAAATGCATGCTGGTCATGTAAGCAAGAACAGGTGTTTTCTAAAGGGTCATGACCCTTGATCATATCTTCTCTTCCCTGGAAACATAAAATTTATGCAAAATCTTACAAGTAGTTACATTTTCAGGCCTAGGAATGATGGTGAGGCACTATAGCATAGTACAGTGGTCTCCAAAACGGGGAACAAGGCCTTTTGGATGGTCTTGGCATGATCTCAAGAGGTGTGCAATCAACTACAGTCAGAACATGGGAAGGTAGATCACAGCTTACTCTTCCCATGGTAGCCAAGCGTGGAACTTGTCAATGTCAACTCTTATTTTCCAACTTTCTCCAACTCTGATCCTTTTCTTGGTTGTGCAAACTTCCAATTTCACATATTCGGGGCTAGCTATTGACCTCTCAGGGCAGTCATAGCCTAATTACTATCCAGATATCCCAGCATACCCACCCTTTACCCTCAGACCACTGAGGGGCTGTAGAAGGCGTCTCTCTGATAGTGGGCTCTGAGCTTTAGTACAGTGACCCAGAGTGAGTCAGAGCCCAACTTCTCAATCTGCTTTTTTCTTTGGGGTGAGATAGAGTGAGTTTCGTAAGATGAACACGGATGGATGTGTTGTGATCTGGAACTCATATCTTGTTACATTATCTTTTCTGTTGAACCTGCTCTATATCTGAGCTTCCCTATTTCAATTAAGGGCACCATCAGCCTTCCTGTCATCTAGCTTACAATCTACATGGCATCCTCAGCTTCTCAGCCCATTGATCCATTCAGGTGTCAGATTTTGTTTTTCTCTTGCATCGTCCTCTTTTCTCTAGTGACCTTCACCACCCTAATTCAGGCCCTCGTCACCACTCGCCCAGACATTTAACAGAAATCTCCTAATTGCTCTGCCTACCTCAAGTCTCTCCCCTCTCCAATCTATCTTCCAAACATGAATTTTCATCTAGTGAAAGTGATTTTCCTTAGGCAAAGGTCTGATCATCTTACTCCTCTACTCAGTAAACTTCAGCGATTTCCCATTGAATCTAGAATCTAGTATTTAATCTTTTAAAATGTCTGTTCTTAATGTAAGTCTTATCATGTTCATAATAATTAGTATGATAATTTTGTATATGATTAATAAATAAGTAGATATACATATGTTGGGGAATGCATGTTAAATTTTTATGGGGGTGTAGAGGGACAGCTGACATAGTAGATAGAAAGGTAGCCTTGAAGTTAGGAAGACTTGCATCCATAGACCCCAAACTCTGCATTTGAAATTTACAAGTTGTAAACCATCAGTAAATCACCTAATATCTTTGAGCTTGTTTTCTCATCTGAAAGACAAGGATAATACTTATAGCACCAACATCATGGGGTTGTCAAAGACTCAAATGTAATTAATAATACTAAGTGTTCTGCAAATTTAAAGGTTGTCTCTCTCTCTCTCTCTCTCTCTCTCTCTCTCTCTCTCTCTCTCTCTCTCTCTCCCTCCCTCCCTCCCTTTCTCCCCTCTGTATCTGTTTCTCTGTCTCTATCATTGTCTCTCTCTGTCTGTCTTCTCTGTCTCTCTGTCTCTGCCTCTGTCTCTCTCTGCCTCTCTCTGTCTCTCTCTCCTCTCTTTCCACCCCGTTCTCCCCCCATGTGTATATGCGTTAGTATTTATCAGCATTATTATTGTTCCATGAATACTCTATACTTCTTTTTTATCCCATTTATTCCTAAGGATTCTAAGCCAGATTATAGCCATTAGAACTATCCAGAAGAAACAGATGTTTTGAAATTTAGGTGAAATACCTGCTCTCCCAAAGTATATGTAATAGTTTTTCTCTGCTTAAATAGGAACCAGTTTTCTTATACATATACTTTTAGAAATAGATTTAAATCTATTTAAAATAGAATTTAAAATATTTTATTAATATCTTCTGTTTTGACACAGTCTATAGTTTTCCATGAGTTTCTTTCTTGACTCCCTCACAGAGAGCCAATCTTTAAAACAAAGAATGAAAAAGATCAGAAAGAAAAAGTCAGCAAAGCAAATTGATAGTTGAAAAAGTCTGATATAATGCAATCTTCCACACTCATTGACCACCTGCCCAACCTTTGCAAATAAGTCTATTTGGGGGTGTCTTCTTGTAACTCTTGTTTGTGGCTAAACTTTGTCATAGTAATTTGCAACACTTTGAATTTCAATTGACCACAAAAATTCCTATTCAATTAACTTGCTTTGTTCTTTTCTATTTTTATGTATATTATAGGGTAGCTACATGGTACTAGATAGAACACCAGGCCTGGAATCAGGAAGAGTCATTTTCCTGAGTTCAAACCTAGCCTGAGATATTTATTAGCTATGTAACCATAGGGATGTCACTTAATCCTTTTACCTCAGTTTACTCATATATAAAAAAGAACTGGAGAAGGAAATGGCAAATCACTCCAGTATCTTTGCAAAGAAAATCCCAAATGATGTCACAAAGTCAGACACCACTGAAATGACTGAACAACAAGAACTTGTATTTTATATGTATGTTTTAGTGATATAATTTTACCTCTGAAGAATTCTTTAGGTCAATCTCAGAAATTCTCAATACCCTCTCATCATTATTGTCTATTTCATAGTTATTAATTATCTCTATAGTCTGTTCATTGACCTACTTGTTTAAGATTTCTTAGCCTCCTTTTATGTATGTGTCTTTGCTTGCATTCCCTGGATGTATTACTATTTTATTATATTATGGTCTGTAAGTATGTCTGGCATTTTTTGCTTTTAAACATTTATTTGCAATTTCTTTATGACCATGATGACATGTCCTATTTTTATAAAACTACCATGTGATACTGACATATATGTATATTCTTTAATTCAGAAAGTGCCATATATGTTTTAGCTCTCTATGTTCAGTTCTATAATTCTATATTTTCCCTTTTCTTTCCATTTATCTTAGTTTTTTTCCACTCTGAGAAGGGAACATTAAAGTCTCCTACTCTTATCTCATTTATATCAATATCTTTTTGCAATTTGGTTAATTTTTGCTTCATTAAGCTTGATGGCTTTCCATTTGGTGTCCTAAAAGCCTTAGTGCAACTTAAATTTTGATAACTTCAGAAGTTTACATGTTACTAATAAAAATCATTTGAAAGTTTAATTATTTAGATATTTTGTACTTATTCAGATTTCTGAATTTTGAAAAAAATAATTTTAACAAATTGAGGTACTCTGCCATTATTTAATGTGTATAATAGTTTCCAGATGACACTTTCTCAGACTAGTGGATGAGTATAGCAGATCTTGTTTGGCCTCCATGGCTACTTGATCTATCTCCATTAGACTTTTTTTTTTTATTTTTGTGGACACATCAAAACCATCATGTGTGCATGAAAACTTCAAGCATTGGATAATCTTAAGACTAGAATTTCAAATGCAATCCTTTTAATCACTGAAGAGCAACTGATTAAATATCTTTACTAATGACTAAAGCAATATATAGCATAAGATGGTGGCTATGACAAATTTTAATGAGAAACATCAATGTTTTAAAAATTTAATTGAAAATGGCATTTTTACAAGTTTGTAGCATTTATCCTTTTAAGGTTATGAAATGTGAAAACTGAACTAAGACTTTTGAGATATTTTTCCAGTTTAATATCAATATTGCTTTGTTGTCTATGGTTCCTTTAAACATAATGTAATTTACTTTTTTATCTTTTATGTGATCAATTTTAATTTTTTTGATAGCATGATTGCAGCTGCTGCTTTTTTGGTTACTTAATACATAGTAAATTTTGTTCTAGCATCTCATTTTTATTTTCTATATATTTTATTGGATGTGTTTGTTGTAAGCAACTTCCATTGCCCCCTTTAATTTTTTTTTTTGGAGGGCAATTAGGATTAAGTAACTTGCCCAAGGTCACACGGCTAGGGTTTTTTTTGTGTGTGTTAAGTGTCTGAGGTCGGATCCAGACTCAGGTCCTTGGTCCTTGTGACTCCAGGGCCTTGTGACTCCATTCACCTAGCCGCCCCGCCCCCTTTCATTTTAGCAGATATTTTATTCCTTTCACATTGAGTGTTATTAGAGTTAGGTTTTCTATTTCCTCCATTTGTGCTTTTTTATTTTAGGATTTTTTTTGTTCCTATAATTAATTTTTCTTAGCCTACTTTGATGCAACTCCATTCCAATAGGCTTTCTCCATCTCCCCTTACTTCTTCCTATTTATTTGCTAATTTCTAAATGATTAACTTTCTTTCTTATAAATTTAATTTTTGAATTCTGTTTTGTTTTCCCCTTTTCTCTTTCCCTCCCTTTTACTCTCTCACTAAAATGGTTCATCCAAAACCTTCTTTGTTATTTCCCCTCCAACTTTTTCTTTCTTTCTTTCTTTCTTTCTTTCTTTCTTTCTTTCTTTCTTTCTTTCTTTCTTTCTTGGTGAGGATTCTTTCAAACACCCATTATCTTAACTAATTATTTTTCTTTTCTGTCTATTCTGAATGTTTATTTGTTAAATTCTTGTTTTATATTCCTTATTACTTCTTTAATCCTTTTGTATTTCTCATAAAATTAACATTTCTGAAATATCAAGCTTGAGCTTTCTTTTCAAATCTATATCTATTTTATTTCCTTTTAAAATCTTGCTCCAGTGGCCCATTATCTGTTGAACTACATTCTTTAAAAATGTTATTTTATTTCTCAAATAACAGATATTTAAAAATTAATATGTCCTTTCATTACCTTTTTATCTCATTGGGTAAAATTAAAAAAAAAAACTCATCATGAAGCTACAAATTCCCACATTAAACATATTTGAAAATGTGTGTCTCTTCCTACTTAACTTCATTGCCTCTTTGTGAGGAGATGAATGGTATGTTTCATTTTCATTTTTTTGGACTTGTTATTTATTATTGTGTTGATAAGATTTCTCAAGTCTTTCAAAGTTGTTTTTCTCTATCATGTTGCTATTGGATAAATTATTCTCATTCTTCTCAATTTGCTTTGCATCAGTTCATAGAAAGCTTCTCAATGTTTCTGAAATTGTCCTTCTTTCATAATTTCTTGTGACCCAATACTATTCTATTACATTTATATGCCACAATTTATTTAGCTGTTCCTCAGAAGAATACACTGTTAGTTTCCAATGTTGTTGTTGTTGCTGTTGGTCCTTTGTTTTTGAAGAGGACCAATGACAACATGGGTCTTGACTTGCATGTGAATTGGATGTGAGTGAGGCAGAGTAGTGTAAAGATGTTGGCCTCAGTCTTTTTGAGTCATCAAAGTCCAGTGGCAGGACAAAAGTTCAGATTACAAGTGATGATCCACTATACACTGGATGACCTTGGCATCTTTGATGCCCAACCACACTCTAAATGCTCTACAACACCTGCTTTGTCTGCCTTCATGGCCATTGGAACAGATTGTTCTCATCCACCTATTCTGCTTGGTAGAGTCTTCACATGCTTGGGGTATATATCCCCCTAACTCACCAACAGGTTGGTTACACTCACCCAGGTGTAGCCCAGTTACTGTGAGGATTTACCAGGGTGTGTCCACTGCTTGGAGTCACAGATGGGAGTGGGATAAATGTGGACACCAAAGATGGATGAGCAGCCCTACCTACCGCAAAAAGGAACTGCTGTAAATATTTTTTGTACAGATAGAGCCTTTTCCTCTTTTTTTGATTACTTTGAAGGCATAGACCTATATGAATAGTCCAAGTGGCATGTACAGTTTGGTATCTTTCTGGGCATGGTCCCAAATTGCTTTTCAGAATGGCTGGATCAATTCATAGCATGAAAAATGATATATGTTTTCCCATAGCCCCTCCAACATTTGTCATTTGATTCTTTTGTCATATTTGCCAATCTGATAAATATGAGGTGGAACCTTAAGTTTGCCTTATTTGCATTTGTCTGGTGATTAATAATTTAGAGAATTTTTATATGATTATTAATAGTTTGGATTTCTTCCTTTGAAAACTTCCTCCTCATTTTCAGTTGACCATTTATCTTATATGGGGAATGTTTTAAATTTAAATAATTTCCTTTCATATCTTGAAACAAGAATTTTATCTGAGAAATTTGTTGCAAAGATTCTTTCTCAATGATTTATTTTTCCTTTTTTTTTTTTTTAAAAAAAAACAGCATTAGATTTGCTTGTGCAAACCTTTTAAATTTTACATAATAAAAATTGTCCATTTCATCTTGGATGATCCTGTATCACTTGTTTGGTCATGAACCCTTCCCATATCCAGAGATTTGAAACAAAATTTCTTCCTTATTCCTCCAAATTGTTAATGATGTGACTAAAAAATATATTGTTAAAAATTCATTTGGAGCTTATCTTGGTGTATGTTGTGACTTGTTAGTTTCAACCTATTTACTGATAGATTGATGTCCAGTTTTCCCAGACATTTTTTTTTTTTTGGTCAAATAGTGAGTCCTTTCCTCAGTAACTGGAGTCTTTTGGTTTATCAAAGACTATGCTACTGTGTTTGTTTTCTTCTCTTTGTTGTGTATTTAATCTGTTCCACTTGTCTACTTAATTAATTAATTTATTTTTAACATATAGCAAATTGTTTTTGTTCATTACTATACTGTAGTACAGTTTTAGCTCTGGTACTGAAAAAATCCCTTCCTTCTCACTTAAAAAATTATCAAGATTCTTGACCTTTTATCTAGTTGAATTTCATTATTATTTTTCTAGCTTTATAAAATAATCTTTTGGGGATTTGCTACTAAATAAATAAATTTAGGTAGAATTGTCATTTTTGTATATCAGTTTGACCTACTCATGAGCAATGAATGTTTCTCCAATAATTTAGGTCCATTTTTATTTCTACAAAGAGTGTTTTATAGTTAGATTCATATAGTCACTGGGTGAATCTTGGCAGATATACTCCCAAATGTTTTATAGCTCCAGTAGTTATTTTGAATTGAATTTATTTTTCTAGTTCTTCTTGCTGGTATTATTGGTTATTTATAGGAATGGTGATGATTTATGTGGATTTATCTTACATCCTGCAACTTTGCTGAAGCTGTTAATTATTTAAAATAATTTTCATTTGATTCTCTAAGTACATGATATCATTCACAAAATTATAGCTTTGTGTCTGTATTTATTCATATTCTTTCCATTTCTTTTTCTTATCATTTCTATGTCTGACATTTCTAGCTCTATGTTAATTAATAGTTATGATAATTTTGCTTCACCCCTAATCTTATAGGAAAGGTCTCTACCTTTTCTCCCTTTGATAGTATATTTAATCTTAGATTTAGATAAGTACTACTATTTATTAACTAAGGAAAAGTACATTATTCTTGTGATTTTCTAGAGTTTTTAGTAGACATGAGTGTTGAGTTTTGTCAAAATCCTTTTCAATATCCATTGACATAATTCTATGCTTTTTACTATTTGTACTGTCAACATAGCTTATTGTATTTATTGTATGTTGTATTTTTATTATTTATGTAGAAACAAAATCTCCATCTAACCTGCTTCTCTAGTGTTTACTATTTCTAATATGCTTTAATATAAGTTGCTAATAATTTATTTTTAATTTTATTCATTAGATGTATTGGTCTTCTTTGTCTCTGGCTCAAATATTAAGACCATATTTCTGCCATATGAAGAAATTGGAAGGATGCCTTCCTTCCTTATTATTGCAGATAGTATAAACCATCTGAAAAGGAATTAATATTGGAATCAGTATTGGAATTAATTGTTCTTTGAATATTTGATAGAATTCATTTGTAAATTCATCTGGTTCTGGATATCTTTCCCCCCTTGGAGAGTTTACCTATGACTTGTTCAAATTTTTCTCCTGATTTTTGGATTAACTTAAATAGTTGTTTTCTTCTTGTGTTAATCGGGCCATTTTATAGTTTTGTAAGTATCTATCCATTTTTTTTTCTAAATTTTCAGTTTTGTTGTCATATAATTGGTCCAGATAGTCTCTGATAATTTTCTTTATTTCTTCTTCAATTGTTGTGAAATCCCTTTGTTCATTTTTGAGATGAATAATTTGGTTCTCTCCTCTATTTTAAAAATAAGACTAGCTATTTATTATTATTTTTAAAGTAGCTTTTAACTTTATTTATCAATTAAATGATTTTTTTGCTTTCATTTTTATTAATCTCCTTAATTTTTAGGATTTCTACTTTGCTTCTTAGTTTGAAATTTTTTATCTGTTGTTTTTTTTAAATTGCATACCCAAATCACTGATTTGTTCTTTCTTTTGTGTCTAGAGATAGAAATCTCCCCAAGAACTGCTTTAGTTGCAACCCATATGTTTTTGTTTATTGTCCCATTATTGTCATTCTTTTTGATGCAATTTATTACTTTGAGACTTTGTTCTTTTACTTATCAATTCTTTAAAATTATGTTAGTTTATAATTACTTTTTAATTCTTTATTAATAGGCTTTCTTTAAATTTTTCTTTGTTGTATATAAATTATATTACATTGTGATAAATACATAATGCATTTTATATTTCTGCTTTTCTACATTTTGTTTTCAGTGATGTCTTCATGTCCCAGTACATGATCATTTTTTTAAGTGTGCAATTTTTGTAAATGTGCAGTCTAGAAATATGTAAAAATCCTTTCTATTCCCATACTGTAGTTGCCAGAGATCTGTCATCTTTAATTTTTCTCAAGTTCTATTCAGGTCCTTAATTTTTACAAATTTTTCTTCTGGTTAGGATTTTGGTTAGATTTGTCTGGATCTGAAAGGAATATATTAAAATTATTCACCACTAAATATTTACCACCTATTCTATTTTCAATTTGGTTAACTTTTCCTTTAATATTTAAATGCTATATTTTTAGGTGCATAAGTATTAAATATAGTTGCTATTTGCAAGGATGCCTATTCTCCCTGTTCCTTTTTCCATAGTTATGTACTCTTCATCTTATAGAACTCTATTACAAACAATGACATACTCTTACTTTTCTCCTTAGCATATTTCCATGCCTTCCCATTTTTGTCCTCTCCTGAGACCATTGAAACAACAACAAAATTGCTCACAAACCTTCTGTTATTTTGACCTTTATGATAATTAAAAATATAGTTCTGCAAAAATATTAGTTTCTTTTCTTTCCTTAACATGTAAACAATTCATCCTACATATTCCCTTTCAATTAATGAAATATAAATACTTTTCATTGTTTCTTTTGGTGCCTGCATTTCCATTTCCAAATGTCTATTCAGTTCTGGTCTTCTCATTAGGATTGCTCAGAAATCCTGTATTCTATTAAAAATCCATTTTGTTCCCTGTAGAATTATACTTAATTTTGCCAAATAATTTATAAACCTTTATCTCATATTCCAAACTCTCCTTTTCTCTATAATAGTGTTACTAAGCCTTGCATAATCCTTATTGTGATTTCTTGGTATTTAAACTCATTTTCTGACTGATTGTAGTATATATTTTTTTGTTTTGTAAGGTTTGGATTTTGGCTATGATATTCTGGGAGTTTTCATTTGAAGTTTCTTTCTGGAGGTGGATAGTGGATTTCCTTCCCCCCCCCCCCCTTTTTTACTTTATGATGTAGTTCTAGGAGTTCTGGGATTTTCATTTACAATTAGCTGCAATATAGTTTACAGAATTTTTTTGTCATAGTTTTCAGATTGTCTGATGATTTTAAAACTATTTCTCCTCCACCTATTTTCCAAGTCAATTTAAAAATATTTATTTCTTAAACTTTCTTTTTTTACCCCAAAATCTATTTTGATTTTGTTTGGAGACTTCTTATTGTATTATTGAGCTGTTTTCTGTATGTCCTATTCTAATTTTCAGGCCATTAATTTCTTGAGTAACATTTTCTGCCATCTGTTCTAAAGTATCAATTTTCCTTGTCCTTTCCTCATAGACTTTCCATTCTGTATCTCGTTTCCTTTCTTCCAGGTACTCCTACAGTTCCTATGACTAGGATATTTTTTTCCCCCTCTGATGCAGTACCTGAATTTGTTGTGGTGTTGTTATCCAGACTCCCCATTTCCTCCACTACTGGGCTTAAGGGACTTCTCTTATACTGGCCTTCTGCAACTAGGCTTCAGAGACCACTCGGGCTGAATTTTGTTTTTGACTTTCTTCTCTTTCTGGTGTAGTAAGCCCTGCTGGATGTGTCCCAGAATACCCTTTTCTACTCTTTCTGGTAGGCTAGGGGTAGGTCTAGCTTTTGGCCACTGTTGAATATGCTGATCTCAATTTCCTCATGTGTAAAGTGAGAGTAAAAACTGCACCTACACTACAAACTTACTGAGAGCAACAAACAAGATAATGTATGTAATGTGGTTCATATACCTTAGAGCACTTTGTAAATGTGAGTCTTTCTCATTCCCCAAGTCCTTGACACTGTCAAATGGTTCAAGTAACAGTGAAAATGGCATTAAAGAAGAAGCATTATCATCAGTTTCACTGCTGTAGCCAAAGATAGAATCTTTCCATCTGAATTATAGCCAGAAATTTCTATATTTGTCTTCTCCTCAAATAGAATGTGAGTTCCTCGAGAACAGGGACTGCTTTGCTCTTCTATATTAGTATATCAAGTACTTTGCACATAAGAAGTGCTTATTCATTCATTCATTCATTAATTGCTGATGAGGGAATAGAATTAGAGAAGGTAATATAACATCTAGAATACTGCAAATAATGACAGTTATCTAAGATGTTTGTATCGGATTCCTGAGTCAGTGCACTTTCTCTTATATTGCTCTTTCTCTTTCAGATCATCCTTCCTCCTCCAATATATTTCTAATGTATCTTCTTTCCTCAAGCATTTAAAACAGTGTATTGAAAATTACAGATATTCAACAAATTGCTTGTTGAATGACTGAATGATGGAGAAAGCATTGATTGGAAAAGCAGAACCAGGAACATTAGCAATACAAATGCCCCCAGAAGCCCCAAAAATGTCAATGTGAACATTGATGAGAATTTCATCTATAGGAAATGTCTTTTCCAAAAAGTGTAAAACATGTAAATGTTCTCAAGTTCTTTTCAGATCCATCATACAGTAATTGACTGGTTGAGTGAAGCATATTTTTGGCTTATTTTACACAACAGCTAAAAAACCACCTTTCACTCTGTCAATATAAGAGGAAAACTGATTTTTCAAGGAAATATGTGTATGTTGACATTTTTCTGTGTATTGACATTTCCCTTCAATTTATTGTTCAATAATTTGCAGAATGGTCGGTGGAAAGAACACTGACTTGGGAGTCATAGGACTTGAGTTCAAATGTCACTTTTGATGGTCACTACCATTGAGGGCAAGTTATTTAACTGCTCTGGGTCTGTTTCCTCATCTGCAAAATGAGGAGTTGGACTAATGGGCTTTGCAATCCTTTCAAGCTCTAGAAGTGTGATTCCATGGGGAGTAAGACTATAAAATGGAGGTCTTCAATATTTTTGTAGGGCAGATTCTGAAACTCCTATCCTAGCTCCCACTGATGTCCCCAGGGCATGGTTACTGCATCACCTCAGGGCCCAAGGAATAGTCTGAAAGGTTGGGAGTGTATTTCAAATGCAATTGGCTAGAGCTCCCATTCCAGCATGTTCTCTCCAACATTATTAGCTGTTATATAGTCAGTCTATTTAGCTTTCAGAAAATGGGGTTTTACTATATCAGGGTGCTTGGTAGTTGGTACAAACATCCCACCCAAAGTCTGTAATATACTTTCCCACCAGTGCATATAGAGTACAGGGGACAGGGCAGTAGGTGTCAACTATATATATGTATATAATATTTCATTAAATATTTCCCAATTACTTACATTTTTAATATTAATTTTTAAAATATCTGAGTTCTAAATTCTCTCTCTTCCTTCTATCCCTCCCCACCCCTTGAGAAGACAAACAATGGTATATTGATTAAACATGTGAAGTCATGCAAAACAAATGTCCATATTACAGGCTCCAACAAAGTACAAAAGGAAACTCACAACCTCTTGAAGGCCTTTTGCTGGAGTACTTAAAATGTTCCCTCTGATATAATGTAGCTTTTATGCTGTGCTTTTATTCAGTCTGTGAATCTCTGTCCAGTCTGTTTCTGGCCGGCAGTTAGATTCTTCTACCAGTTGATGATGATGGGATGATGGGAAGTTCAAAGTCCTCTAGACCTTGTAACATTGGAAACCCCCCCAAGTAACCTACCACACTGACAATATATGTAAAATTCTACACCATAGCTACATACCTCTATACCTAGAGGAGGGAAATGTGTTTCATTATTTCTTCTCTGGGACAAAAATTGAACATCAAATTTAATCAAAGTTCATCTACCTTTAAACATTGTTTTCATTTACATTTCTATAGTCTGTGGGGTTATGGTTCCCGTGGTTCTGTTTACAGCTAGTCATAAAAACATTCCTTTATACATTACTTCTCTGAATTTCTCATATCCATTTTTTCTTTCTTTTTTTTTTTAAAAGCAATTGGGGTTGAGTAACTTGCTCAAGGTTACACATCTAGTCATTATTTATGTGTGGGTGCTCATTTTCTGAGGCCGGATTCGATCCCGGGTCATCCCAACTCTGAGGCCGGCACTCTTACTGCGCCACCTAGCCGCCCCTACATTGTTTCTTACAATGCAATAATATTACATTGATATGCCAGAAATTTATTTAGCTATTCTCTATTCAATGGATTCCATTCCTAATAAATATTTCTTTTATTGACATTAGGTTTGACCTGGGATTTAGAGCAAACTCAGGAAAGCATTGTCCAAGTTCCTAATGACCTCACTATTCTTTTCTGTTATGAAAAATGCTCTAAAATGCTTATAAAATTAAAGTTTTGGAATTCAAATAGCACATTTAAGTTATAGAAAGCTTATTAAATCCAAATTGTGACCCACCCCTCAATATTTATGTGTTATAAAGTCCTAAGTGGCAATATTAAGGAGCCTTATGCTTTGATTCATTCAGGGTTAGAAGTGGCTGATTGTTCATGGGTTATTTTATGCCATTATTATTTAATTATGATTAAAAATAAATTACAAAGATATGGACATTCACCATCTAGATGAAAATCCAGTTATTACAAAGGGCATCAATATCTCTATTTTTATGTTTTATGAGATTAAAAGAATCATTTAAACACATGCTTTCTGTGAATGCATAGGGTTAGTACTTAAGAACTGGGGTCACTACAGTCTTAGCAGGCCAGATGTGACCTATAAATTAGCATGATGGGTTTGTGGAGAAATCATCTGTCTGCACTGAGAACCCTCAGTGCTTTTTGGACGAGCCAGTAGGGAAGGGCAAAGGTAGAGGGACAGGGCTTGGGTTCAAGATTTCTGGAATCCTTTGTGTGCTAAGACATAGCAGGGATTACACAGTGGGTCCCAAAAGTCTTTGCACAATTTTAAGATACTAAAGCTTAGTGAATATCCTGTATCAGTAAAAGCTAGTATTTATAGAGTGTTGTAAGGTTTGCAAAACTCTTTATATATGCTATCTCATTTGATTCTCATAACAACTCAGTAGTAGTAGTAGTAGTAGTAGTAGTAGTAGTAGTAGTAGTAGCAGCAGCAGCAACAACAGCAGAAGCAACTAACATTTATGTAGCACTTACTATGTGCCAAGTCCTGTGCTAAGCACTTAATTATTTTTTCACTTAACCCTCACAACTCTGGGAGGTAGTTACTATTATTATTCCCATTTTACAGATGAGGCAACTGAGTCTGAGAAAGGCCAAGTGACTTACCCAGGATCACAAAGCTAGCAAGCATCTGATGCAGAATTTGAACTCAGGTCTTCCCCCACTGCTCCGGTGGTCTATCTTTATGCCACATTGCCCCTTGTTTTCTGTTGCTTGCTTATCTGAAGAAACTGGTGATGGGCGATCACAGATAGATGTACGTGATACATGGTAAAAGTAAAAGCAAATGGACAAAAATGGCCGCCATAGTTTCTCCATCATTGGAGATTCTTTCAGATGAGATCGATGGCCACATGTATAAGTAGGTGCTTGTCTGCCTGTCTGGAATTAGGGTTAATTTGGATCTAAGTCGTTCTACAATTCAAAAAATATGTTTCAAATATAAGCCAGATGTTTAAATGGTTAAATTTTTTCTTCAGAAAGGATTTAATTCCCGTGATTAGTTGGACTGTCAGCCCCCTTGATTGTGGAGGGAAGGCAGTCTTACTGCTCTTCACTAAAACTGCTTCCTTAGCAGAGAGAATCTTAGGCAGCCAAATCTTTGGCAGAGTTTAATTTCAGGCCAGGTTATTCTTGCTTATATAGACAAAAACCCTTTACATCAGCAATGAATCTTGTCTTCCATCTGGCCTTGAAAATTTGGAAGGTGTTAATTTGTTAATTTTACTTTATATATGGGGCTATTTGGGCCACTATCTTTCTGAACTCACGATTGGTCTTTTGGTTGGCCTGGATATAGCATATATCCAATGCCCTTCCCAGCCTTTTCTGGATGGGTGACTGATATCAGTTAGTTTCTCACAATTATTTGAGAATGAGATATATTTACAGTTTTAGGAGGCTGCTGTTATTAAACAATGAGTAAACATTCTAGTATAAGTGCTAATAATTATTCTGAAAAATACCTTAGGACATACTACCATTATATGGAGGGGAGAGGAGGAGAGTTTGGCGTGGGTTGCAGGGGACACCTTCACAATATAGCTTCTTATAAAAGTTACATAGGGGAAAAAGGGTTGAAATTTTAACAGGCAAGCTACAAGGTCAATGAATTATTTTAATTCAACATTAAAACAACTTAATAAAGATATTTCTTTTGAAGGAGGAAAATCCCTCAAAATGGGTATTACATTGGGATTTCTGGGTGTGATACATAACAGGTGGGTCTAATCCCATGGGGGTGGGGTTTGATTCATCACTTAGCCTGATTTCTCCAGGCAGAAATTCAGATACCAATGAATCCTTGAACCATGAAGGAGGCTGTAGGGGTCTTAGGTGGGACCAAGCAAGGAAAAGACCACTCCATAACACTGTGGAATGTAAGTTCTAATAGATAATTAAAAGAATACTTCTTGATGTTAACTGGTTAAAATGTTACATCCAGATGACTGCATTAAGTGTCAATTCTATTGCTGTTCTTAAAAAAAGAAAAACCCAATCATAGTATTCATTAAGTGGCTACCATGTGTGGGCCACTGGGATAAGCAATTTACAAATATTATTTCATTTGCTTCTCATGATAACGTTGGGAGATATGGGCTATTATTTTCCTAATTTGACAATTGAGGAGACTGAGGCAATTGGAGGTTAAGTGACTTACCCAGGGTCACACAGATCTTAAATGTTTGAGGCCAGAGTAGAACTAAGGTTTTCCTGACTCCAAGTTTAGCGCTCTATCCAGTGCACCACCTATTTGCCTCTGAAGTCTAAATACAACACGGAAGGTAGACAGGAGCCAGATCGTGGGAGACCCCATATAGCCAACATGATTTAAATTGGGCGTCCTTAAAGTCTTAGTACTTTAATAGCTTAAAACTGTAGCAAGACATTTGGGATGTGTCGTATTTTATTCTAGAGGCAACAGATGGTTGCCTTGTGTTCAGGAAAGTCTGACTGGTTTGATACCTGAGCCCATTCTTGAGGGGATAGACAAAGAGGCATAACGCAGGAAGACTTACTGGCAGACAGTAGGTCAGACAAGCCAGCTGAGGTTCACCAGTATTCTTGGTTCAACTGTCCATATAGCACGGAATCACACGCGAGACGACTCCGAAGTCTGCGACGACAGGTGCATCATCAAAAAATGGCAACCCAGAAGGCGCTGTGTAAATCCTCCCATATCTTGTCCAGTGGCCATGCAAAATGGAACTTACAAATAACCTTGTAAACAGAAAGTTTCAACAAAAGAGCCACATGAATAATTGATGAATGATAACAGAAGCATGGGGGGCTTCCGTCTTTGATTGATTTTTGGATCTGAAGAAAGACAGAACTCGGTGTTCCTATACTTCTGTATGCCACGTATTCCTATCAATATTCATAGCCTATTTACATGGAGAGACTATAAAATTATACCTCTTTCATCCTGCTCATCTGGGCTCTCTGTCTCTTTGGAGAAGGTCCCCGATCCTCGCCTTAATTATCAGCTTTGATTCCATTAATGAGGAGTTGCCCAAATAATTCAGAACACTGAATTATTAATTAGATAAATGTAATTAGTGGTCCAGAAATAGAAATAAAAAGATTAACTTTTGTCCCTGATCTCTCGTTTTCAGATGCTTTGGCACCCCACTCAGTCTTGCTGTCTGGTTTTGGAACTGACCTGATACACAGCTCCCTTTGAAGTCTATTTTCACTATGCCTTATGTTAATGGAATTGTTTATAGTCTTCTAGACTATCTAGAGACACAATAATAGTTGACATTGATAGAGCACTTTGAAAATTTGCAAAGACCATTATGCATAATGCAGGGTGTCCCAACAGACTTTGAGGAGTTACTCCTTGAAGACTTCTGACTCAAAACTGCTCAAAGACTTTTGGGACAACCTATATTTTATTTGCCAAATCTCTATGAAGGAGTTATTACCCATTTCACAGGTGAGAAAACCATGGGTCTGAGGAATTATAATTTGCCCAATGTCACAAAACTAGTAAATGTTAGAGATGGATGGGATTTCATGATTCCAAGTCCAATATTCTATCCATGAAACTGGATTTGATTATTGACATTTTTGTGTGCAATATCGGAAAAAATATAAAGATCACATATTCTCTCTTACATATCCACACACTTACTAGATGTGAAAGGAACTGCAGGAGACGTTAGAGACCATCCAGTTCAACCATCATTTTGTTTTGAATGAGGAAAGGGAGACCCAGAGCTTTTAAAGAGCATGCTCAAGGTTACATATGTAGAAAGTGACAGGTAGGATTTGAATCCAGGTCCTCTGTCTCTAAATCCAACTCTCCTTCTAGGTCAGCACAGTACCTTGGGTTGCAATAAGAATCAGGGTTATAAAAATTGGAGTATTGAAACATCTTTGAGTGTTATATAGCTAATCGAGAATGGAAATAAATATTCAGTATTTGAATATTGGACTTACTAAATTTATAGTCTCTACTTAAGAAAAAACATCAGACTCTCCTAAGTGTCAATGTACCAGATTTTGCACCATCACATGATACTTAAAGCACATTCTTAATTCCTCCACATGCACAGTAGCAGAATACTTACAAAGGTATGAGGGAGACAAGGAAACATTTAAATGAGAATGAATTGTATAAGACCAGGTAAAAAAAGGTGAAGTGATTTTATTACTAAGCAGATATCATGAAGTGAATAGAATGGTCAACAAGTCTGCCCCAAATCAACTATTTACAGTATCTCTCTGAGATTTTCCATAGAGAATCAGGCCCAGGCCTTGGCAGAAGCAGCTTGGGCCACAACTGTGATAAATAGAAGAGGGATTGAGTTTGGACTGAGGAGAGTTTGGCCCCTGTGCAGACCTAGGAGAGTATAATTCTCCCAACAAGTTTCAAAGGATGACTTACTACCTTCTGGTATGCTTGCTAGGCTTTATTTTATTTCATTTCATTTTTTGTTGATGTCAAGCTAATGTCTCCCTGGGGCTGTTACAATATGGTTGAGAAGAAAAAGTGACATCAACTCTTCTGGTCTGCCCTTTAATGATCACAGAAGTCATAACTTAATCAGCAGCCAGAAAGAACTGGAAAAATGTCTATTTTCTCTTAAAGGAGTTTTGAAAACATATTTTAGATTTGATCTAATCTTAATTTTTTGTGTTTACTTATTTTTATTTTATTGTATTTATATATATTTAATAATTTTGTTTTATTTAATAATTATAGATTTTGTATAAGAATTATATTATTTATATATTTATTTTTATTTATCATTTTTATTTCTGGATGTATATCTGTTTTGCCTTTATCCATCAAGCCATCTCTAGCAAAAAATAATAAGAAAAAACCACTTTAGCAAAATGTATACATTCATCAAATTTGACATACATTCAAAGTTCCATATCCATAATGCTCTGTTTCTTCAAAGAATGGTGGAGGTGCATTTTGTCAGCTTGCCTTCAGGGCTTTGCTTGTTCATTATAATTACATAGACTATATTTTTGTTTTTAAAAAATATTTTCCCCATTATATTGTCATATTTCCATTATATCATCCTGGTTCTTCTTATTCTACTCTGTGTCAGTTTATACATCTTTTCATGCTTCTCTGAATTCTACATATTTATAATTTCTTATGGTACAGCCAGGCCATTCTTCAGGCAATGGGCAATTACATTATTTACAATTCTTTTTTTACTACCACAAAAGAGCTACTATAAGTATTTGATGGATATTGGACATTTCTTTCTCTTTGACCTCTTTGAAATACAAGGCATATGTCTTAGTATCATTAGACTGGTGATTTCTCAGATGACCTTCCCTAATCCCTAAAGGAACCCCATGAATCTATGAAAAGTTCCAGGAGGAAAAGGGTGATGAAAATATAAAAAAAGTTCTGTTCATCTATAGTTGTTATAGTGGAAAGACTATTGATGCTGGAGTCTATACAGATAGGTTCAAATTTCACCAGTGCGCTAGTGGTATGACCTTGGTTAAGTCATGTAACAGCCATGAGCCTCAGTTTCATCTGTGAAATGAAGGGTTTGGACTAGGTGGCCTCTGAGATTCCCTCCAGTTCTTAATCTGGGATGCAATAGAATATTTTATGTGGTGTAAAGGGCACTGCTGGAGTGATTTTTGAATCACTGTATCTCAGAGGTGAAAAAGAGCTCCTAGATTGCCATTTATTTCAAGTCAGACTTGAACAAAAAATGCCTTCTAAAATGTACTTAAGAAATGGTCACCTACTCTTTGCTTGAAGGTTTCCATTGAGGGGCAACCCAACTGCCTCTGAAGACAGCCCTTTCTACTTTGGGAGAGCTTTGATGTTTCCTGACACCGTCTACTTCTTTTCAACCAATACTTGGTTTCTTCCAATTCTTCCCCCGGGGCCAAGAAGAGCAGTCCTAATTACCTTTTCAAGTAGCAATCCTTTAAATTCTTGAAGATAGCTACTCTATGATATTCCTTTAATGTCTTCTTTTCTTTGGGCTAAACATGCATCTTGACACTCTTCTCCACCTTGGTTACCTCCAGTGGGTTCTCATTACATTATCACCCCCCCCCCTTCCTAAATTATGGCACTCAGGTTTGAACACCACATTCTAGGTAGGGTCTGATTAGGGCAATGAATAATACTTTCCTTGACCTGGACCACTGTCAAGGCAGCTGAGGTTGGGCTCACTGTTGAGAACATCAGGGATTGGGGAACCAAAAGACATTTTAAATCTTTTCACTATCTTTGAAACAAAGCAGAGCAATTGAAAGAGAATTCTTTCTGAGCTAGAGACATCACTACTTACACATATTCAGAATCATTTGAAATGTTGCTTAGTTCATCAGATCAGATGTTCAGATATTGCAAAATATCAGTTGAAGTTTACCAGCTGTTCTCATGTTCAAGCATTTCTGAAATGGAGTTTGGGGCTAGACTGCCCCTAAAATAAAGCATGAGCCAGGTAGTAAATCCACTAAATAAAGTGTGGCTCTTGGTAGATTGCACAGATAGATTTCAGGTTGACTAAGGGTCTCTTCCTAATAGAATGAGAGTTGATACTGGCTATACAAATATAGAAACAAACACCCTTTGCCCTTAACTCACATTCTATTGAATGGGAATAATATATATTGATAGGTAAAGAAAAAATACGTATATGCTAAGTAGATACAGAATGATTTCAGCCTGGCAGAAGGGAATAGGAAAATGTCCATAACATCATTTTTGATCTATTATCTTTGGAGACAAATTCTGTGAAAGGAGAGGTCAGTGTACAGCAAAATAAGAATCCCTTTTATAAGTTCCAAAGAGGTGATCATTGAGCCTTTGCTCAAAGATCTTTCATGAGGAAGAGACTACTATCTTGGCAATTAGATAGGTACAGAGGATAGAACTCTAGTCCTGGAGTCAGGAAGATCTGAGTTCAAATCCTGCCCCAGACACAAATGTGTGGTCCCGAAGAAGTCACTTAGCCTTTGTCTGACTCACTTGTCTCATCTGTAAAATGAGCATAACAACAGTAGCTATATTATAAAGTAATTGTAAGGATTCAATAAGATGTGTAAAATTATTTGCAAACTTTAAAGCACAAGGGCGGCTAGCTGGCACAGTGAGTAAGAGTGCTGGCCCGGCCTCAGGATGACCCGGGATCAGTACTGGCATCAGAAAATGAGCACCCACACATAAATAATGACTGGCCGTGTAACCTTGAGCAAGTTATTTAACCCCAATTGCTTAAAAAAAACCTTTAAAGCACCATACAAATGCTAATTGTTCTTATTATCACTTCCCAAAGTGGCCATATCTTAGGTTGGATAGTTTGACTTGTTAGGAAGTTATAGTGGGAAAAAATGTTTTTCAGAGAACCTGAATTCAAATCCCATCTCTTCTACTTACCATCTGTGTGATCTAGGTCAAGTCAATAATCCTTCCTGGGCTTCATTTCCATCATTTGCAAAATATCTCTTTTAGCATTGTTGTTCCTTTCGTCTTTCCATTGAGACTAAATCTGCCTAACGGTAATTTCCACACACTCCCTCTCTTTCTAGTTTAATCCATCTTGGTGTGATTCTAAAGTACATACAGTGAAATTTAAAGTGGAATTTGTGAAAATTGCTTTTTAAAGTCAATTTAGTAGCAGTCATGGTCCCTTAGCAACTGAATGGTTGTGGGTGGTAGAAAGGCTTGTTAACATGGTTCACATTCCAACTCTTCCATCTGCTACATGGTCGACATTGGGCAAATCACTTAACCCTTACTCATCTGTAAAGTGAAGAGTTTGGACCAGATGACCTCCAAGGTAACTTTCAGCTCCAAATCTATGATGTTATTGACTCCTTTTCGAAGTGGACTTTGGGAACTTGGCATTTCTCTTGACATACTACCTGAATATCCTTGGGCATATCAGTTAGCCTCTATGGATATCAGTTTCCTCACTTGTATAATGAGAGGGTCGGCCAGGTGGCTCCTGAGGTCCTTTCGAACTTTAGATCTGTGATCCTATAATTTCACAAAATAATGGACCATCAGTGATGGGTTGAAATTTTCTGTGCTCTTTTCTTCCTGCAACAGCTGTAATCTTCAAAATAATGACATTTATTCAAAAGAAAAAAAATCGTTCCTTCTTGAAACTCTTCCATCCCGAAACCTGCATATGAAAGCACTTGTACAATTTACTTGCCAGCCATGAGTGTGTTACTGGAACCTAGAATCCTGACATTTTCCATTTAATGAAATGGAGAAAGCATCATAATCTTCTCTGAATGGAAATGATCTGACAGGTTGTTCACAACGAGCTGCATCTGTGTTTGGGATAGTTTGCTCTTGATCTCTTGCAGATGGCTATTATATGATGTAGACTATTTAGCCCGGGGTGGAAGAAGCCATATATTCTGAGTATTTGGCAAACATGGATCCTGTAAGATTGAAAAAATATTCCTGAGAGGACATAGGTACATGACTAGGCAAAACTACATGTCACAATGCACAGGTGCTACAGATGCTGAAAATTGACGGTTTCTTCTAAAGCAATATGATACATTTTCGATAGTCGAATCTTAGTTACTGAGTAAATAAATCACAGAGGTAGTGTAATAGAAGATTAGATTACAATGGTTTACAGTAACCAAATCCATGGTAGGATAGGACTACTTTTGGACTTTGCAGGGGAAAGACTTACATACACACATCATATGATATCCATCGATATCTATTCATAGCATTACCATGCAACATCAAAGTATAATCTGGGTACAGCACTTAGCATAGTGACTAGCACTATGTGCTTAATACATTTTTATTAATAGATTGATTACTTGACTTGGAAACACCTTAGCTCTAATCTCACTTCAGGCACTTACCAGCTGAATGCCCATAGACAAATTTCATAAACTATCCGACTAAATCACCTCCCTAGGATTTAATTCTTCACATTGACAAAATCATAGACCCTTCAAAGCACTCTCAAATTTTGTAATAGGATACTTGATTCAAATTCGCCTTGCATGGAAGGCTCAAAGGGACCAAAAGTGGGATGGGCTGCCTTGAAAGGAAGGGTGGACCTCCTCCTCAATGGTTTCGAAGAAGAAACTGGATGACCAGTTGCTGGGCATGCAACAGTGGGGAATCATTTTTAGGTACAGATTGAGCTAGGAGACTGCTGATTCTGGGAGGAACTAGCTGTCTGAGCAATGGACAATTTAGTTACCTTCCATGATAGATCACAGGTTTGAAAGGAAGGAACTTGTAGGTTAAGTGATGAAGAAAATGAGTCAAGGTCATGCAGGTAGAAATGATAGAGCCTGGATTTGATTCTATGTCTGCTGACTCCAATGTGGTTTTTTTTTTTCTACATCACACTGATCTGAATTGGTGAATGAATGAATGAATGAATGAATGAATGAATGAAAAAGCATTTGTGAAACACTGAGGATACAAGCAGAAAAAGTGAGATATTCCACCTGATTTTTTTTCTTTTTGGAGGGGCGGGAAGGCGGGGCAATTGGGGTTAAGGAACTTGCACAAGGTCACGTGGCTTGTGTTAACTGTCTGAGGCCGGATTTGAACTCAGGTCCTCCTGATTCCAGGGTTGGTACTCTATTCACTGTGCCGCCTAGCTGTCACTACTTGCTTTCAAGTAGCTCACTTTCTAATTTGGGTAGATAGCACATGTAAGAGAATTCAACTGTAGGGAAGAGCCAGAGAAATCCCAAGGGTCGACAGTGGGGCATGTAACAAGGCTAGGAGTCCTGAGGTTGCATCAGCAGGTAAAATGGTGTTGCTTGGAGCTCCCATCATAGAGGGAGTCCCCATATCAGAAACTCTCCATTCTTCCAAAATCACAGATCCTTTGTGTAATTGTGTATCATACTTCTAAGGAAATGGAGTTGCTCAGTATGCCTTCTCACTTGTTCCTACATCATCTCAATGAGGAGAGGAGGCAGAAGACTAAGGCCTAACTTGACTTAATAATAATAACACACATTTTTATAGCACTTGAAAGATAAGTAAATTGCTTTCCTATGAATGACAAAACTGAGCCTTAAAAAGGGAAATTAAATGACTTGTGATTGGTTAAACTTCTTCTTAAATGTGTCACTTGGGATTCAAACCCAGGTATCCTGACTTCAGGTCCAAGAGAGGTGTTTGTAACTAAGGCAGGGTGACTAGGGCTTTGTACAGGGTTCTGAAAATTAGAGGTCTCAAAAGTCAAAAACATGCTGTTCTTTCATCTGCAAAGAAACTCCTGGTTACTAATGAGGAGCTTAGCACCTAGTTAGTGAGAAAAAGAAGTTAAAATAGGAAGCTACCAGATTGTAGAACATGGTTAATTGCACCCACTTGTGAGTTACTATAGCAATTCCTGCTTTTATTCAGCTGAGTTTGTCTTAATTACTTCTTATATTATTTCCACATCATGAATTGCAAAGTCAATTTGAGGACATGTTAAGTGCTCCCTGCCCTGGGTGCCAAAATTGCTTATTACAACTCTGAGGTCCAGGGCACTGTCTGTGCTGCAGTTTTAAGTGACACATAAGTGAATATTATCCCCTTCTTGCCCAAATTACCCCTGAAATAGAAATGTCCCAGCATTGAAAGCTGCCAGACAGAAGTGGAATCAAGTCAATAAGTATGGGTGAAATGCCTACTTTGTGCCCACAATTGTTACATGGATTTTGGGGACAAGGCATGACCACATGACACCATGCTTAAATGAACTTATAGGTTTGGATAAGCCAAACAATTAGAAAACAATTCAGTGGCTTGTGACACCACATGTGATTTAAGATTTGGAAGGGACCTCAGTGGCCATCTAGTTCAACCCATACACAGAAGGAACCCCCCACTACAACCTTCTCAATAAATGGGCAGATAGCCTCTCCTTGAAGCTTTCTGAGGAGGGGAAACCTACCAGCTACTGAGGCAAACCATTCCCATTTTGGTAATTGTTAGAAAAATTTTCCTGACATCCAACTTAAATTTGCCTCTTTGTAACTTCGACCTACTGCTCATGGTTCCACTCTTAGAGACAAACATGACCTCATGACAACCCTCCAAACACTTGCTATCATGCTCCTACTAAATCTTCTTTTCTCCAGGCTAACTATAGTCAGTTTGTTAAACTGATTCTCATATGTTGTGACATTAAAGTTGTCTCCTATCTTGCCCGACGCTGGATACTGTTCAGGTTACCAAGATCCTTATACTGTGATGCCCAGAACTGAAGACCATACTCCAAATATGGCCTCCCCCGGGCAGCATATAGTGGGACTATCACCTCCCTATTACTGGAAGCAATGCCCCTCCTAATGTAACCCAAGACTGCATTATCTCCTTCCCCCCATCCCACCTTATACTGTTGACTTTTATTGACCAGTCCATTAAATTTTCTTCAGCAAGCCTGCTATTGGGGCAGCTAGGTGGTCCAGTGTATAGAGCACTGCCCCTGGAATCAGGAGGACCTGAATTCAAATCTGGCATCAGAAACTTAACACACTTATTAGCTGTGTGACCTTGGGCAAGTCACTTAACCCCAATTGTCTTGCCTTCCCCCCTCAAAAAAAGACGGCTATCTCTTCATGCTTATCTATCTGATATTTGTGGTGTGCTTTTTTCTGAGATGTAAAACCTTATATTTATCCCTATTGAATTTCATCTTATTAGATTTAGTCCAATGGTCAAGCCTGGCAAGAGCTTTTTGCATTCTGCTTCTCTCATCCAGTGTGTTAGCTATTCTTCTCAGCTTTGTGTCATCTGCAAATTTGATAAGCATATTATCTATGCCATTATCTAAGTTATTTATAAGAATGTTAAATAGTATGAAGCCAAGCACAGATCCTTGGGGGTACTCCACTAGAGACCTCCTGCTATGATGGTTCTGAACCATTAACAACTACTCTTTGAATCTAGCCACTTAGCTAATTCCAAATCCATCTGATTGTATTATCATCATATCCATACATGTCTCCAACTTCTTCACCAGAATATTATAAGATACTATATCAAAAGTGAAGGGCAGGTAGGTGGCTCAGTGGACTAGGGAGAGCACTGGACCTAGAGTCAAAAGGACCTGAATTCAAATCCAATCTCAGACACTGGCTGTGTGATCCTGGGTAAGTAACTTAACCCTGGTAGCCTCAGTTTCTTCATCTGTAAAATGGGCTTGAGAAGGAAATGGCAAACCACTCCAGTATCTTTGACAAGAAAACCCCAAATAGGGTCATTTTTGTACATGTAGACATACTCTTGTCAATAACCTCTTTGGAATATAGTCCAAATCGTCGGATCTTTGTGTCAAAGAATATGACCAGTTTAGGAATTTTCCTTGCATAATTCCAAAATGTAATTGATGCCAATAGAGCTCTGGAGTTGGAGACAGGAAGCCCTGAGTCTGAATCTTGCCACAGACACTTACTAGCAGTATATCCCTGTGCAAATCAGCGTCTCAATCCATTTTCTCATCAGTAAATGGGGATAATAATTGCACTTATTTCACAGGGTTGTATGAATGCTAAGTGTATGTGTGTGTGTGTTCCAAAATGATTGGGCTGACAGATCACCTAGCAGGTGAATAAGCATGGTTGTCTTCCCTTAAATAATGAGTTTACCCATCTTCTATTACTTTTATTAGTTGATGAATATGAAGTAATGCTTTAGAATTGTTTTAATATCCATTTTCTCCTATCAGTAATGATTTTAACATTATTTTCATGTGGTTATTCATAGTTTGTGTTTCTTCTTTTGAAACCTCTTGGTTACTACTTTGAACACTTGTCTAATGAAAAGTGATTCTTAATCTTATTTAGCAGAATCAATTTTCCTGAGATTTTGCCTCTCAGATTGTTTATCAGTTGTTAAAAACGAGTATTTTGGTGAATCTACATCGTATTTCTAGTTATTTTTTCATTTATGCAATCCATTCAAAATTTTATATAATAACAAATGACCATTTTGTCTTTTACATTTTTGCATAAAGAGATGGGAACAATTCTATTCTGCACCGCATTGTGAATTTTTTCCCTTTTCATAATTGTGAAAGATGAAAGCTTCCTTTAATTTATGTTGCGCCTTTTTATACGTTGTCCATTTGGAGTTGGTTGTGATACAAAGCATGAGATGCTACTTGAAGTCCAATTTGTGCCAAACTCTTTTCTGGATCTGTCAGTCCTTATTGACTGAAATTCCCTTCCCCAAGAGTTTGTACCCTCAGATCTGTTTCAAGACGTTTATTATCAATTTTATTACACTGACCCACTTTTCTATTTTTTTTTTTAATTCAGTACCAGGTTGTTTGGATAATAAGTACTGGTTGTAGAATTTGAGTTCTGGTAGCACTCAAGGTTCTTCCTGTCCCCCTTCTTTGTTTTTTTTTTTTATTAAGTAATGAATATCCTTGATATTCTTGACCTTTCCATCAATAAATCAATAAGCATTTATTAAGTTCCTCTTTTGAGCCAGGAACTGAGATTGATGCTGAGTAAAGGTGGTGCAATAGATAAACTGCCCTGCCTGGAGTCAGGAAGACTCATTTTCCTGAGTTTGAATATGGCCTCAGACATTTACTCACTGTGTGATCCTGGGTGAGTCACTTAACCCTCATCTATAAAATGAATTGGAGAAGGAAATGGCAAACCAATCCAGTATCTTTGCCAAGAAAACCCCAAATGGGGCCGTGAAGCGTCAGAAATGACTGAAATGACTAAATAGCAACAGCAACAACAAATACCAATCTGAAAATGAAACAGCCTTTGCCCTCTCTGTACTTAGCTTTTGATTGAAGGAGACAAGAAATACAACTACATGTACAAAAGTGTATACAGTATATACAAAATAAACTCTCATATTGACGAATTTGGTTATGATTTTGTCTTATTCTATGAAGTACTCCTTGGGTAATTTTTTTGATATAGTAGTAAAAATCTGATAATTTCTGACTGTCTTCTCATTGTGCTTCCTTCTCTCATCTCCCTCCCAAGAATCTTGGATTATGTCTCTGTGCCTCCCATCTCTTACTGCTGGGTTATTTGTAAGCCTTATCTTAGCCAGGAGTTGACCTCCATTCCATTTACTGGTCATTTCCTCCCAAAGAGTATACTGCATGCATCTCCCCTCCATTTTCTAGCACCTTTTTATGTGATGTCTTCCCCTATTAGAATATAGGCTCCTTAAAGACTGGGACTGAAGTGAATGATTTTGTTTAGCATTTAACCCAGTTATTAGCACATAGTCTTAATGCTTTATCTTTGTAATTTCCTTCTTTCCTTCCTTCCTTCTTTCCTTCCTTCCTTCTTTCCTTCCTTCCTTCTTTCCTTCCTTCCTTCCTTCCTTCCTTCCTTCCTTCCTTCCTTCCTTCCTTCCTTCCTTCCTTCCTTCCTTCCTTCCTCCTTCCCTCCCTTCCTCTCTTTTCCTCCTTGCCATCATCATCATCATCATCATCATCATCATCATCATCATCATCATCATCATCATCTTGCTCTTCTTGTTCTTGTTCTTTTTGTTCTTGTTCTTCTTCCTCCTCCTCCTCTTCTCTCTCTCTTTCTTCCTTTCTTCTCTATTTTTCCCTTCCATTTTCCCTTGTACCCCTAACACATACCACAGTGCCTGGAATGTAATAGGTATTTAATACATATTTGTTGATTGATTTATGGTTCAACCAAGGACACTGTATTTCTCTCCAGTTATTTAGACCTTTTATTTTTGCAAAAATAACTTTTATAGTTGCATTTATACAAGTTCTTTAAGTAGTATTTTCTTGTCGGGATATTTAATGCATTTCAATCCCCTCAATTTTGCAAGTGATAAAACTGAGATCCAGAAAAGTGGGATGACCAAAGTTCACACAAATCTTATAATAATAACTAACATTTATTGGTTTAGTCCTCTTCCATCTGCCTGTCTTTCCCCTCTTCTCCCTTCCTTCCATGTCATGGAAGATGGGGAGGGAGATGCATTGTAGTTGTCTTAGACACAACCCTGAAGTTCAGAAAAATTCTCCTAAGTCCATCTCCCAAATGCTGCCTAAATGGTTTTGCTTAGTGTAACGAGAATTGTGAATAGTGAATCCAGTTGGACTATAATTCTCAGTGGACATTTCCAAAAAAAAAGCCTTGTTCCAGTTGATGAAATGTAGACATTTATTATTATTTTTTAAAGTTCTTGGATGCCATTTTGTGTTCCTAGACTATTTCTGTTTTATAGTTAATTTGTGTCTGAGAAAGCCATTATCTGATCACATTCAGAAATGGGAGAATTAGTCATCTTGGTCTAGCAACTGTGTCCCTATTAGTTTTCTATTAAAACGAAAACTTACTAAGTTTGATTCCACAAATGGGAGTTTCATGGGCAATTGAAACCAGCAGCTCCATTGTTGTGTTTCTAATTCTGGGGCTTATAATAATCATTTTTGGAGTCAAACATGACATAATTCTGGATCTCCTGGTGCTAACAAAGATGATAAAGTGTTTTAGTCTCAGCAGGTGCTCTCCATAATCCTTTATTAAGGAGAACTGCCACACACATTCCCGAAGTGTGATGGATTGTACACAGATTAAAAGTGACATGCTATGAATTTACATCAAAGTCTTTTTTTTTCTTTATCCTAATTAAAGTAATAGGAAATGGCTGCATGGCAATGAACAATGTGGCTGGACAGAATCAATTGTACAACACGTGTCCTTGCTGGACCCCAAAGGCACGCAAGCCTAGGAGGGCTCTTGACCTCCTGTACTCACTAAGAATGGGTTGGAATTAAACTCTGTGCTTTCATCAAGAGGGCCCTGACATTGTTTAATTAAAAGCCTCCCTCTCCTTTAAACCTTGACACCTTATTCTGGGACTGATGTGGAGACAGTTTCTTTTCTGCCCATAATTAGGCTGGGTAATGTGGCTGTCTTGTTTGTTGAGGGAATCAGACTAATGATAAGGGTAGAGGCTTAGGTAGGACTTGATAGGGCTTCAGAATATGATAGTGAAAGTTTTCTATGAGTAAGTCCTAGATATTCAGAAGAGCTTTATCTCCCAGGAAATTGCTGATTCCTAGAAAAGCTCTACCGCAATCTTCTTCAGCCTTTATCACCCATTGGAAAGCAGGGAAGACCAGAAAAAGTCTTAGAGAAATGGAATTTGAGTTTGACTTTAAGTCACTGGCAACATTTTATTAGGTGGTGGGAGTGAAATACAATATAGCATAAAGTAGGTAGGATGTAAGCTTCTTGAGGGTAGGGATGATTTTATATTTCTCTTTGAGAGAGAGAGAAAGAGAGAGAGAGAGAGAGAGAGAGAGAGAGAGAGAGAGAGAGAGAGAGAGAGAGAGAGAGATGGCTATGGGCCTGGTTTCAGGCAACATAAGGTGAAAGTTTACCTATAAGTTACATGGTCATAGTCCAAGGATACAGTATGTGGGGTTGGGGAAGAGGAGAGGTACACAGCACTTATGTTAAATGTGGTTCATTCAGCAATTAATAATGGACTATCTTACTTTGCATTATTATTTAACTTTTTAGATATTTATGTTTTATATCTCCACTATTATTATAAGCTCCTTGAGGGTATATAGATGAATTAAGATTCATCACAGGCCCAGAAGAAATGTAAAAGGAATCTTTTCTGTAGTCCTTCCCATTTTCTTGATAGTAATCAACACTAACCAAATCACTAACCATCATTTGCATTTATATAACACTTAATGAGAGGTATTATGGGTGGTTAGCAGTATGGAATGTAGTAGAGAGATCAAGAACTATGAGAAATGATAAAAGACCACAAGATTTGCCCATTAAGAGGCCACTGGTAACTTGGAGAGGGGGGGGTGAAAGTTGATTAATGAAGTGGGAAGCTAGATTGCAAAGGGCTGAAATGGTTGAGAGAAGAGAAAATGGAGGTAATGAGAAGAGGCCATTTTTCCTAGTAATTTGACTCACTAAGGGAGGAAGGATATAGAGTCATAGTTTCAAAGGATGGTAAAGTCGAGATGTAGAAGATGAGGCACTGGGGAGAGGGAGAGTTAGACACACAAAGACAAAGTGAAACAGAAACAGATACAGAAGCACACACACACAGATGATTTAAGTAGAAGAAGATGAGAGGGTTGGATTGGAGGAACACATAAATGGGTTAGGGGCCAGCTAGATGGTACAGTGGATAGAGTACTGAGCCTGGAGGTGGGATGACAGGAGTTCAAATTCAAACTCAAACACTTACTGGCTGTGTGACCCTGGTTAAGTCATTTAACACTGTTTGCCTCAGTTCCCTCATCTGTAAAATGAGCTGGAGAAGGGAATGGAAAACTGCTCCAGTATGTTTGCCAAGAAAACTTCAAACATGGTCACAAAGTGTTGGACATGACCGAAAAATGACTCAACAGCAACAACAGAGGGGCTGAGAAAGATCATCTCTTTGTCAGAGACGTGGAAAACAACAACAACAAAAAAGAATAGAGCATGATGTCAAGCATTTTGAGATGAAGAGATTGGGAGAAGAAGCTTGTGTCACATGGCCTCAGTTTTCTCAGTAAGAGGCAAAGTCCTAAGAGAGGAGAGAGGGAAGGTTGTCTTGTGTGACTGTGTGGTGACCTCACTCAGTAGTCCAGCCCATTGGTCTCCACAACATAGTTTTGAAAATTGATTCCATGGACTCCATGTGATGGGGCAGTGGCAGAACTTGATGTCTCTTTCCCTTCTGGGCCTTCCATTTCTATCTCAACATCATGATCTCACTTCCCAGATCTTAACGACCTGAGACCTTCTCAGTAACTATGTCTTTTCATAAAACAGGAACAAACTGAATTACATCTAAAAGGCGAAAATGATTGTGATGACCCTCCGAATGGCAATCTGTTCTATGCTGTGATTTAATTTTCATAGGACAATACAGTTTATTCTGCTCTCGAAGTTGTCAGGTATGACAGGCCAGGCTAGCTACTGCTTTTGAAAGGAAGCATATTTTCACTGATCTCTGTAGGAGCTGGATGTGAATTGTACTGGCACTCGTGTTTAAAGCTGTCACCTGCGAATCATCACTGTGGCAGGAATGGTAATGATCTAGAAGAGCAGGGAAAGAGCCCCAATGATGTAAGTGTGTTCTCGAGGTGTGTACAACTCCCTTTGTTCCTCATGTGGCCAGAAAGAATGAGGATGGGAAGGAGGAGGCAGCCCTAATCCTTTGGCTTTGCTTTAATGCCCAGGGAGGGCTATAGGCAAAAGTGTGTGTGTGTGTGTGTGTGTGTGTGTGTGTGTGTGTGTGTGTGTGCGCGCGTGTGTCCCTAAGGATGGAAACAACTTAGATAAGGTTTAGAGATCTAGAAGCCATCTCAGAGGATGTCTAGTCTAACTCCCTCTTTTTACAGATAAGGAAATGAAAATGAAATGTTTTAGCCCACATAACATGAATTGTGAGTCTTGGGCAGGATTTGAAGCCAGACCCTCTGACTCAGAGTTAGTTTTCTTTCTACTGTTGCATATTGCCTCACATGGACTCTTCGTGAAGAAGGGACTGGAATGGTAAACATTTTAGGATTTGAGTATCTAGAGTCTAACTGACTACTATAGCAATGGTCAATTCAAGGGCCAGGTGACTATTTAAAAAAGCATCTGTTGCACTTTTTCTCCACCCTATTTTTGCAGACTCATTTCACCATGTACCCCTCATGGACTCTATATTCCAGCCAAATTGACCTAATTTGCTCCCTATCTTCCCACCTTTATGTCTTTGCATGAGTTGTCATCAGTTCTTGGAACACTTTCCTTCTTCACTTCTGTCTTTTGAATTTCCTACCACCCTTTGCTCAAAAACCACCACATACTGACACCTTTCCTGATTCCCTCGGATTATTACACTTCTGTCCTCTCCACCACTAAAAATTAATCTGTATTTTCTTTGTATATAATTTGCATTTACTTACCTGTGTACGTGATGTTTCTTACCAGTGGAATATAAGCTCATCGAGGGGAGATTGTTTTCATTAGTTTTTTTTTTTTTGCCAGTCTCTAGCACAGTGCCCAATACAAGGTCCATATTTAATTTTTTCTACTAAAATAAATTAAATGGGGGGGGGGAGGCTAGGTGGTGCAGTGAATACAGTACCGGTCTTGGAGTCAGAAGGACCTGAGTCCAAATGTGGCCTCAGACGCTTAACACTTACTAGCCATGTAACCTTGGGTAAGTCACTTAACACCAATTGCCCTACAAAAAGCAAAAATAAAATAAAATAAAATAAAAAAGTCTTTCCTTTTTAGGTATGTAAGGGAGAGGAAGACATTATACTAATTAATACTAAGATAAAAGTCCTGAGTGATATTCATTTTTATCAATTTGTGTCAATTTGCTGTTTTATCATTCATTCATTTCATCAACAACCATTTACGAAGTATGAATTCAACAAGCATTTATTAGAGACCTACTATGTGCCAGGCACTGTACTAGTTGCTGGAGATGCAAAGGCAAAATGACAATCACTGTCCTCAAGGAGCTTATATTCTCTTTGGAGGATATAACATTTACAAGTAAAGAAGTACAAAATAATTTGAGGAAGAGGATAATGAAGAAAGCATTTATTAAGCATTGTTATATGCCATGCACTATGCTGAATTCTGGGTATATAAATACTAAAAGCAAAGCACATACCTGCCCTCAGAGAGCTCATAATCTCATAGGGGCAGACAATACATATTGTTTTAGTATAGAGAGTCATAGGGCTAGAGAGAGAAGTCACACCGGATCAATGCTTCCTTCCCAGGAACGGTAGTGTAATTTGATTACTCTTCCCAGAGAAAGAAGTAGAAATTGGGAGTGCAGTAGAGAGAGAGTGTCTTCACATGTAATAACAAGGTCTGGGGTAGAGGTTAGGGGTGTTTTAATAAATGTTGAACAATCAGCTCTCTGGAAAAAATAATCTGCATTATTAATATTTTCTTCATCACCTTCTTAAGTCAAGATAATAATCAGAACAATAAATTAAGCCCTAATTTGTAATATTTGCTCTTTTCCAAGGTATAATCACACAGGAAATTAAAAAATCTGCTCTTGGAGCCAGGATGTGAGCTGAATCCAGCACACCTTTGGTCTGGGGGCACGTAGAGCTTTCATGAACTCTCACTAATCAGGATCTTGGGGTCCCAGACTAGGAGCTGGAATGCTGGAAAGGAGCCAGAAGGCAGAGCAAGGCAGTGTGCATGGAGATAGTCATTAGGTATTGGTGAAATTTCTCTACATTTAGATGCCCCCACGTTTTCCACAGTGTACTTGGGTTATCTTCATGACTTGCTGCTTGGTCTACCCTGTTTCTCCCACCTGGCCTTCTAGTTCCTATCTTGGGATGGATCTGTTTCTGATTAATGAGATTTCACCATGGCTAGGGTGCTGGAAACTTGACGAACTAGAAAAATCTTACCGTAGGAGTTGTTCTGAGCTTAGCCTCGAAGGAAGCCAAGACTTTCAGAAGTGTAAATGAGTAAGGAATACCTTCCAAGCCCTGGGGATACCATGGGTAAAGACACAGATGCTGGAGATGAACTATTGTGTCCATTTCCACAGGAAGCCCAATTTGGCTGAAAGATAGTGTACATGGAGGGAAGTAATGAGAGCTAAGTTCCATTGAGACATGTTGTGAAGATTTCCCCCCTTCTGGACATCAGTCTTTTGAGATATTTCTTTATAACATCCATGGTGCTTCTCTTTTTCTCTCTATAAAATACAACATAGATTCATTGTCTTAGAGCTGTAGGGCACCATAGGCCTTTTGGTCCACCCTCCTCATTCTACAGATGAGAAAACTGAGGTCCATAGAGATTAAGTTATTCGGCCAAGATCATATTGTCAGGAATTCAGACCCTGTCCTCCAACTCCACATTCACTGCTCCTTGTGTGGTCTGACTATCCGTCTGGACTGGAAATCTTAGGGAGACAAAATATGACCATCACTAGCCAGTATTCACATAACTCTTTTAAGTTTTGCAAGTGCTTTACATATTCTCATTTGATCCTCACAACAACCCTAGAGGGGAAGTGCTGGTTAGTCTCATTTTACAGTTGAGGAAACTGTAAAGGTTAAGTGATTCGCCTAAGCTCACAGGGCTAGAGAGCATGTAAGACAGAATTGATATGTATGTTTTCCTGACTACAAGCTAATTATTCTCTCCACTATGCCACCCGACTGGCTGCTCAGATATTCTCTAGCATCACATCCCTGAGCAAGTAGGGTCCAGTTGTCTCCATTCCTGATTGAAAGTCATCACTTGAATATCACTACCTTCTTTTGCAATGGTGCTATCGAGAGGGGTGCTAAGGTGAATGAGATCCAATTCCTCCCCATATGGAGATTACAACCTAGCTGGGGGCAAAGAGTGCAGGAACATAATGCATATATTGCCCTTATTTCCACTGAATCTTCTCTGAAAAAGCCAGAATAAATCCCATAACATTGCAGTGAAACAAATGGCATTTTCTTAAGTAGATTGTGAGCTAAATAACAAGCAATTAAATCAAAATAGTGATCATTCTCATTCCCTGTTCCCCCAAATTTCTACTTCTCTGCCATGTCTCTCTCTCTCTCTCTCTCTCTCTCTCTCTCTCTCTCTCTCTCTCTCTCTCTCTCTCTCTGTCTCTCTCTCTGTCTGTCTCTCTCTCTCTCTGTCTCTCTTTACTTTTTTAGAGTGGGGAAGGTAGGGCAATTGGGGTGAAGTGACTTGCCCAAGGTCACACAGCTAGTAAGTGTTAAGTGTCTGAGGCCAGATTTGAACTCAGGTCCTCCTGACTCCAGGGCCAGTGCTCTATTCACTGCACCTCCTAACTGCCCCATGTTTCTGAAGAGCACTGCTAGGGGCTACAGCCCAGAAGGACTAAACTGCTCTGTTTGACCACTGATATATTCATCGAGTAGTTCAGGTTTATCCTACTGCTTATGACCCAGTAGAAGTCCCATTCACCAAGTCACTCTTAGCAGGCTCTTAGATAGTAACTGCAGCAATAGCAATGTGTGCCTTAGGTTTAGGGACAGCACTGTAGTCTCTAGGTATTTACAGCAGGATCTGGTCATGGGAATCAGGGAGGATGGCTGAGAGGCTGGTTAATTTGCCTTTGACATTAGAACCAAGTGAACATTAAAACCATGACTCGGTCCTTGTTGGACCATCTAGACAAACAGAATGTCACACTCTGGTCTCCACCATCATTCTCTCCTTGCCTCTCTTCATATTTTTCATGCCCACACTCCAGGAGAGCTGCTTACACTTTCTCCATTCACACCTCCTTCAGCTCTTCTTAGACTGTGGGTTGTGACCCCATGTTTTATTCCATGTGGCCATGTCATGAACTTAGGGAAACCTGCTTCCAGAACTGTGATAACTCATAAGGAAAATGAGTTGGAAGGATGTAGAGCATTCACAGACATTTTGTAATTGGTTCTGGTCAGTTAGTCCTATGTGGAAGAAGAGGCTCTTTGTCTGGGAGGGATTTTCAAAGGTCTGTCAACTTTAATTGTGGTCTCTTTGCCTTGTTGCTTCTGGGGAATTTCAGATACTCATGTGTCTGGTGAAAGGGATGAATTCTCTGACCTAGGGAATTTAAAAAGGTTGGAAGAGCAAGGCATAGGAATCTGGGAGTTAGAACTCAGGGCAAGTGTTCACTAAGCCTAACATAGACACCCTAAAGAATCAGGAACAAGCTTCAGAAGAAACCTTCTGGATTCATGCCAGTGAAAGCTGAAGTGAGGACTCATCTGGCAGAGATGTCACCTTTGGACATAAGCTTGGGGGGACCAATGCTATATAGGAACCAAGACAAGTTTTGAGCTGGGTGCTTGAGAGACTGAGGTGACATAGGGGATAAGTATGCCCCAGATGTACTGGCGAAAATCTTTCTAATTTCTTTTTACTATATATATGAAATAATTATCTCTTTTTAAAACCACTTGATGTTAAAGGGGTTAAATGTTATTAAGGTGCTAATCAGTGGGCTCAAATAGAAGAGGTTATATGGTTGATGGGGGCTTGAGTTGATCACAGTAGAGAAGAGATTATCCCAAATCTTCTGCTCCAACCCTAGGATGCCGAAGGGAGGTTCAGCTCAGGGAAAGAAAGTCAGAATACACTTTGCTCCACATTGATCAACCTCCTCAGGATTTTTGATACTATTTTTCCCTTTGAATCATCATTGACATAGCATTAATTGTTCTCTTGGTACTCCATAGCTTTTCCTTTACAAATCTCATGCACTGCTAAGCCAATATATGATGTTCTGGTGCCACGTAATCAAGAAATCCTCTGTCCCAATAAATGAGTCTCTCTGGCCTCAAAGGCAGTGTGACAGCATGGTCTCTGGGGAGGTTCCCTAAATAAAAGTGAACCTAAAGCTATTGAATTGTTCTAGGAGAAAGTCCCTATGCACAAATTCTAGTCAGAAATATTATTATGAAAATAACTTTGCAATCTTTTAAATTCTTGAAAAGAAAATAGTAGGGGCGGCCAGGTGGCGCAGTGAATAGAGCGCCGGCCCTGGAGTCAGAAGGACCTGAGTTCTGAGCCGGCCTCAGACACTTAATCCACACAAACTAAAACCTAGCCGTGTAACCTTGGGCAAGTTACTTAACCCCAATTGCCCTAAAGGGGTGGCTAGGTGGCGCAGTGAGTAAGAGCGCCGGCCTCGGAGTTGGGATGACCCGAGATCAAATCCGGCCTCAGAAAATGAGCACCCACACATAAATATAACCTTGAGCAAGTTACTTAACCCCAATTGCTTAAAAAAAAAAAGAAAATAGTAGATATAGGATTTCAATTTTTTAAACTTTATCCTAATATAAATCAGGATTTTAAAAAAATTCAGGTAAAATACATAACTGAACACAAGTTAGAATTATAAATCTTGGCAAAGTTTGAAGTATAAGGAAATTAGAATTGCATTTCCTCAGCTAAATATTCAGCAAGATAAAAGACATACTGGTTTGTAAGAGCATTAGAAACAACTAGGTGGTATAGCAGATAAAGTACAGAATTTGGAATCAGGAAATCTTGAGTTAGAATCCTATTGAAGACACTTTTCTTCTATATGAGAGAATTGCTTAACATCTCATTTGCAAAATAAGAATAATAATATCACCGTCTCTTAGGGTTGTTTCAAAGATCATATGAAATAGATGGAAAGTGTTTTGCAAATTATAAAGGGTGATACAAATGTTAACTATTATTATTTATCCCACAAAAATTTCTCCTTTCGGATTAGTCTCAGTTGCAGCAGGAGGATCAGAGAAAGAGGATGCTGGGTATCAAAAGCATCCTATCTATCACAAGGTCCTGATGAGATTAGATTGATGAGCAGTTAATATTAATCACTATTCCTGTTAACTTGGATTTAATAGCATCTTGCTTTTCAAACAGACAAGTGAAAGCAAAATGCACTGTTCTAGCAATGGTGACTGATTACCAGAGCAATGCCCAAGACACCTAGACCCTGAGCTTTCAGTCAAACCCCTTTATACATTTAGTTGCCAAATGTCCCTTCTTCTGTGTGTCTGTCTGAGACTCTATTACCACTAATTGGCTCATTAGGTGAACATAGTAGGGAGTTGGCAAATGGCTTTAAAGAGACTGTCCCAATTCACAACAGTATTTCCCCCCAAATTACCAAGTCAAGTCTTTAGTCAAATTGTTTCTGCCAAGGAAATTGACTATTAATTTGCTAGATTCAAGTCTTAAATAAGGGCTGTCTTTAGCGTTTTTCTTATGCCTGGAAAAAGAATTAAGGAAATAAACCCACCATGATGCTGCATTTAAAGGGGATTACTCAACTGAGTAAGCAGTAACTCTCCCAAGCCCAATCATTACATAATTCTTCCATATTCTGGAGGAGCATTTTATTCAGTTCAAGGTGACTTTATGCTTCAGTTCCCGACAGCCTTTATTGATTCACATTCTCTAGACTCAAGTACAAATTCTACCTTCCCTACTCAGGGAGAGACTTCATAGGATCACAGATTTTGAGCTGGTAGGGAAAGTCAAGATCAACTCTTCCAACCTCCTCATCTTACAGATGAGGATACTGAGGCAGAGGGAGATGAAGCAATTTTCCTGAGGCCATATAAGTAATAAGTAGGGGAGACAAGATTTTAATCTGGGTCCCTGACTTTAGGGCCACTGCTCTTTACTGTGTCTCCTTGCTCTTGGTAAATATATTTCCTGGTCTGATTTTTATAATCTGTTACTACAGCCAATAACCAAATGTTGGTGAGCAGAGAGCAACCATTAGAATGAATTAAAATACTTTTTCTTCTGCTGTGAAGGAAAATAATTTTAAAATTTGAAATCTTGTGGTCTTGTTTACATGGGTCAGTGTGAAAATATTGAATTTGGTTAATATGTCAAAGATCTGTATTTTGTTGAGGTAGAACTTCTTTCCCCAACAATAAGCGCTGCAACTTAACAGATCAAGTAAGGTCAACAAGCATTTAATAGGCACCTAATATGTTCCAGACACTGTGCTGAATGCTAGCAATACAAATACAAGCCCAAATAAGGACAGTTCTTGCCTTCAGGAAGCTTATGTTTTAATGGGAGAAGGGAACACAGAAGAGGGACCTGAAAAATTGGGGATGGGCATGGGTGGGACATGGTATGAAGAGTCAGAAGACCAGGAAAGACCAATCTTAGAGACTGCCAGTGTCAGAGGAAGGATTTAATGAAGATAGCTAGCATTTATGTAGCACTTTCAGGTTTGTAAAGTGCTTTACAAATGTCATCTCATTTTATCCTCGCAAAAACTCTGAGAGGTTACTGCTGCAATTATGCTTGTTTTATTGATGATCTAGAGAGGTGAGTGACTTGCTCAAGGTCGCATAGCTAAGAAGTGTCTGAAATCAGATTGGAACTGACTTTGTCTAGTGCTGTATCCATGTTCTCTGTCACCTAGTAGACAATTTTTCTGATTAACTGTCCAGCATTTCATCTGGTAGGTCAGGCTGCTCCCATTGAATTTGGTATCTTTCCCAAAATGCAAGATATGATATTTGAAATTCATTGCTGCAAAGTCAAACACTTACCGGAATCTTTGTGATATTTCAAACACACTGACAGGAATGAATGGATTTAACCTTTCTAATTAAATGAACAATTGATCAGAAGAATTGGCAAGTAGAGACTCGAATTAGGAATTTGCTGATCTGCCCTCCACTGTTGTGGTGATGACTATAGGCTTCACAGAACAGCACAATTTCAGAGTGGCAAAGATGTTCTGGGGGTTGGTGGTGGCACCCAATCTAACCCATACTGAAGAAGAATCCCCACTACAACCCAGCTGGCAAGTGGTCATCTGGACTTTTGTGAAGACTTCCAGCAAGGAAGAGCCTACCATCTTCTGAGAAGGCACATGGTAGGTATTTTTTAATGTGTTATCTATTCTGCGAGGCACTGCCATTCCAGGATGCACTGCAGAGAATATTTTGGGGAAAATTTCAGAGGCTTTGTATATACATGTGTGTTTTCGTGTGTGTCCACATGGTTAAGACGGTTTACATAGAATTTTGGGAGGAAGATGAGAAAGAGAGCCAGACCATACATTACACATTCCCAGAGGCAAGTTCTCCAAATATCCATTTCAGTTGGTACTTGGCAGAACATGTAATCTAAGGACTGGGTCACCGTTAGTCAGTCCCAACACCTCCCTCCCATTTTCTTATTACGTATTCTGTTTTTATATTTTATATTTTAAGTTATATTTTAAGAATCTCTAAGGAAGAGTTTAATTTTAGGGAAAAGGGGTAAATTAGTATCCCACACTCAAAAAAAGAAATGGAGAACAAATTATACCTGGGAATCTTATCTGGTATCTTGAAAATCAGCATAGTGATATTAGCTAGCATTTGTATAGTGCTTAGATGTGCAAAGCACCTTACAAATATTATCTCACAACAACCCATTGACATAGGTGCTATTATTATCACCCTCCTTTTACAGATGAAGAAACTGAGGCAAGTAGCTGTTAAATGACTTGCCCGGGGTACACAGCTAGTAAGTGTCTGAGGCAGAATTGGAACTCAGATCTTCTTGATGCCAAATCCAGTACTCTGTCCTCTGGGCCAACTGACTGCCATATTGACCTAGCAAAAAAGGATACAGGGCTAAAAAGAAGGCAGAAAATGCACCCCTTTTGTGATGGCTTTGATAACCAGTTACCATTGTTTCAGCATGGCACCAAGGCTATGTGTATAGACTTTAACTGAGCAAACTAGAAAGAACAACTTAATATCATTTAGCATTCAGTGCTCAGTAACTGTGGTAGACAGAATACTGAATTTGTCATCAGAAAGACCTGAGTTTGAATTCTGTCTCAGATATTTATTAGCTATATGACCTGAGGCAAGTCAATTAACCTCTTGGCTTTAGTTTCTTCATATGGAGAAAATAAAAGTACCTATCTTCCAGGGTGGCTGTAACAGTTAAATGACATGATATAAAGTGTATTGTAAACCTTAAAGCACTCTATGAATCTTAGCTATTATGAACCATAAAGCAATTAGGATTTAGAATGCCAATAAATGCTTGTTGAGAGCTTGAGTGAGTGAAATGGAAGAAAAGACTAGATTATAGGTATTGAGGTTTGTTTCCTCCTAGTTGTAGCCTAAAATTAGGATATTGGACAAGATGACCTTGCAGTTCTAAATCTATGTTCCTTTAATGAGTATTAATTATGGGGGACTTGTTCTTAATATTATTGTGAACCACACCTGAAAATGAAGAGAGATGCAGAGCAAAAGGCAGATAGCAAAGATTTCTGCCTTGTTCTTGAAAAGGAATTCAACTGATGTGAGAAAAATTTGTATGCATGAAGGGATTCCCAAGTAATTTTAACCTTTATTTTTTGAAGCATAGTCTGTAGGAGAAATTAAGTTTAGACATTAAAAACATGCAGGAATGCTGAGATTGGGATCCAAACTGGTAAAAAAAAGTCAGATGACTAACTTTATTTTATGTGATAATAAAAATTATCTAAATCATTTAAGTTTTGTTAAAAGTCTAAGAGCAAATCCTCTTAACATGGGGTCCACAGAACTATCCCACCCCAAGGGATCTATGGATAAATTTCAGAGGGTCTTTAAACTTGAATAAAAAATATAGCTTTTGTTTTCATTAACCACCAAATGAAATGTACATTTCCTTCAATTAGGAATGTAGGCAGTCAATATTATTCTGAATGGGGGTCAATAAATCCATGATCTTTTTGACAACAAAGGCTAAAAACTCCAGCCTAGAAGTATACCTTCAACATGTTGGGTAGATGTTGGTAGAGTATTTACGGAAGACATAGATAAGTTGCACTGGATGCTTGGTCATTTGTCACAGTAGAGGGGACCTACATCAACTGAGGTCATGGATTCATCCATATGTGAGTATAAAACCATGAGCTGTGAATCCAGCAGATTGGATAATGGAAAATTCATTTACTTCCATTTTTCCTCCACCCTGTATCAACAACTGAAGAATTCATTCTTCCTTAATTAAAAAAGCGGTCTTTGCCTTTTCCACATTCACAATTTGAGGAGTTTTGGAGCAGGACAGCTTCTCACCTTCAGTGCTCTGAAAATCCCCTATCATTTAAGAGGACTTATTAAGGGAGTTGAGAAATCAGGGGAAAAAACAACAAAGGCTGCAAAAACCATTAACAATCAACATTTCACCACCAGTGAAAAGGGCACATGAAGAAGATGGCTGGGGGGCTGGAGGGGAAGAAACAGGAAGGGAGCAGAAGGAGTATTTGGGGATTTATGGATTTGGTTAGCTGAGAGTTACTTCCCTTCCAAGGTCACCCAACACAAATCTCAGGGAGGTGTGAATACTCGTATAGCATAATTATGTCGAGAAATACACCTTTTCAAAATATCGATAAAATGTGCTGTAAACAGAGGGGATGTCAGTTGGGTTATTACTTTCACAGGCTCAAGAGACCAAAGTGCAGGTGTTTCCTAACAGCAGCAGATAAAATAAATATGAATTGGCTTTTTGGGCAGCCCAGTTCCCAGTCCAAGCCTCCTTTAGGAGACACCTCTTCAAATAAGTTTGGTTCATTGGTTAAATTGATATAAAAAGTATGGGGAACATTGTAACTTCTCCCTCAAAAGACAAAAACAACAACCAACAAAGACTGAGCCCAGGATCTATGAAATTTAAAAAAAAGGATTTTGATAATTGTATTTCAACATAATTAGTTTCCTTTGTAATCTTATGTATTTAAAAATGTTATTTGGAGGAATTGATAGGTTTCATTAGACTAATACAAGGGTACAATATACAAAAAAGGGCAGCTAGATTGTACAGGGGGTAGAGTTCTGTTCCTGGAGACAGGAAGACCTGAGTTAAAATCTGTACTCAGACACTTAATAGTTGTGTGACCTTGGGCAAGTCACTTCACCTCTGTTTGCCTTGGTTCCATTTCCTTATTTATTCAATGGAGACAATGATAGCGCCTATCTCCCTGTGTTGTTGTGAGAATCAAATGAAATAATATTTTAAAGTGCTTAGTACAGTGCCTGGCATGTAGTAGATACCATATGAATAGTATTATTATTATTACAAAAAGATTAAGAATGCATAATTTAAGATGATATTAATGGGAGTCATTCAGCTTTGCCAAAGCTCACATAAACAATATGTGTCAGAGCTATATCATATTGAAGAAGACTGACTCTGGCATCAGAATTCAAATCCCATCTCTGAGACTATCACTTTTGTGACCTTTTCCAAGTCATGGTCTGGGTCTCAGTTTCTCTTCTGTAAAATAAGTTTGTTGGCCTTGATGGTCTCTGAGGCCCCTTTCAGCTCTAAATCTATCTTTTAATAATAAAGTAGCACAGTTAACATTTTCCACCATGGAAACCATTCCCATTCCCATTGAGGTTCAACAGGAACACTTGATTCTATGACAAAATTACCAAATTCGGATTTTTATTTTCAAGAGTTGAGGGACAAATAAAAATATTACTGAGATTTTGAAGTGCTACTGCATATTTGCATATAATTCAGAGACCATTGAACCAGGAAACAGAAAACTAGGTCACTGTCCATGTAGAACCCTTCCTTTCTCCGGACTTGGTTTGTTTCCCTCTGGTTTTAAAATCTGTACCTGTTTTTGTTCATTTTAAGAGACAGCATCACAAGCAGATACAGCCAATGTTGGAGACAGGAAGAGTTAGGCAACAGTACTGCTTCTGACATGTGCTAGCTGTGTGACCCTGAGCATATCACTTCATGTCTCCGTTTCAAATTGCATTGCATATCTATGTTGGTGGAGGGAAAATTATGCAGAAGCAATGAAATCACAGGTTCAATAACTAATTTTTCTGCCTTTTTTTGGAGGGCAATTGTGGTTAATTGACTTGCCCAAGAACACAAAGATAGTTGGTTTTTTTTTTTTTTTGGTGTGTGTGTGTGTGTGTGTGTGTGTGTGTGTGTGTGTGTGTGTGTGTGTGTTAAGTATCTGAGGCCGGATTTGAACTCAGGTCCTCCTGACTCCAGGGCCGGTACTCTATTCACTGTGCCAGCTAGCTGCCCCAATAACTATTTTTTAAAATCACAATATAGGAATATAGAAGAAAGTGGTTAACAGTCTTAGGAACAAATGTATTCTATGTATTTTTTTGCTTTAAATAGTATTTTATTTTTTCCCACAATTACATATCGAGAAAATTTTTAGCATTAATTTTTACAAGATTCTGAGTTCCAAATTTTTCTCTCTCTCTCCCTCCCTTCCCCTCTTCTGAAAATGGTAGGCAGTTTGATATAGTTTATACATATGCTACCATGTAAAATATATTTCAGCATTCATCATAGTTGTGGAAGAAGAAACAGATCAAAAGGAAAAAAATGAGAAATGATAAAGTAATTGGAAAAATATGTTTTGATCTGCATTTGGAGTCCATCAGTTCTTTATCTGGATATTCATAGCATTTTCCTTTCTGAGCCCTTTGTACTTGTCTTTGATCATTGTGTTGCTGAGAAGAGCTGTTATTCATAGCTGATCATCAAACAATGTTGTTGATACTATGTACAATGTTTTCCTGGTTCTGCTCACTTCACTTTGCATCTTTGCATCAGTTTGTACATCAGTTTTCTGAAATCTGCCTGGTCATCATTTCTTATGGAACAATGGTATTCCATGATATCCACATTCCACAGTTTGTCCAACCATCTCCCAATTGATGGACATCCCCTCAGTTTCCAATATTTTGCCACTACAAAAAAGGCTGCTACAAATATTTTTGTACATGTGGGTCCTTTTCTCTTTTTTATGATCTCTTTGGGATACAGATCTAGCAGTGGTATTGCTGGATTAAAGAATATGTATGGGCATAGTTCCAAATTACTCTACAGAGTGGTTGGATCAGTTCTTGGCTCCACCAACAGTACATTACTGTCCCAATTTTCCCACAGCCTCTCCAACATTTATAATTTTCTTTTTTTGTCACATTAATCAATTTGGTTGGTGTGAGGTGGTATTTTAGAGTTGTTTTAATTTTCATTTCTCTAATCAAAAGTGATTTAGAATATTGTTTCATGTGCCTCTCTCTATATATGTATCTATCTATCTATCTATCTATCTATCTGTCTGTCTGTCTGTCTATCTAAAATTTCTTCATCTGAAAACTGCTTATTCATTCTTGGACCACTTATCAGTTGGGGAATGGCATGTATTCTTATAAATTTGTATATTTGAGAAATGAGGCCTTTTTCAGAGACATTTGCTGGAAAGATTGTTTCCTAGCTTTCTGCTTTCCTTCTAATCTTGGTTGCATTGGTTTTGTTTGAATAAAAGCTTTTCAATTTAATATAATCAAAATTACCTATTCTATATTTCATAATGCTCTCTGTTTCTTGTGTGGTCATGAATTCTTCCCCTCCCCATAGATCTGACAGGTAGACTATTCCTTGCTCTTCTATTTGGTTCATTGTCTATGGTACCTTTTAACAAGAGTAATTTCCTTCCTTATCTCTTTTGATTAGGTTTATTTTTGCTTTTATTTTATCTAAGATCAGGATTGCTACCTCTTTTTTTTAAACTTCATTTGAAGCATAATAGATTATGCTCCCTTATCTATACTCTTGTGTGTTTTTCTCTGCTTCAAGTGTGTTTCTTGTAAGCAACATATTGTAGGATTCTGGGTTTGGAACCACTCTACTATCTGCTTCCATTTTATGGGAGAGTTCATCCCATTCACATTCACAGTTATACTTACTACTTGTGTATTTCCCTCCATCCTATTCTTCCTCCTGTTTGTCCACTCTTTCCTTTCACTCTTTCCCATCTCACCAGTGTTTTATATCTGTCTCTCATCTCCAGTTATCTGCCTTCTTTTCTGTCAGTCTTTCCCTCCCCCCTTACTTAATATTCTCAGCTCCTACTTCCCTGTGAAGTAAGAAAGATTTCTATGTTCAACTGATTGTGAATATTATTCTCTCTGAACCAATACTGATGAGAGTAAGGTCCAAGCAATGCCTATGGCACTGCCCCCATCTTCCCTTCCACAGTAATAGGTCTTTCTTACCTCTTCATGTGAGATAATTTACTCCATTCTACCTCTCTCTTCCTTCTTCACCCCTTGCACTCCTCTTCTCCACCTTCTTGCACTCCTCTTCCCTTACATTTTTTTAACGTAATTCCCTTAAATTCACCTTATACCCATGCCTTCAGTCTATGTATATTCCTTTGATCAATATTGTTAGTGAAACAATTTTTAAGAGTTACAAGTATCTTCCCATGTTGGGATATAAACAGTTTAGCTCTATTGAATCCCTTCTGTTTTCTTTTTTCCCTTTTTAACTGTTGATTCTTCTCTTGAGTTTGATATTTGGAGGTTAAATTTTTGATTTAGTTCTATTCTCCTTTTAAAGGTTTGAAATCCTTCTATTTCATTGAATGACCATTTTCCCCCTTGAAGATTGAAGTTTAACTTTGCCAGGTAAGTGATTCTTGGTTGTAGTCCTAGCCCCTTTGCTCTATGGAATATCATCTTCCATGACCTTCCTTTAATGTTGCAGTTGCTAAGTCCTGTGTGATCCTGACTGTGACTCCCTGACATTTGAATTGTTTGCTTCTGGCCTCTTATAATATTTTTTACTCTACTTGATTGTTCTGACAATTGTCTATAATTTTCCTTGGGGTTTTTATTTTCGGATATCTTTCCTGTGGTCATCAGTGGATTCTTTTGATGCCTATTTTGCTCTCTGGTTCCAGGATATCAGGGAAATTTTCCTTGATAATTTATTGAAAGATGATGTCTAGGGCCTCCTTTAGATTATGGCACTCAGGTAGTCCAGTAATTATGATATTGTCTCTCCTGGATCTGTTTTCAAAGTCAGTTGTTATTCCCATGAGGTATTTTACATTTTCTTCCATTGTTTCATTCTTTTGAATTTGATTAATTCATGATGTCTCAGAGTCATTAGCTTCCACTTGCCCAATTCTAACTTTTAAGGTGTTATTTTCCTCAATTAGTTTTTGTTCTTTCTTTTCCATTTGGCCAACTCTTCAATGGGTTGTTTTCTTCAGTGGATTTTTCTATTTCCTTTTCCATTTGGCCAATTTCACTTTGTAACCAGTTTCCCAAGCTGTTCAGTATCTTCTTCGTAATTCTCTTGCATTCTTCTTATTTCTTTTCCTAATTATTCTTCTACCTATCTTTTATGATTTTAAGCTCCATTTTGAGCTCTTCGATGAATTCTTTCTGGGCTTGAGACCACTTCCCATTTTCCTTTGGGGCTTTGCTTATAGGTGTTTTGACCATGTTGTCCTCTTCTGAGTTTGTGTCTTAGCTTTCCCTGTCACCATCATAATTTTCTATGGTCAGACTTTTGTTGTTGTTTTTGCTCATTTTTTGACCTTTTTCCTTTCTTTTAAATTTGATCTCTCCTTCCAGGATGGAAGGGTCTTTGTCCCAAGCTTCCTGTGCCAGTGTCTACAGGTCCTGGCTGTTTACCTAGTTCTGTGCTTATGTTGCCCTGAGTCCCATGGAGGATCCTCATATCTGGTTCTGGTTGAGGGAGTGGAGTGGGAGGTGACTGGTGCTGCTGGACACTGTAGGGCTCTGGCAGCCCACCTGGTGCTGAGCTGGGGTCCTAGTGGTGGTGTCTGGCATATACTGAGGCCAGGTGGGGTTTTTCTGTGTTTCCCTGGGGCTACACTAAAGCACATGGTGGTTCTTGGAGCTGGAGTCTGCCAGTTCCCCTGGCTATGCTAAAGCAAATGGGGGACCCTGGTGTTGGTGTTTGCCTACTCCACCACACTGGGGCTCAGGATATTCCACTAGTTTGCAGAGGTGGGGCTTGCTGTTGGCTTGTTGGGATGCTTCCTATCCTGGAATGCATTCCCCTTTTACCTGAGTGAGATGGATGAGTGAGACGGACCTTGCTTACTGATCCTCTAAGTCTACTGGGCTAAAAGACTGCTCCACCACCTTTTTCTGCTGGCTCCACTGTCCCAGGATTTGTTCTGGGGTGCTATTTTGTGGTTATTTGGAGGTAAATATGGGAAAGCTTCGGTGATTTATTGCTTACTCCATGTAATGTTAATGGAATAGAAAGATCTTCCCTGACCATTAATAGGCCTGTGTGATCTGCTTTGAGCTCTGTGACTGTGATATAGCCTGAGTCACATGGGGCCTGGGTCACAGGGATTTAAGAGTGGGAGGAGCTGGCCCAATGCAATGTTAACTGAAATAGAATGTTTGGGAGAGAGACAGTGTAGTGTGAGAAAGGCAGAGTAGGGAGTGAGAGCAGCACCTTTGGAATCAGGAAGTCCTGGGTTCAAGTCCTGCCTCTTACATATACTGGCATCTTTTCAGTTCACCAAACAACTCTCTTAAGTTACAACTGAGATGCAACATTGATGGAGGGAGTTTCCATACCAGGAATCTAAATTTTAGACCAATGAAATCACAAGTCTGGACTAAACATACAAAAACAAAGAAACAAAAAAATCATTATTTGGTAAAAATTGTTGGGAAAACTGGCAGAAATTGAGCAATATCTTACAATATCTTGTAGAACAATATCTTACACCATTTACCAAGACTAGGTCAGAATGCATACATGATCTAGGTATAAAGAGACATATTACAAGAAAATTTGAAGAACATGAATCATATTACTTATCAGACTTATGGATAGGTAAACAATTTATGAATAAAAGAGAGAGAGAGCAGTGTGGGTTGTGAAATAGAAAATTTCAATCACATTAAGTTCAAAAAAGTTTTTGTACAAATAAAACAAATATATCCAAGTTTAAAATGAAAATAGAATATTATGAAAAAATTTATACAGTTTCTCATATAAAGATCTCATATCTTGAATATATAAAGAACTTTGTCAAGTCTAGAAAAATATGAATCATTTCCCAATTGATAAATGCTAAAAGGATATGAACAGGCAGTTTCCCAATGAAGAAATCAAAGCAATTTATGGTTATATGAAAAAATACTCTAAATCAATAATGATCAGAGAAATGCAAATGAAAGCAACCTTGAGATGCCATTTTATACCTACAAGATTGGCTAAAATGATTGAAGGGAAAAGTGACAAATGTTGGAGGGGATGTGGGAATATTGGGACACTGATTCACAATAGTTCACAATAGTTCCAATAGGTTGGAACTGTGAAGTAATCCAATGGTTTTGGAGAACAATCTGGAATTATGCCTAAAGAGTTATTAAACTTTTTATACCCTTTGACCCAGCAATACAACTAGTAGGCCTATTTCCAAAGGTAATTTTCCAAAAGGAAAAGAACCCATATGTTCTAAAATATTTATAGCAGCTCTCTTTGTGGTGGCAAAGAATTGAAAACTGCAAGGATGCCTGTGAGTTGGGGAATGGTTGAGCAAGTGTAGTATATGATATTGATGGAGTAATATGGTGCTACAAAAAATGATGAGCTTGATAATTTTAGAAAAACATGGATAGACTTGCATGAAATAAGGAAGAGTGAAATGAGCTGAACCAAGAGAAAAATGTATATAATAACAGCAATATTGTTTTAAGGACATCTTTAAGTGACTAAACAATTTTGATTATTAGAAGTACCCAAATTAACCACAAAAGACCTATGAAGAAAGACATGATCTGAATCCAGAGAAAAAACTGATAAATAGAAGTATGCATAGAATGATTATATATATATGTATATGTGTGCATGTATATATGTACATATATATACATACCTTTCTGTCTAATGGTAGCCATCTCTAAGGTAGAGGAGAGGGAAGAAAAAATATTAAAAAAAGTTACATGATAACTTTATTATATATTTAAAAGGAATAAAAAGTTGTACAGAAGAAATTTGCTGTTTCACATGCAATCATTTCCCTTTTTATCCTGTTAGGTTAGAGAAATTCTTGTGAAACTTAATAAATTAAAAATAAAATAAAAAATGTATAAGCTTCATATTTTACATATCAGTGGAGAAATATTCTTAATTCAAAGCAACCATGTCCATATGCAAAAATACTGCCCGTGTTACTTACATCTTTCTCATAAAAATAATCCCTTTTATTTCCTTTCCTCATTTAAAAATGAAGTGACCAGTATCACAGCACTGAATCAACTCTTTGGAGTGTTTTGACAATTACCCATCTCTTAGGAATTGAGAAATGGTGTAGTTTTTCTAAAAGGTTGGAGAAAGATGTTCATTTTAAAATAATGGCTCCACTCAGTTTCAGCAGATTAGATGCTGGATCAATAGTAGGCATTTCTTTCTGACTTTAGTGGGGCAAACTTCCAAAACAGATTAAGACTTTCTTTTTATTTAGAGTAACATAATTAACTTGAAATAAAGTAGATGGGAATCAATCTGATCTATTATTATTTCAGAGACATTTCTTCTAATTATGATCTCTCATTTTGCTCATAAAATACCACCTTTACATTTGCAGCCTCTCTATGATTATTGCCAATGTCAAGACCTAACCCTAACCCTCATCTGAGCTGATGAAGTGGTATTAATACTTAAAGCATATTGCTATAGACAATAAATGAACAAACCTCAAGCACAGAATGATCAGAAGGTTGTGTCTGGGATAAAGCACAACCTTCTTAGTGTGAGAACCTCTCCACAACTGGGTTCTCACCTACCTTGCTAGACTTCTTTCATTCCTTCATTCTTTGTTCCAGTCAAATGGAATAGTTATGTGTCCCCCAGATAACATATTCTATCTTCTGCCTCCTCTTTTTCTTATTTTTTTCTCTTTCTCCTTATCTCTGCTCCTTAGAATGCTTCTCCCTTTATCACAACTCTCATCGGCTAGCCCCTACATGAGACCTCTTCTGTTAACCACATTTATTATTGATAATACTTTTTTATACTTTGTATTTTCTTATTTGTGTTCATATAAATGCCCAGTAGAATGTAAGCTCCTGGAGGGAAGGAGCTGTGTGTCATTTTTTACCTTTGTAAACTCAGGGCTTTGTATATAATAGACTTTCAATAAATGTTAGTTTAATTGAATTATTTATAAGTTTTAGAGATGTCTGCTTTATTTTCCTTATATGTGTTCTATAGCCATAAAACTTTTGTTGCCATATCTTCAAGGGCATAAATGATAAATGTTTAAAAACAAACCTCCCCCCCCCTTGAAAAAAAGTATGCAGGACACATTTTAAAGTTTAATATGTTTTACTAGCACTTTCTCAATTAATTTAAGTCTAGACTACCACTAATACAATAAATCAAGTCTTAATATAACTTTTTCATTATTTTTGAAATTTTTATTTTTTGTTGAAGATGTGGGAAAATTGAAACACTAATACTTTGTTGGTGGAGTGTTGAACTGATCCAACCGTTCTGGGGAGCTATTTGAAACTATGCCCAGAGAGCTATATAAAACTATGCATACCCTTTGATCCACTAATATCACTACTAAGTAGCCCAAAGACATCATAAAAAAGGGGAAAGAACCCACATGTGCAAATATACATATATGTGCATGTATATGTGTATATATGTATGTATATATGTGTATATATGTGTGTGTGTGTGTATATATATGTAGATGTCTTTTTGTGGTGGCAAAGAGTTTGAAACAGGTGATGCCCATCAATTTGGGAATGGTTGAACAAGTTAAAGTATATGAATATACAAACAAATGCTTTATTAACTTCTGTTTTACATCATTCATTTCCGCCAGATTTTGAGTTACAATCATTTTCCCCCCATTATTCCCCTACCTAACCTCCCAGAATAGTAATCCCACAAGATATCGCTTCCTCCAATCTGCTCTCTCCCATACCTTCTCCCATACCCCCATCGACTTTTCCATTAGAGGAAGGTGAGTCTTTGCATCCCAATGCCTGCACATCTTATCTCCCTATTACAAGCAAGAGTATTAATAATAGTATTTATATATATTTGAAACATTTAATGTTACGACCTCAGATTTCAGATCCATTTCCTTCCTCCCTTGTCACCCATTCCCTCTTGGGAGATAAGTAATTCAGTATATGTTGTACATGTCTAGCTATGCAAAACATTATCATAGTAGATATATTGTACAAGGCTGCTTATAATTCCCTCCCACTCATCCCACACCCCCCCTGGTCCATTCCCTACATGATCCTGTCCCTCTTCTATAGTGGGTACTTCCAACCTCCCCTCCCCACAAGGATGCCCTCCCATCCATCATCCCTCCTCCCATCCCCCTTCCCCTTATCCTGCTGCAGGTTGAGAGATCCCATTTAGTTTGTATGTCATTTTCTCCCTGAACCAAATTCAATGTGAATGTGGTTTTGCCTTTTTAGCCTTCCTTATTCTCTCCCTCTTTTGCAACCACTTCCCCTTGCTTCTTCTGCATGGGATAGTTTACACTACCCTGTCTTTCCCCATCTCCTTTTGCCACTTTCCTCTCTCACCTCATAATTTCATCCCTTGAGTATTCTCCCTTCCCAACAAATTCAACCTATGCCCTCTATCCATATATAACTGTAACTATATACACACACATTCATATATGTATTCATATGACCACACACCCTTCTTCCATTATTTTCATAGTGAGAAAGATATCATCAGTCACAGTTATTGCTTTTCCATATAGGAATGTAAATAGTTCAACTTTGATAAGTTCCTTTTGATTTCTTTTCCTGATTACCTTCTCAGGCATCTCTTCCTTCTTGTGTCTGGATGTCAAATTTTCTATTCAATTCTGGTTTTTCCTCAAGAATGCTTGAAAGTCCTCTATTCCACTGAATGACCATATTTTCCCCTGAAACAAAATACTCAGTTTTGCTGGGTAGGTGACCCTTGGGTTCATTCTCAGTTCTTTTGCCCTCTGGAATATCATATTCCATGCCCTCCGATCCCTCAGTGTAGAAGCTGCCAGGTCCTGGGCTATTCTGATTGTGTTTCCACAATATTGAAATTGTTTCTTCCTGGCTGCTTATAGTATTTTCTCCTTGATCTGGGGATTCTGGGACCTGGCTATAATATTCCTGGCAGTTTTCTTTTTGGGATCTTTTTCAGGAGGTGATCAGTGGATTCTTTCAACCTCTATTTTGCCCTCTGGATCTAAAACATCAGGGCAGTTTTCCTTGAGAATTTCTTGAAGGGTGATTTCTAGGTTCTTTCCTTGATCTTGGCTTTCAGGTAGTCCAATAATTTTTAAATTGTCTCTCCTGGATCTATTTTCCAGGTCAGTGGTTTTCCCATGAGATATTTCACATTGCCTTCTAATCTTTCATTTGTTTGGATCTGCTTAACAACATCTTGATTTCTCATAAAGTCATTAGCTTCCATTTGCTCCAGTCTCACTCTGAAGGAATGAATCTCCTCAGTGAACTTTTGAGATTCTTTTTCCATCTGGCAAATTCGACTTTTTAAGGCATTCTTCTCCTCATTGCCCCTTTGGGCCTCCTTTGCCATTTGAGTTAGTCTATTTTTTAAGGTGTTGTTTTTCCTCAGTCAGGCTGTTGACCCTCATTTCATACTTTTCCTGCATCCTTCTCATTTCTCTTTCCAATTTTCCTCCACTTCTCTTATTTGATTTTTAAAGTGCTTCTTAAGGTCCTCTATGGCCTGCAACCAGCTCATGTTTTCCCCTGGGGCTTTTGGAGCAGGACTTCTGACCTCACAGTCCTTTTCCCGCTCTATGCCCCCAAATAGGAGTCTAGGGTTGCATTTTTCTGTTTCCTTTGCCTTGGCATGTTGCCACTTAATTGCTTGACTTTTGGGCTTGTTGCCACACTATGGCTTTAAGGCCAGATAGAGGAATTTTCGTCCTGAATGTGTGGGGGGCAACTTCCATTTCTGGCAAGCTGTAAACCCACCCACAACTTCCACCCTAGATCACAATCCAGATCCAGGGAGGTTAAAAGCAAGAGCGATTACCCCCCAAGACTGATCGCTGGATCTCCCTACAAATTTGCAGGCTGGGAGCGGGATCTGCCTCTGAAAACTACAAAATGGCGTTTGTCCTCAGTGGCTTCTAGCCCCCAGGGGAGGGAGCTGACGCATTCCCTAATACCAGTCCCAAAGTCCCTAGGACACTAACCTCTTACTTTGTCCTAGGCAAGTCTATGTTGATAATTCTGGAGTCACCACAGCTCTTGGTGTTCTGGGGTTCCTCCAGCTGGCTGCTGGCCTTGCCGCCCTGGGGCTAAAACCTCGGCTCATGTGGACCTGGGCTCGGCTCGGCTCGGCTCCTGCGCTCTGCGTGCTGCACACTGCCAGGTCCCAGACCACTGCGCTGGTCCTTCCTGCAGGGCTGCTGGGCTGTCCTCAGCAGGAGTTTAGCTTCTCTGTGTCGTTCTGTGGGTGCTGGGGCTCCAGAAGTTGTTCAGAGTCCCCTTTTACATCGTTTGGGGGGAATCTGGGGGCAGAGTGGCTTGGATGAGCTGTTTCTACTCCGCCATCTTGGCTCTGCCCCCTAAAGTATATGAATATAATGGAATACTATTGTGCTATAAGAAATGATGAACAGGTGAATTTCAGAAAAACCTAAAAAGACTTACACGAACTGATGCTGAGTGAGGTAAGCAGGACCAGGAGAACATTGTTCACAGTAACAGTAACATTGTGTAATGATCAACTATGGTAGACTTATCTCTTCTCAGCAATAAAATGATCCAAGGGGCAGCTTGGTGGTACAGTAAATAGAGCACTGGCCCTGGAGTCAGGAAGACCTGAGTTCCATTCCTACCTCAAACACTTTACACTTAATTAGCTGTGTGACTTTATGGAAGTCACTTAACCCCAATTGCCTTGCCTTCCCCCCTCCAAAAAAAAAATGATCCATGACAATTCCAAAAAACTCATGGTGGAAATTACAATTCACATTCAGAGAAAAATCTATGGAGTTTGAATACAGACTGAAGCATACTGTTTTCACTTTGTGTGTGTGTGTGTGTGTGTGTGTGTGTGTGTGTGTGTGTGTGTGTGTATGTGCGGCGGGGGCGGGGGGGGGGTTCCCTGTTTGTTCTGATTCTTCTTTCCCTAATGTGGAAATATGTTTAACATGATTATACATGTATAACCTATATCAGATTGCTTGCTGTCTTGGTGAGGGGAGAAGGAAGGGAGGGAGGGAGATAAATTTGGAACTCAAAATCTTATAAAAATGAGTGTCAAAAACTATATTTATATGTAATTGGAAAAACAAAACACTATTAAGTGGAAAAATAAATAAATTGCTTAGCTAAAAATGAATTGAATTTTATTCTTAATTTACAGAATGAAACAAGCATTTTCTTAACATAATACAATAAAAAGATGATTGTACATGAAACTGCAAATTGACTATACACAACTTTCTATTCATTTCAAATATGTGACAAAATTATCATATAAATTCTTTTTTTAACTCCCCCCATCCCAGCAATGGTTGCCATTAGACCCAAATAGCTATATATGTAAAATTATTTTACACGGTCTTCTATTTATCAGTTCTTTCTATGGATGCAGAACACAGAAGACAACAATTTTCCAATTTTTGAGATATAAGTGCTCAAACTGAAAATTTAACAATTGACTCTTCATCTGGCATGAGCTGGCTCTAGCATACCCCTACTTCTACCTTTCCTGCCTAAACTTTTCTTATGTGTTTATGAGATCATCATAGAATCATAGATTCAGAGTTGGAAGAGATCTCACAGGCCATTGAATACAATCCCTTTCATTTTACAAATGAGGAAACAGAGAGATTGCTAGCTCTCCCATGGTCACATGATTACTGAATATAGAGGGCAGAATTTGAATCCATGTCCCCTTAAATCCAAGACATTTTATTCATTACTCTACACTGCCTTTATCTTTATTCCCTACATCATCTGAAAGACATTTCAAGAAATTACACTTTTCTGCTTGCCATATTAAAGTTTTTGTTTTCTTTCATTAACCATTGTCCCTCCATCCACAAAGTTTCTTTTGTCCATACTAACCACCATCAGTTCTTTTAGTTGTATGACAGATATCTCCAGTCCTTTTGCCATTCTGGTTGCCTTGTATATGTGTTCCAATTTTCTTTTGTTTCATTCCGGTCACTGATAAAAATGTTGAACAATACAAACAGAGATCCTTGTTATACTCCACTAGAGAGGTCTTTCCAAATTGACATTGAACTTTTTAATGGCTATTTTTTTGGATATGGTCATTCAACCAATTCTGAATACATGAAACTGTACGTGATACATCTTTAAATTTTATCCCTAAGTTTGTTGAAATTGAAATACATTCATACTGTGAACTATATTCCTTTGGCTACATAAACTCAAGTTTTTGAAAGTTTCATTTAATATTCCTGCTTCTGCTTACAAGGTGTTTCCTTTATTTAAAAAAAAATTTAATTGAAAAGTTTCATTTTTACATTACAAATATTTAAATATTATCCCACTCCATGAGAGGTCTCACAACAAAGTACAAAAATTGAGCAAACCTAATAAATACAATGACCTCATCTAAATATGCATGTAAGAGTCCTCATCTGTGACATCTCCCACTCTCTATTTTTTAAATTGAAATCTTTTTTTTTATCTCTCTCTCATCCTTCCCTCCACCTATTTGAAAAAAAGAAAAAGCAAAGCAAATTCCTTATAATAAATATGCAAAGTTAAGGGAAAAAATTCCCTCACAGGATATATGCACACACATATATACATATGTATACACACATATATGTTGTTTTTGTTCACTTATTTCAGTCATGTCTTACTCCTTGTGAACCAATTTGGGGTTTTCAGGACAAAGATATTGGAGTGGTTTACCATTTCCTTTTCCAACTCATTTTACAGTTAAGGAATTGAAGCAAATACGGTTAAATAACTTGCCCAGGGTCACACAGCTAGTAGCATGCCACCCCCCCACATATATACATATATATGTGTATATATGTATTTATTCATATATGTATTTTTCTGTAAATCCATTAACTCTCTGTCATAGGTAGCATAGCTCATGATTGGTCTTCTGGAATCATGCTTGTTCATTGTATTGATGCTAGTTTTTACAGCTTTCAAAGTTGTTCATTGTTATATTACTATTGTATAAATTATTCTCTTGATTCTGCTCATTTCAATCTTCATAAGTTTATGTCCTCAAAATTATTTATTTTATATTAATTTTGCAATATGAATTGTTTAGTTCTCCTTACATCATTCTTCATGTGTTTATATAAGTCTTTCTAGGGAGTGTATGTGGTGTTCAGGGAAGACTAGCATTTGTGCTGTGAGGGCTTGCTTTTCAGGGCTATTCATCTCCCTTTGGTGTCCAACTGGTCATCCAACTCTCACCTCTGGCTCCAAGAAGCTACAGCATGTACCGCAGTAATACTCCAGTAAAATCGTCTCAGCAGCCAGATTAAATCAGGTTGAGGGTAACCAACAAGTCTCAAACTCATCGGTGAGTTAGGTGGATGAATACTCCAAGTATATGAAGACTACCCTTGATGGAATGGGCAGATGAGAACAATTTGTTACAGTAACCATGAAGGAAGCTGAAGTAGGCTCTGTGGAATGCTTAGAGCTTGAACAGCCATTGAACACAGCAAGATCATCCAGGCCATTAACAGTTATCCTGACTTTTGTCTTGCTACTGGATTTCAGTGACTCTGGAAGAGACAGTGAGGCCAATGAATTTGTGTAACTCTCCCTCACTTATGTCCAATTCACATGTCAAAACAAACAATGAACAAGTCTTTCTATGTCTCTTTGAAGTAATCTATTTCCTCATTTCCTACAATAGTACTCCCTCATATCCATAGACCATAAGTTATTCAGTCATTCCTCAATTACCAGGCATCTCTTTAATTTCCTTTTTTTTCCCCACAACAAAAAGAGCTGCTATAAATTTTTTGTACATAAGATCTTTTCCTATTTCTTTGATCTCTTTTGGGTAAAAGTCTATGAGTAGTATAAGCGCATGTACTAACTTCTATATAATTTCAAATTGCTTTCCAGAATGTTTGTACCCATTCACAGTTCCATTAACAGTGTATCAATGTTCCTGTTTTCCTGCATCCCCTTTGAAATTTATCATTTCCTTTTTTTGTCATTTTTATCAAACTGATTGATGTGATGTGGAATTTCATAGTTGCTTTAATTTGAATTTCTCTAATTAGTTATTTTGAGCATTTTAAAAATATGTTTATAGATAGTGTGGATTTGTTCCCTTGAAAACAGGCTATTCATATCTTTAGATCATTTATCAATTTGGGGAATGACTTTTATTCTTTTAAATTTGAAACAGTTCCTATATATCTTGTAAAGAAGACCTTTATCAGAGAAATTCATTGCAAAGTAATTTTCTTAGTTAATTATTGCATTTTAAATCTTAACTATATTGGATTTATTTTGCAAAATCTTTAATCTTATGTAATCAAAACTCTCCATTTTATTATCTCTATCTCATCCTCTCTAACTCTTGTTTGGTCTTTTTTTTCATATACTGATTGGATAGGTATTTTTTCCATGTTTCTCTAATTTGTCTATGATATAACTTTTAATATTTTTTTTACCATAATTCTATTTGGAGTTTATCTTCATTTAAGGTGTGAGGTGTCGATCTAAATCTAATGTCTTCCATATTACTGTCCAACTTTCTCATCAGTTTTTTGGGGGTCAAATTGTGTTTCCTTTTTACAATAGTTAGTGTCTTTTCTTTAATAAATACTGGAGTTCTAAATACAGTTACTTCTGTATATTGTGAATCTAAACTATTCCATGGATTAATCACTATTTTTTTTAACCATTAGCAAATTGTTTTGATAATTACTACTTTGGTGTATAGTTTGAGATTTGATGCAGCTGAACTCCCTTAATTCCCACATCTTTTCTTTATTTCCCTTGAGATTCTTGACTTTTTTCTGTCTCCACATGAGTATGCTGCCTCCACATGCTAGTATTTCTAGTTATATAACACACGCACACACACACACACACACACACACACACACGTATTTGGTGATTTGATTAGTGTTGCATTGAATAAGTAAATTAATTTAGTAGCATTGCCATTTTTATTATACTGACTTGTCTCCCCAAGAGCAAATAGTATTTCTCTAACTATTTAGAACTGTTTTTTCTTAAACAGTGGTTTGTAGCTGTATTTATATAGTTTTTGGTGTGTATTTATATATGTATGTATATATGTTTGTATTAATTGGTAAACCACCAAGTATTTCATATTATCTGAAATTTTAATGGGTATGTCTTTATCTTTTCCTGCTGGATTTTATTGATGTTACATAGAAATACTGAAGATTTATGTGGATTTATTTTATATCCTATAAATTTACTGATGGGGCAGCTAGGAGGCACAGTGAATAGAGTGCCAGGCCTGGATTCAAGAAGACCTGAGTTCAAATCTGGCCTCAGACATTTACTAGGTCTGTGACCCTGGGCAAGTCACTTAACCCTATTTGTCTCAGCTTCTTCATCTGTAAAATGAGCTGGACAAAGAAATGGCAAAGCATTCCAGTATCTTTGCCAAGAAAATCCCAGATAGGGTCATGAAGAGCTGGAAACAATTGAACAACAACAGTAAAGTTTATTGAAGCTATTGTTTCAATCGATTTTTAGTGACTTGAGGTTTATATACACACACATTATATTAACTATAAAAAGTGATGATTTTGCTTCATTTTTTTTAAACCTGTGCTAATTCCCTCAATTTCTTTTCCTTGTTTAAGTACTATGACCAGCACTCTAGTACTATGTCAAATCAAAGTGGTCAGAATGGACATGCTTGTTTTCCATGTGGCATTATTGGAAAGGATTCTAGTTTATTCTGTTATATATATATATATATATATATATATATATATATATATATATATATATATACACATATATATATGTATGTATATATATATATATATATATATATATATATATATACTATTTGTTCATGGTTTAGATGCACACTATTATTATTTTAAGGAAAGGCCAATTTATTACCCTATTTTCTAGTGATTTTATTTTAAAAAGAGAAATAGGTGGTGTAATTGGTAAAAAGATTTTTCTGCTTTTATTGATATAATTATAGGATTTTTAATTCATTTAATTACTATAGTTAATTACACTTATAGCTAATATTCATCCAATCCAGCAATCTTACTAGAAAATTACTCTGGTCGTTGTCTAATATTTTATTTTAATCTCTTTGATAATGTTTTATTTTATTTTTTGTATATATGTTCATTAGGGATATATATTTTAGGGTTTTTTAGTTTCTCTGGTTCATGTAGAAGACAATTGTTATAAAATGAATTTGGTAGCATCTCTTCTTTTGCTGTTTTTGCAGATAGTTTCCTTAGCACTAGAATTAATTATCCTTTTGATTCTTTATAAAATTCAGTTGTGAATCCATCTGGTCTTAGAGTTTTTCTTTGGAAGTTAATTTATGGATTGTTCAATTTCTCCCTCTAAAATTGGGTTATGTCATCAATTTCTTGTTCTGTTAATTTGAATATTAAAAAAGTAAACATTCATATAATTCCATTTAATTTTTTGGTTTTATTGTCAGATAGTTGAGTTAGAAAAATAATTTTTAATAATATCCTTTATTCTTCATTTGTTGTGAATTATTTTTTTATATTGGCAATATGGTTTTCCTCTTTCTTTTTTTTTAAATCCAATTAGATAAATGATTTATTTATTTTTCTGGTTTAAAAATACTTCCTATTTTTATTTATTAATATAACATTAAATTGTTAATATAATGTTTGATTGTTAGGATTTCTATTTTGGTATTTTTTAAAAAATTTGTTAGTTTCTACTATTTTTAGTTGCATTCCTAATTCATTGATTCGTGCTTTCTCTCTCTTTTTGTTAATAAGAGTGTTTAGAAATACAAAATTTCCACAAAGGACTATTTTGGTTGTATCCTCAAAATGTTGATATGTTGTCTCACTATTGACATTATTTCAAATAAAATTATCTATTATTCCTTTGATTTGTTCATTAGCTCACTAATTCTTTAGGATTAAGTTATTAAGGGTTCAGTTGATTTAAAATACTTTTAAAAAGAGTTTATTAACATAATAATTATTGCACTCTGTTAAGTAATGGATATTTCTGCTTTTCTTCATTTGTGAGGTTTTTATGTCCTAAGACATGATCAATCTTTGTAAAGCTACCATTCTCATCTGAAAATATGTATACTATTATTTCCATTCAGTAATTTCCAGAAGTCTATCATTTTTCTGAAATTCTTTTGAGGTCCTGAACTTTTTCTTTTTTGTTAGATTTATCTAGGGTTGTTAGGGATCCATTGATTTTCATCACCATTATAGTTCTTTGCAGTTCATTTAATTTTTCCTTTAAACATTTAGAAATTGAAATCAATCAATTTTCTCCATATAGCTCATTGTCTCTGCTATTGTCTTGTTTAAAACTACTATTTAAAAAAATTTGATGTATGTGTTCAGTTGAGTTGATTTTGTTCCAATTTACCATTTTTAACTCTTCATGAGCTTTCAAATTCATTCTGCTAACCTCTTCTGTTCCATGTGTGATTTTTTTTCATTGATATTTACAATGGTTGTTTATGTAACTCCATCCTATTTTCTTATACTTTTTCCTCCTCTATATACTCCTCACTTTCTGTTTGTTTCAAGTTATTCCCTTTTTCTTTTTTCTCTTCTTTTTACTATTCCCTTGCCAAGTTTAGGGCTTATTCTGCTTATGATTAATCTCTCTTTGAATCTTCCCCCTTTTCTCTTTCTGTAACTATCGCTATATCTTTTGAGTTTAATGTATTCCTACACCAAGCTGCCCTCTTTTGACCAGTTTAGATGAAAGTGAAGTTTAAATGACACCTGCTCCCCCATTCTTATTGTATTTGTATATAATTTTACTTGAGCAATGCTATCACATGTGTTAAAAGTTTCCCCAACTTTCCATCCATTTTCCTCTTATGTATCATTCTCCATTCCACTTTATTTTTTTCTTTTAGCATCTTCAAAACATAAAAGAACCATAAGTATTCTATCACAATTGACCATTTCTATGTTCTTCTGGGATGTTAATATCATGAAAGAACCCTTTTGCCATCTCTCTCTCTGTCCCCATTAGAATGTAATGAGGGCATCCTTATACAATCTCTTCTGATTTATTTTTTCATTTGCTTACCATATTTGTATTTCAAAGTTCCTTTTCAGCTCTGCTTTTTTCATTAGGAATGTTGAAAGTCTTCCATTTCATTTGGAGGCCATTTTTTTCTTTTTAGGATAATTCTCAGGTTTGCTGAGTAAATTATTCTTCATAGTAGACCCTTATCTTCTATCTCTCATTCTATGTTCTCCACTCCTTTGAGAGATAACTGCTACATCTTATATGATAATGATTATGACTACCCAATGCTTGAATTCTTTTTTTCTATCTGTCTGCAGTATGTTTTTCTTTTGTCTGAAAAATTTGAATTTTGACAATGACATTTTTGAGAGTTTTAACTTTAGAGTTTCCTTCAGGAGGTTCTTTTCATTTTCACATTTCCTTCTTGTTATAATGTCTGAAAAATTTACTTTTATGATTTCTTGAAATACAAAATCCAGGCTCTTTTTGGGGATGTGGATTCCATATAATCCTCTCATTATTCTTTTCTATCCTTGATTTGTTTTCCAGATCAGTTATTCCTCTATGAGATAGATGACCTTTTATTTTTTAAGTCTTTTGACTTGGTGTTAGGAATTCTTATTGCCTTCTAGAGTCATTAATTTCTATGCGGTATTTATTTAAATTTTCAAGAGCTGATTTGCACATTATATGCCCTTAGAACAACTGAGCATCACAAAATGAATAACACTGTGGGGTCATCTTTGTAGTTGCTGCATGAAGTTCTTCTCTCAGAGTACTCCTTGTTTATCATAATGATAATTTCATATATTATGTTTCCCCCAAATGAAGAAAGTATAATAAGCTATTATTATAAACTATTATTCCCCTAGAATTGCCCTTACCTCATTTAAAAAATCTTTCATGCAATGTCAACTTGTTCAGTAAATGATACCGTTTGCACTATTTTCATTGTTTTGTCTTTACTGTTCTTTGCTATTCTTTTTAATTGTGTTCAAAATTCAATTACATAAAAATTTAGTATCAATGGATGTTGAATGAATGTTAATTTGGAGGCTTTAGAAAGTGTGCACATTGTCTTTCTGAAATTAACAATAGTTAGATTCATGTCACATGAGAATTTGCCATTTAGTGTTTTTCAGTAACTAGTTACATTCCGAAGATGGGAGAAACTGTATACTGCGCATCTAATATTTTGGTCTACCAGACTGTCTTTCCTATCAGGAAAGAATATGGAGTTATTCTGGCAAGGTCAATTCTTTATGATGCCTAGTTAGCTTTTAAAGATTACTGCTTCCTTTCATGTCTTCTAGAATTTTGTTATCAACACAATTAAAGAACATTCATCTTTGATGCCCACATTTGGCTGTCTTCCTAACTTCTAGCTAGCTTTCTCTCTAACCCTACTTATGACCTGAAAATACTTTCCAAACTGCCTTCAATTCCTTTCAACTGAGCTATTCTATCCTTCTTGACTAGGTTATTCATCACCTCTTCTAATTTGTCACTTCCTGGTTTGACACTTTTATTTTAGCTCATCATTTTCATGGTTCAGAAATGATTGATTTGGCTGCAGATATTAGTATCAATTGAAAAGATGACTCAAAGGGTTTACTCTGTTGTTCCTAGTTGGGTTCATGTACCACATACAGATACAACCTTGGTCTTAAGGCCCTATAGTAGGCAAAGAGGAGAAACATTACCATATATTTGGTTTGAAAAAAATATCAGCACTTTTCCAAATCATGGACCATGACTTTATATCTTTTAATAAACCATTTCTAAGCCTGATCATACTGCTGAAAAGAAATTTGTAATAAAAGGTTGCCTTTTTATCGCTTCCCATTTTTATCTCATTACTATGACAAAAAGTATATTAGTGTCTGAACATCTCATCAATTCTGAAAATTGTAGCTGTAGGCAGTTCATAAAATGGAAATTGGTAACTGGTGGATTCCTTATTTGCATGTAAACCATATACCCAATTGTTTAATTTGCATTGATTTTGCTCATATCCTACCTAAATAATATATGCATTACATTATTGTGGGAAGGAATTATTGTATTTGATTGCTTATGAGTTTATTGTTGCTTCTTCATGCAATAAATAGAGAATTTGCATTTCTAACACTCCTCCCCCAACCCATTTGAGGTATGATTTAATGTGACAGTTACTAAATTTTGCTTTAATTCATGGTGTAGTTTTATATTAACAGTGTTCTGAATAGTGGATTATCAGGTCTCTCAGTAGAATGCATGCCTCTTGGGGGCAAGGATTGTTTTGTCTTTGTCTAAATAGGACTGGCATCTGACAGATAAGAGACATACTTATTAAGTGCATGTTGTATGGTTTTTGTTTAAATGACTTGGGGTGAACATGATATAGGTTTGAATCCTGCCTCTGAAATTTAATACCTATGTGACCTTGGGATAAACTTCTTTGAGTCTCAGCCAATACCCTAAGACTATGAGGAATAAATGAATGGGTCTACTGGAAGGCAACTAGAATGGTGAAGGATCTGGAATTTATTCCATGTGAAGATCAATCGAAGTAACCATGGTGTTTAGTCTAGAGAAGATGAGGTTATTTTCAAATACCTGTGGAAGAGAGAGATTCAAAAGCAGGAGGGGCAATGTGCAGGGATTCCAAAGAAGCAAGTTTAATCTTGAACAAAAGGTAATTTTTTTTCTTTCAGATATTTTCAAAAATGAAATGAGTTGCCTGGGAAAGTACGGGTCCTCTTAGATTTTACATCTTCAAGTAAAGACTAGAAGACTATGTTTTGGGTATGTTATAATAAGGATTCTTCTTCAGGCATGATTGGAGTAGATGGCTGCAGAGGTCCCCTTGTTCTTTGATATTCTGATTCTTTGAATCCAGGATAGGGGAGGGCTATTTCTTTTAAGATGGGAATGGCTTCCATAAAATGAGTACTTGTCTAAGTTTTTGAATCATTCAGCCTTCCATATGCATGAAGACAGGAAGTCACCTCTCACCTTTCTCTTCTATGAGAAGTTCCAATTCTTTTCATTTTCAGGCATAGATTCTACTTTCAAAACCTTTCAGTTCATGTATATTGGATATGAGAGAGTGATTTTCTTCATCAGAAAAGATTATCTGAGTATGGTCACAAGAAAAAATCATTTGATTAGGGGCATTCCTACAGGATGCCTAGCCCTTAATTTTTAAAAATGGTTTGTGTTGTAATTGATCACTGTGACTCCCATTGTATCAGTAGGGAGTCAATGAATAACTCTCCATGCAAGCTTTCAGAAAAGTCACTGCTGATGTGATCAGCTTCGTATTTTCATACTCATTGTAAGTCATGCCTTTTCCTCCTCCACTCTTGCCACCCACACAATGTCCTTCTCTGTGTCCTCTCCATCTTGGTTTAAATGTTAAATTATACATATTTTTCAAGAAGTGAATTTAGCTCTTCAAGGAACCACAGGAAAAAATGAAGAGCCCCCTAAAATATTAGTTTCCATTTGTACTTAACTCAAAGAATCAAGTACCCACACAATCCTCTATAAGCACAGAAGGATGAGAAAAGCTGGGGCTTTCTAAGGCTTGAACTGGCAAGGGAATGATTGACTCATAATTCAATTTATTTCAACATACATTTATTAAGCACCTACTGTACAAGAGGCAGCATTACATAGTAGATTCAGGAAGAGACCTGAATTCACATTATCTTTTCTGAATGATACATACTACCTATGTAACCCCAGGCAATTCACATATGGCTGCAAATCTGCAGTGGCAGGGGGAGTTTCTTCCCTGGGTGTTCCTTATACTTAGGAAGTCATAGATATGGACCAAAAAAGGTCCAAAATATTGTGCATTAAAAATCCACTCCCAAAGAAATGTCAATTATTGAGAACCAGACTTTTAATATACTTTCCAAAGCATCAGAATTGTCACACTTGCAAGACATAGGGGGAGGAGGAGGAAGAAGGAGGAGAAAGATGAGATGGTACCATCAGTGGTAGTGGTGTTAGTGGAAGGCAATATGGCAGGGTGGATAAAGAACTGATCTTGAAACCAATAAGATCCTGTTTGATTCTTGTATCTGACACATGCTGGCTGTCATTTTATCTCTTATTGCTACAATCTAGGCAATTCTCTAAGACTAAGTTAATCTAGAAGGTTCTGACCTGCATTAGTTTAGAGAACTTTTTCACCTGGGAATTCCATATACCAGTGAAATGATAGATCCCTCCTTTATTGTACTGATAACCACACTTTATATATTATATATTTAGATATTATATAAACACACCTACTTTTTCTCTTTCCTATGTATAGTTTTGGGCAAATCAAAATCAATGCACTTCCACTGAGATCATGGCTTCATAGATTTTTTGATATTGAAGGGATAATAAAGGTCTTTGGAAAGTCCAACACTACCATCTTTTTTTCTTTTTCTTTTTCTCACAGATGAGGAAATTGAGATCCATGGGAGGTGCAGTCACTTGCCCAAAGTTATACACAAGTAGTAAGTAAACAGACATGATATTTAATCTTAGGTCCTCTGACTCTGAATTTCCTTCCTCTGTTGCCCAGAACCTGCTTGGTTCAAACATCTGAGCTTGTTTTTACATTCTCAGCTATCAGTCTGATCTTTGTGGAGATTGCCTCCACATCTCTGAGGCTCACTGCCTACAGCCATTTTAATAGGAAGAGTAAACAAATGAGCTTAATTGATCCTGTTGGGCCATCATTCATAGAAGGATGGGAGAAGCTGCCAACCCCTTTCTCTCTTGAAAATTATCAGTTTGGGAAAAATTGCATTTCTCTCTGATTTTTCCTTGGCAAATTAAATAGTGGCTGATTATGGGTCCTGCAGAGGACATGTGTCCTGATTCAGGCCCCACAAATGTCAGATAAAGATATTGGATATTATAACCCTGTCTTTAGAAGAGCTGGTCTTCTTTCCTGCTCTGGGGTGCTGTGGAAAGAGGGTGGGACTTGGAGAAAGATATCTGTGTCCTTTGATTGTGAGGCCTTGGGCAAACAACTTTGTCTCTCTGACTCTGCCTTTCCCCAAGATAGTTCTGTAGAAAGAATATCAGAATTGGAAGCAGAAGACTGGCCTTTGAGTGCTATCTCTGTGACTTATTGCCTGTGTGACCCTGGGCAAGTCATTTGACTTTTGTGGGCCTCAGTTTCCTCATTTGTTGAATGAAATGGTTGGACTAGATAAACCCTAAGGTTCCTTCTAACTCTAGGATTTATTCAATGTACATAATAATGCTTGTCCTAGGTACCTCCCATGGCTGCTGTTAAGAAAGTATTTTATAAAAGCAGGATGCCAGTATGATTGACCTTAGGCAAGGCATTTAACATCCTTGGACCTCCGTTTCCTCATTTGTAAAATGAGTGGGTTGGACTCCACGGCTTCTGAGATCCTTTTCAGTTCTACATCTCTAAAGTACTATAGAAATGAGTTATTGCTAACATTATTGTTTTTTCTATATCCATTTTTAGAATGTTCTTGTGAGGTAGGAAAGGGAATATGTCTACATTCCCATTTTACAACTGCAGAAACTAAGGAAAACTAAGCCAAACACAAGGCCAGGTTTGTCAATCCCCTTATCAATGCCTCTTTTTTAAAAAATCAATTTTATTTTATTTTCAGCTCCATATTCCCTTCCTCTCCCAACTCCTACTCCCAACTACTGAGAAGGCCTCAGTACTTCTTTAATGTCCTCTCTGTCTCACAGATGTTGGGAGGTTTCATATTGCTCTGCATGCATTATGGTGACTCTTTTCTCAGACCTGGCCCTCCTTCTTTCATCCATCTAAATGTGCAGGATCTGTAGTACATTCCTTTAAGACCTTGTAGAGGCTTCTACTGAACTGATTTATTACTAGGGCTGATGACTGGACATATTCTTACTCCCATTCTTTTTCTTATTTATCAAAGGGGACTTTTTAAAGAGAGGGGGACATTTTAAACCAAAAAAAAATAATTTCTAATGATAGCAATTTTAGGTACCATAGTAGCCCAGTCAGTTTGGATAGAGGTACACTTTCATGGTGTCCCACAAATCTGCCTGCTTACCCATATGCCTACTCATAAAGTATTTTGCTTGACCATCCAGGAGGTCAGTGACAGACTGGGAATTAGAATAAAGATATCTCAGAGTTTGAAAGAATCCTTGATGACATTTAATCAGATTTCCTCCTTGAAACCTGTATTTCCTCTGTAACACCCCCAACACTGGATGTTGCTTTCTCCCTCAGATATTCATTATCGCCCAAGATGGTCCCTTCCATTTTTTGGACAGCTCCATTTTCCCTTATATTGAGCCATATTCTATCTCCTCCCTCCCCAAATCAATATACCCATTGCTCATAGATATGCCTTCTGGGATCAAGGAGAATAAGTATAATTCCTCTTCCACATTATGACTTTTTGAATCATCATAGTCAGCAATCATATCCACTTCCTACCTCCACCTGGTAAGCATCTATTTTGCAGATTAAATATGTTCAGTTCTTTCAAATAGAAGCCCAAATCATGCTTGGTTTCAAGACATTCCACATTCCTTATTATTCCCTTATTAAAATGTTTAATTAACCTATTAATAATCTTCCTAAAACATGAATCCCCTAGAGATGTGGCATCTGACAAGTATTGATGAGCATACTGCTTATATCTTTATACTAGCCATTGATAAAGAAAAGTAGAAAGAATGAGGTAGAAGGCAGAGTCCTGAAGCACTTTCCTAGAGACATTCAATCAGTTTTGATTCCATTTAATTGTTCCATCACCCAGCCTATGTAGGCTCATAGAATTAACAGACTTCAAACTGGAAGGGACATTAGAAGACATTTAGTCCAACCACCTCATTTTATGGGGAAACTGAGACCTAGAGAGTCACTAGTGTAAGTGATTGCCCAAGGTCACACAAATAACAAGTGGCAAGTCAGGAATCAAACCCATATCTTCAAACTCAAACTCCAGTTCTCTTCCAGGGTAACATGCCAACTCTTTTTTCCATCTGGATAAAGTTATCCTGAGTGACTGTGTTGTATGCTTTTCTGAAGTTCAAGTATGCTAAAACTATAGCATTACACTGATCTACAAGTCTAATTACTTTCTCCCAAAAAAGAAATGATGCAAGATGCAACTATGGGATGACTTGTCCTTAATGAACCCGTATTGACTAGTAGTGATCCTAGTTTCACTTTCCAGGTGTTTGTGAATCGCTCATTTAGTAAAAGTATTGGAGGCAGCTATGTGGCACCACGGGAGAGCTCTAGGTCTAAGTCAGGGAAACCTGAGTTCAAATCCAATATCAAATACTTCCTAGCTGTGTGACTCTGGACTATATTTGACCTCTGTTTGCCTATTTCTTCAACTGAAAAATGGAGATAATAACACCTGTCTCCTGGAATGCAATGTCTGACACATAATCAATGCATAATCGATGCCTGTTTCTTTCTTTCCTTAATAATGCCTCAGTGGGGGGCAGCTAGGTGGTCCAGTGAAGAGAGCACTGACCCTAGAGTCAGGAGGACCTGAGTTAAAATCTGGCCTCAGACACTTGACACACTTACTAGCTTTGTGACCTTGGGCGAGTCACTTAATCCCAATTGTCTTGCTTTTCCCCCTCTAAAAAGAGAAAATAATGCCTCAGTGTGTTTTCATTTGAGGCTGCTATAAAAGTAGCACTCAAAATTAATAAGGTTTTGTCCTGGGAAAAGGGCCCCCAGAAGATCTGGAGCATGTGGCAATGGGCAACTTGTTTCTTCAGTGTGGAATGGGGAGACTTGAGCAGTCAGAACACTGAATGAAGACAATTTACTAGGTAAGGGCACTGAAATGGAGGAAGGCTGTTTGTAGAAAGATAGATGGAGGGGCCCTGAAGGCCATCTTATCTATTTGATGATTTTTCCCAGTTTCCTATTTAGTGCCCAGTACAACTGGGATAGAGAAGCCAAGAACTCTGCCTGGCAAACTAAGCCTCAGCATCCTTGGAAAATAGATTGTAAATTAAATTTTGAGGAATGTGGAATATCCCAGAATGCTTTCCTCTTCTCCTTGCCTAATTCATGAGGCAGTATGGAATAGTAGATGTAGCATTAAAGGGGCAGCTGCATGGCATAGTGAGTAGAACACTGGCCCTGGAGTCAGGAGGGCCTGGGTTCAAATCTGGCCCCACATAGTTAATACTTACTAGCTGTGTGACCTTGGGCAAGTCACTTAACTCCAATTGCCCTGCCTTCCCCCATCCAAAAAGCAAAAAATAAAAAGTAGCACTTACTGTGAAGTCAAAGAACATGGTTTCCAGTCCTGTCGACAATTACTACCTGGCTTTGGAGTCAAGAGAACTCAAGTTCAAATCCAACCTTAGACACTTACTAGCTGTATTACCATGGGAAAGTCATTTAATCTTGTTTGCCTCAGTTTCCTCATCTGTAAAATGAGCTGGAGAAGGAAAAGGCAAATCCCTCCAGTATCTTTCTCCAAAAAAACCCCAAATGGGGTAATGGAGAGTTGGATACAACTAATTGTCTAAACAACAACAACAAACTTGGGCAAGTCACTACCTCCTTCAGTCTATTTCCTTGTCAGTAAAAGGAGTGATTAGGATAAGATGACCTCTGAGGTCTCTTCCACCTTTAGACCTCTGATTCTGTGGAAACTTATGAATTTCAAAATGTCGGAGATCACTTATCAGCTGTGTGACCTTGGGCAAGTTAACCCCAATTACCCTGCCTTCCCCCCTCCAAGAAAAAAAAAAAGCAAAAAAATTGTCTGAGATCAACCAACCAACTGAAGGGGCATGAGAGTAAGGAGAAATTTAGTGAATATTGTATTTGAAATGGGAAGTGTCCTTGCAATATTTCACTATAGTTTTAGGAAATGGAAGGAGCCTAGCTTTAGTAGGGAGACTAGGAAAGAGCAGAGGGAATTATCCAACACGGTAGTGTAAGAAATCCATTTGCAACTTGGCTTTTAACGAATGCTAACTAAATGGTCTAGTGTTATGGTAAGGAGGTATGTTGTACATGCATTCCATGATATAGCATCGTGTAGGAATATGGTTTAGGACTCTTTGAAGAAGACCATTCTCATTCACAGCCATTAACAAAAATAATGGTTCCTGGCCCTTGAGGAGTGACCTCTGGAGCCCCCTGGTGGGTTCTTCCTGACCTAATCGAGGCACCATCATGAATCGGAACAGATTGCTCTAAAGTTTGTCATGCTTGTCATAACATAGCACTGGAATAGAAGACATCCCTTCCCAGGAGAAATGCCTGCCAAGAAACTGTGTTGTTTAATGGAGTTTAAAGATTCCTTTTCAGTTTCCAGGGTCTGTTTGTATGAAAATGACTTTGGGGGAAAAAACCCACTGATTGGTGAGCCGCATTTAAAGTGTAATGAGCATTGACTGAGGAGGCAAAGAAGCAGAGGCCTATTCTCTGAGGCAGTAATTAACTAACGATTGAAAAGGAGAAGTCAGATGGAAAGGAGGACATTCTATCATTCTGCTTAAGCATCACAGATGGCCGTTTCCAGGACTGTCACTGGCAAAAGTGGTGAATGCTAGAGGCTTCCGTATTTGTTTTTACAGATTAGGAATTCTCTCTGAAATAGGGCATCTTCCTTGTAGTCAGGCAAACTTGGGTTCAAATACTATCTCAGGGGAGGCTAGGTGGTGCAGTGAATAGAGCACTGACCCTGGAGGACCTGAGTTCAAATCCGGCCTCAGACACTTAAAACAAGTACTAGCTTTGTGACCTTGGGCAAGTCACTTAACTCCAATTGCCCTCCAAAAAGCAAAAAAAAAAAAAAAAACAAATCCTATCTCAGACCCTCACTAGTTCCCTGGGCAAGTCAGGAAAATTTTGTTCCTCAGTTTCCTCACATATAGAATAAGGTAACTGGACTTGAAGGCTTCTAAGGTCCCTTCTTGCTCTAAGAGGAATGAACAATCTATTAACAAGGAATGCCCTAGGTAAAGCAGGATGTTGTCAGCACCTAGTATTTAACAATATGCTAATAAATACCTAATAATATGTTAATAATATGCTTAATAAATGTATCTTAAATAACAATATAGGATGTTAGGTGTTGCAAGGGGATTTCTTCACTGCATCCTGGTGAGATAAGTAGAACAACTATATAATTCACTTACTCAGTCAACAAATAGTTAATAATATTTACCACTTCCTATAAAAAAGTTTAACCTACTATATGTCAAACACTGTACTGGGCTCTGGGATTACGAAGTCTGAAATGAGACAGTCCCTGATCTCAATAGGCTAACATTTTATTGGGGGTAAAGGCATGTCCATTTTGGAGAGCCTAAAACTGTGAAGGCATTGAAGTATAATGGGAAAAAGTACTGTCTTTCTTAATGAAAGGTTTTTGGTTCAAATTCCAATTGTATCATGTCTTACTTGCATGGTTTAGAAAAGTTACTAAACCGCTTCTTGCCTCAGTTTTCTCATCTGTGAAAAGAGGGGACTAGATGATTTTCAAGCTCCCTTCTAATGCAAGCCCCTTGAGGGCAGGGACATTTTGCTCTTCTCTTTGCATTCCTAGCGCTTAGCACAGTACATTTCTAGAACAATCACTTAATAAATGCTTATTAATTGACTGATCATTTGAATCGTGCTATAAACTTATGATCCTATAAAACTGAGCTTAGCATTGATGCAATACATGTTTGTGGATAGTAGGACCAATCCAACCAAAAGACTGTAGAGGCTGTTCCCCAAGTCAGTTCAAGGCGATGACTTTTTGGCTGTGGCAAGTGTTGAGGATTATCTACTAAGTCATAAATGGGTCACAATCTGTGGTTGGTGGAAGAAGTGTCTTCCCAACACCCAAGAAAATCATGGATTCCCAAAGAATATAAATAATCTCAAAAATGAGCTATGTGTTATGGTGCTAATGGTTTCCTCTCAGAAATGTTGCTTCCTTCTTCAATCTCTTAAGGCAATGGAATATCAGATGGAGAAATTTCTCTGTTACCATGGAGGAAGATGATACTATAGGACATACAGGCCTTTGGATATTTCTAACAATTGCATTATAAGGATAAATGACCTTGACATAGAGTTGATTATGATAAAGCAAATGAATAAAGTGACCTTGGATATACCTTGGATATGGCTGTTGGGACTCTCCAGGCAAATCTTCTGGTCATCAAGGATTATGAGCATCTTTACCAAGTGAGCTATCTCTCTGAGGCAATGTTTTAGCCTCTTTAGAATATTCCAGAATGGTTTTTGAACCAATTTATGGAGAGAATTGTGTTAGACACATAGATGACAGGAAATAGTTATACTGCTAAGTGATCCCACCATTAAGGAAGAATGAGACATAGACATGTTGTATCCTTTCATATGTCAATAAGGAAGTGATCTTCACTGTGATATTTGGTTAAACCAAGTAGAATGTCAGTGGATAGGATTGGAGTATTGTTAGTATACTTCTAAGACAAGAGTAGCTTACCTTACTATGATTTAAAAATATGCAATACAATTATTTTGCCATATTTAGAGAATTAGAATTATGGCCAAGATGGCATCAACATTCAAATATAAGGCAATGGGCACGTTTGATCATATAGAACTAGACTGAATTTGAGATATTATACAGTACTCTTAACAATCCTAATCTTTTTCTGAGGATGTGGGACCATATTTTTAATCTCAATAATATTGTACTGATGCTGTATGACTGGGTGATGGAGTACCACAGTTCAAAATAATCAAAGCTGGGGGTCACTTGAAGGGCCTTAGAAAAGCATTTAGGCTTTCTCAGGAAATTCGGGACCTGAAAAAGAGGCTGGCCAGTCATATGGTGAGAGAAAGAGCTGTCCATTGGGGTGTTCCACTGAGATCTGTGTAAGGAAGAGGAAACTAGAGTAAGTCCCCCTGCCGTGGGCTGCTCAGTGTCCAGCACTAAGCATGACCAGAGATGTGAATAAGAAATGACCAGACCATGTGGGTAGTTCAAGGAAGAACATTTATTGATTCTTAGTACAAGGATTTTATAGAGCAAATGAGACAAAGGAATGGGACTCAAGTTTTCTAATCATTACCTTAGTCTGTTGCATCCTGGAAGTAGCACAGAATAGATAATTTGATAAGTATTTGTTATCTAGGTGACTAAAGTCTTAGGTTAAAACCCTTGATCTATTCCTCAGGTATCTGCTAATGAGAGAGAGAGAAAAAAAGAGAGGGAAAGAGAGAGAGAGAGACAGAGAGAGACAGACAGAGAGACAGACAGAGAGAGAGAGAGAGAGAGAGAGAAAGACAGAGACAGAAAGAGACCATGACATGGTGGATAGGGGGTTAGCTGGGAAGTTTTGGATTCAAGTCCCATCTTTGCAGATACATGCTGGCTATGTGACCTTGGACTAATTTTCACTAAGCCAAGAAACTCTCTAAAATATTTAAATTACAGATCTACAATGCAGGGAGCTATCTTAACCAGTGAAATCATGAGTCTGGTCTCTATTCTTTATTTAAAACAAATAAACTCTTTAATGTTATTGAAAAACATGGAAATTGTGGTGGAAATCCTGAGAAAGAAACGAGGGGAACAACCTTTAAAACTGACCAGCAAACCTTTCGTATTTGAAGACAAGTCAGGGAAGGAATTGTAGGACCCTTTGTCGATGGATGAAATTGAATACAGAATAACTTCTGGGCAGATGTCCAAATCACATTAAGTGGTCCTGTAAAGATTGTGTTGTGCACAGAGGAGGTGTCATTCTCCTCAAGGGCTCAGTCATGGAGGAGGAGGCTGAGGATAGTATTCCAGAGCAAAAGCAAAGACAATAGCACTGATAAAAGTGAATGAGACAGAAACTGACTATGGACCTCGAATCCCTGATTCCTTTATCTCCCTGGTGATAGTGACTGGATTCAGTCCAAGCCAAGCTGTCTGCCCTGAAGCAAAGTCCAACTTGAAATAATGGATCATTTCTGTAGACACCTGTAAGAAAATGCATCACTTTAAAGGTAGGAATGGAGGAGTAGAAGAGTAAAAAATCCCATTCCATTCCATTCTGTTAAATTTAACAGAAGCATTTGTCAAGCTCTTCAAGTGTGTCTCCTGCTGTTAGGATTCAAAGGAAAAAATACAAAGAGTCAATTTCCTCAGGGAGCTTGCAATCTAGTGGGGGAATGAGTGATCATGGAGCTATATATGAAGAAGAATAGGAAGTTCTTCTAAAAGAAAGATATGATTAAAAAAAAGAATATGGCCTGGTCATGTGATAAGAACAAGAGATCACTAGAGAATGACTCACATGCACCACTGAAATATTAGTGACATTAAAAGAAAGCAAAAGAAGTTTTCTTTCAAACTTATGAGAAATCATTTATAAGAGTTACATAAGATGGGCAGACATGGGTGGGCTGCTCTTATATTGTAATTCTTTCTCTTTTCTCCAGAAACCCTGACAGTCTTCTCCTCCCAGTTTGATTTTTTTGATTAAAGGGTCCATCCCTTGGCTCACTTCTTAAACAGCCCTAAACATTGAACGGGCCTGGCCTTAGTCAAAGTGAGAACTCAGAAAGACCTTAGCTTAAAAAAGCCAAGGTCTCCCATTGCGTCCTGGGCCATCTCCAGTTGTTCTGATCCATATTTTTCCATAGGACACATGTGGCTCTGGAGGAGAAAGTGAGACTGGTGACTGCATAGACCTCCCTCACTTAAATCTAATTAATTTGTAAGTCATGGAATCATCTTCTAATGTTATGGTCCTCTTTGAGAATGAAAGAAAAACCATTACAATCTGTGTTATTAGAAAGACCTTCCATGTTGATAAGATCATAAAATCACTTGCGTATTTGATGATAAAATGCTTTAATCATTGCAATTCACTTCATATGGATCTCTTCATTTGAGTCTCACAACAATATTGTGAGCTATTTCAGGTTTTATCTCCATTTCTCCAGATTGAGGCTCAAAGAAGTAAGTTGGCTTGGTCATAGTTGAATACCAGATAAATGTCAGAGACAGGATTTGAACTTAGGCCTTCTTGATCTAAAGTCAGGCATTCTATCCTTCAATCATCTTCTCATATTCAAAAGGAGGAAAATTGACTAAGATATATCATATTTCCAACACATTTTTTCAGAGATTTCTAAGAAGGCATTTCAAAGTGTTTTATATCAAGTGCCCCCACCCCTCAATTTTTTTCTTTTTTAGTATGTCTTGTTTCAGTAGTACACAAAATCAATTTTAAAAAGGGAGCAAAAAGGATTGAGGGAGCAGAATCCCTGAGAAAAGGAGCTGAAAGACATTAGCTTGGGCTGGGAGGGAGTACTCATTATCCTCTGAGACTGCAAAGATAAGACCACAGAGGACATCAAGACATTTTATGCTGCTAAGGAGGAAAGATGAAGGATCCCTTGTTAAATAGCCTTAATCTCAGTAAAGTGTGAGATGATGTCATCTGCTAAGAGGTTGGAGGGGTACAGCGGGGGACTTGAGGCTAGTGGACAAGATTTGGAACAGTCACCAGAGGAACTGTGAAAGAGATGATCACAGGTAAATAAGATAATTACCATGTAACTGAGTATCCTATTGAAGTTAGAAAGTTTAAATCACTGGGTAGTATTGGTAGGTGCTATTTTGGTCATGTTTAACAAGAAGGATTAGGCTGTTAATAAAAAAAGCTTTTTTTTCTCCGATTTTCTGCTTACTTTCTTATCTTGACAATATTTGTTTTTTTTTGTACAGTTTTTAATTTAATGCAATCAAAATGATCTATTTTACACTCTTTCTCTCCCTTATTTATTCATAAATCGTTCACTTATCCATAAAATAATGTGTTAAATGTTCTTCAAATTTTATTGTAATATTTTTCTTTATATCTTGGTCATCTATACATTTTGACCTCATCTTGGTAAAAGGTGTAACATGTTGGTCCATGCCCAGTTTCTACCATTCTGCTTTCTAGCTTTCCCAATAATTTTTATCAAATAATGAATTCTTATCCCCAAAACTTAATTCTTTACATTTGTCGAACACAAGATCACTACAGTCATTTTGCTGTGGTAAATTGTATGTCTGTTCTGTTCTACTGATCTACCTTTCTATATCTTAGCCAGTAGAGGTTAGATCAGAGGTATGATGGAGCCAGTCTGAACTGATTCACAAGAACTAATTATTAATTTTTTTCTGTGAATATTTATCCTTCAGAAATTGGGAAGTTCTAGAAACTGGAGCTTGATTTATTGTTTTGTTGATTGTCTAGAGTTAAAAAAGTAATGGAGAAAATGGTAATAATGCAAATTAAACTTGAAGGTGTGTCATATGTATTTTTAAAAAAGACAAAAAACAAAAACAACTGTTAAGTGTCCACCAGCATACAACTGTCTAGTTCCATGTTCCCTTTGATCATTCTGATTCTCTACCCTTCTGTGTGGAGACGATGTGGCAATACCTGTGATGCTTATATGTTTGATTGCCTTCCATTCTTTAGCTCTCTCTGAGAAGTGGAATCATGCCCACTTGCTATCTGGTTTGTGTGAATTAATGTAGACTCACCAAATCAGAATAAGTTCTGAGCTCCCATCTACTGTCTTTGTTTTTTTTTCTTCCCTGATTTATGTTTCCCTGAGCCCTAATTATGTGATCCTAACTGGAAAAGCCAGTAGGGAACCAGGAATAGGATTTTCCATGGGAACGCATTTCAGTGGAATCATTAGCAATGATAATTACATTTATAAGATTCTTTACAGTTTATAGAGAGTTTATAAAGTACTTTTCTCACAACTATATTGTGGTAGGTCATGCCTGTATTATTTATCCCCATTTGATAAAGGAAAAAAAATACTGAGGTTTCATGAAGCTAAAAAAATTTCTTTGAGACCTAGGTCTTCTTACTTCAAGTCTGGCATTCTTTCCATCACACCGCTGAACTATATAGAAATTCAATATAAAGTCAGTTTTGGTTAGACCATATATTCTGATAAAGAAGAGAAAGCTGTTACTCACACTGAGCTGGCCGCCAACTTATATTCATATAACTTTTCCAGACATACTGCATGCCATGTAGCTTATCTTGAAGAAATCACTAAGTATCAAAGTATCAAGGTATTCATTCCTTTGAGATCTCATTTTCCCAAAACAAAATACCTCCCTGGGGTGGCTAGGTGGAGAACTGAATAGAGAGCACCAGCCCTGGAATCAGAAGGACCTGAATTCAAATCTGGCCTCATACACTTAACACTTAACTAGCCGTGTGACCTTGGGCAGGTCACTTAACCCCAATTGCCATCGAAAAAGCAAAAAAAAAAAACAAACCCAACAAAACAAAATACTTCCCATCCTATTAGAGGCAGCTGGGTGGCACAGTGAATGGAGTGTTTGTCTTGGAGACCTGAGTTCAAGCTGGCTTCAGACACTAGCTATGTGATTCTGGTCAAGTCATTTAATCTCTTCATGTTCCTTAATTGTAAAATGGGGCTTATGATAGCAGCTACCTCTGAGTGTTATTGTGAAGATCAAATGAAACATTTGTAAAATACTTAGCATGGTACCTGGTCTATAGTAGGTGCTTAATAAATGCTTATTCTCTTGCATTCCATCTCTCAAGGTCAACCTTAGTATCACTCCATTAAGACCTCCACAATTGCTTCTTAGCAGATAAATGGGCCATCTTATCTTAATATCTTATCTCACACCAGTTTTGGTTCCTACCCAGGAGAGCTCCACAACCACACCTAAATAAAGAGGGAACATATAGTTCAAAAGAGGAAAGGGTCATTAGTTTGACCCTTTCATTTCAAAGGCATAGGAATTGAAGTTCAGAGAGGAAATGATTTACCCCAAATCACAAAGCAAGAAAATGACAGAACCAGAATTCACATCTAGTTTCTCTGGCTTTAAATACACTGTTCTTTTGTAATCCTTTGCTGTCCTTCACCACATTTTCCTGATAAGTCATTGTGAGGGTCACTATGACCCAGTGTTTCTATTCCTCTCCATCTGCTGATATAATTTTTATTTTAATTCAATTCAACTTGCATTTATTAAATGTCTTGCTATGTCCAGGCATTGCACTAAGCACCAGGGATCCAAAGACAAAAAAGAACTAGTATGAACCCTGAAAGATCTGACATTCTGCCTCTATTTTTCATTATCTTTCTTAGCTGCTTGTGCAATTCAAGTTCCATGTTCTTCATGAAGCCTTTCTCAGTCCCTCCTTCAATAGCTTTCCCTTTCCTCAAATTATTTTGTATTCATTTCAAATACACTTGAATATATACATATTGTCTTTCCCTTTAGAATGGAAGCTACCTGAAGGCAATTCCATTCTTGTCTTTATGTTTTCAGACCTTAGCACAGTGATTGGCACATAGACAATGTTTAAGAAATGTTTATAGATCAATCGGTTGATTGAAAGCTGGTCTTTATATATTCATTTCAGTCTTCCTTTTGTCATTTCCTCATCAATGTACTTACCATGATTTCCTCTCTTTGTCCTGTCTCTTCATGTCATTATTCATTTTCATATTCATACATGAATATGAATTCACATATCATATCACAATTGTTGTTTTGTTGTTTGTTTGTTTTAGTCATTTATGACTCCTTGTGAATTTTCTCACTCTTGAAATTTTCTTGGCAAAGATACTGGAATGTTTTGCCGTTTCCTTCTCCAGTTCATTTTAGAGATGAGAAACTGGGGCAAACAGGTTAGTGACTTGCTTGGATCACCCAGCTACTAAATGTCTGAATCCAGATTTGAACTCAGAAAGAAAAGTCTTCCTGGTTCCAAGCTCAGCACTTACCCACTGCACCACCTAGTAACTAAGGAGATAGCATCTAAGCAGCTCATGCCAGTTATTTTCCTTCCTTGTTTTGTGAGGGACATGATAATATGTCAAAAGAATAAATACATCAGTAGCATATATATAGATATATAGATATATAGATATACAAACCTGAAGGTTTGTAATTTGCTTTAAAAATATTATCCTGTTGATCCTTGCAAGTTTGGGAGGTACGTACTCTTTTTTTTTTCTTTTTGGAAGGCGGAAGGCAGGGCAATTGGGGTTAAGTGACTTGCCCAAGGTCACACAGGTAGTAAGTGTTAAGTGTCTGAGGCCAGTCCTCCCTACTCCAGGGTGGGTGCTCTATTCACTGCACCCCTAGCCACCCCCAGGTAGGTACTCTTGTTATCTCTATTTCTCACATGATGAATCTGATGCAAACAGATGTTAAGTGACTTGTGTCAAGTCCCACAGGTAGTAAGTGTCTGAGGCCAGGTGCATACTCAGTTCTTCTTGATTCCATGTGAAAGGCTTTATGAGTCTAAGACATAGAAATATAAGATATTAATAAAAACTTGTTTAAAAACCCTACTGTATTGTGACAACTGAAAAAGCTAAAGCAATTTTTTGCTGTATTATGAGAAGTGTAATGTCCAGGGCTGAAGAATACAAGGTGCCACTGCACTCTGTACTTAGCAGGTCACATCGGAAGCTTTCTGTACCATCTTATGTACCACACTTTAGGAAGGGCATTGATGATTTGGAGGGCAAGTACCCAACAAAGAGAAACTAGAGTATATTGTAACCATTTGAAGGAACTGAGAATATTTAGCTAGGAAATGAGAATTTTTAGGGTAGATAGGATAGCTGTCTTTAAATGTTTGAAGGGATGAAATGTGGAAGGGAGATTGTATTTGTTCTGTTTTACCTTGGAGGGTGGTCCTTGGTAGAAATTGCCAAGATACTCATGCCAACTCAATGTCAGGAAACATTTCCTAATAATAAGAGCCGCACCAGGGTACGAGTGCCCAAGGAGGAGATGGACTCCCTCTCACTGGAGACCCTCAAGCAGACAGTAGATAGACGACCTCTTGTTATCAATGAAAAAGGGAGGGCTTTGGGGTCAAGTGGAGGTTAGACTCCAAAATTTGATATTTCTTTTAGCTCTTGATTCTGGAAGATGGGAGGCCTTTATATTATATATCATGAATTGTTTGATCCTGTCTCCCTCTCCTATATGATTATTGAGGGGAGCATAATGTCAGTTACCAGATCTATACTGAATCTTTTCTAGCTTAGTAGGGTCTACCACAAGCTATATATAATTGGCATAAACTTCAAAAATGCCAAGCTAAACCTTCCAAGGAAGACTTATATGGTGGTAATGAATGAAAGCAAATGAATTGACATTTCTTAGGCTATATTATTACCCCAAATCACGAGACTGCCATTTTATTTGACAGTAAGCTTAGAAAAGGGAATTTGGGGCAGTAGACAAAGGAAAGAAACTTTTATGTTTCTGAGACCGAAGAATGGTCATGTCCTGGAGCCCAGAGTAAAACTAGGTACAACATGCTCCCTTTCCCTGTCTTTAGGCATATTTAATTTGAAAGCATCTTGACACTATCTTTGAATCTAGTTCTTTGAATCTATAATCATTTTGAGTAGGTTCTAAATTTAACTTCCCTAGAAAGGAAGAAAAGAGCATCCCACTCAATTTGTCAAAATGCCTTCTTGGCATCCAGTAAGAGTAACAGGCTTACGGTGTTAGATGCCTGGGCTGAGTAGATTAATAACTTGCTTTAGGTTATCAGCTGAGTTTCATCCAGAAATAAATCCTGCCTGATCTCTGTGCACAAGACATAAGATTACTGCATCTAGTTTAGAGGTAAGGATTTTTGCATTGTAATTGAGTGGTGAAATGGATCTGACTAAAGCAGACTTGCTAGCTGCATTGTGAATTAGGGGTGGGAAAGGATAAGGCCTGACTGTTGCTAACAGAAAATCTCATGGTTGAGGAATGTATGGCCAGACTCTAGTTTAATTTATTAATGAGTGGTGTTGTGAAACGTATACTTCAACCATGAACACACCTGGCCTGGATGGCTATGCATGAGGGCAGGGCAACTCACACTTCCAACACTGCTGAAATGATGATGTCCTTCAGGGAGTCACTGTACTGCTTGTCTCTGGGGATCACCTCTCTGCTGCCCATGGGGGGACATACTATCTTTGCTGGATGTTTTTGTTGTGGTCTAGCTGTCGTTTTTGTTGAACTGCTTGCTTGTGGCTTCTATTTACTGGGGCGGGGGGAGGGCAGTGAGGGGAAGACAACTAGTAAGTTTGTTCTTGATCAGGGAAGGCTAATGATCTTTAGTCTACCTAACCAAAGATCATGACAGCCACATCAACTAGACAGCCTCTAAAGGTCAGAAAGCCCTCAGAAAAGGATTAAATATACCCCTTTGATCAGTCTTCTCTAGTTGACATTCACAGACTCTGACCTAGGCATTTATCTGATTTGGAGTTAGAAAATTCCTTTTCACTCTTGCCAAATCCTAGATTATTGGTATGTATGTGCTCTCAAATTATTTTGGGGCTCTACTCAACAAATCTATACAACAACTGAGTAGCGCTAAGGCTAATGGGTTCCTCTTAGCCCACAAAAAGTTCCCTGTTGGCATGCAAATAAATTTAGGAGCAAGAACTAAAGGGTTAGCTAAATTCAGGAGGACTGCCAGCCTCTGATTTAGATCATCCATTTGGCATTCTTAACTTTAATATGGATATCTGCCAACAACAAAATTGCAAAGACAAAAAATTGAAATTATTCTTTCCCTCTAGGAGCATACATTCTATTGGTGGTAGAGGACAATGTCTACATACAATGTGAGTAAGTACAATTTGTATAGAAATACACACATATTGAGAATATGAAGTAATTTTATGAAGGGCAGAGGGAAATAATAGCTATATAATAACTATCTTTTATGTAGCACTTTGAAGTTTATAAAATACTTCACATATAGTCTCATTTTTATCTTTACAACAACTTGGAAGGCAGGTGCTATTATCAGTACTATTTTTCACATGAGTAAACTGAGGAAGAAAGTAAATTTTTTTCCCTCAGGGTTATATAGCCAGGAAGGTGAGGTGAGATTTGAACTGAGCTCTTTTAGACTCCACGTCCAGAATTCCTTCAGTATGCCATCTAGATGCTCACTGGAGAAGGTGAAGCATGAAAAACTTGGGGAATCAAGAAAGACTTCCTGTAAGAGGTCACACGTGAGTTGAACTTTGAAGGGATATAGACTGTGGGGTACAGAAAAGATGAAATTCCAGTTTAAACAGTTTCTGGCCATGGGTGTTGTGGAAAGCTGGGGCAGAAAAAGGTGACAGTGACTTATATCATAACTTAGTCCTCAGTTTTGTAGGTATTGGGATCATTATTCCAGAACTGTCAGTCTTACCATGAATGGTCACAGGACATAGGCCTGGGCCACATCATCCTAATAAAGTTTCAGGGCACTGTTAATATTAAATAAAAACCTGAGTTATAACCTGCTCAACCCTCAGGATGCCATCCTTGGAGGTGCTGTAGAAAGAAAGTAAAATAATTCAATAATACTTTCATCCATAAGCAAGGTTCTGAGAGCCCAAAGTGCTAGGCTCTCTCTTGCCCATTAAAATATGAGTTTCTTGAGGTTGGGGATTGTTTTTGGCTTTCTTTGTATCCTCAGTGCTTGGCACAGTGCTGGGCACATAATATGTGACACCATAATGCATAGAGTTCTGGGCCTGGATTCAGGAAAACTTATCTTCTTGCATTCACATCTCATCTCAAACATTTACTGTATGGCCCTGGGAAAGTCATTTAACCCTGTTTGCCTCAGATTCCTCATATGTAAAATGAACTGGAGAAGGAAATGACAAAATACTCCGGTATCTTTGCCAAGAAGACCCCAAATGGGGTCACAAAGAGTCAGACACGACTGAAGCAAGTGAACAACCACAAAAATGTTTGTTGGTTGATTGATTGCCTTGAATATCTACCCTTGTTATCTTGACCTGAATGATAGTTGGATGCAACAGATAGGTTTTACTAAAGGGGCAGCTATACTTTTATGCTTTTAAAGGACTACCATGGTTGGCTCTAATGAGTCAGTCCTAGGTAGAGGACATTGAGGGAGGCCTATGGTAGTCTGAGGTCTTGAGCTGATACTATTTCAAGTGGGATTCCCTTAGTGGAGACCTTTCATCTTGGGGAAGGGTGGATTTCCTATGGTGCAGATGGGGATCATGTAGCTTCAGCCATCGGGAGTCTCTATCTTCTTCCTGGGATAAAATTAAAAGCAATTGTTTTGAAGGGAAAACTGAGGTCACCATATTCAACCAGTTCAGATTTAAGATTACTTTTTATATCTTTTAAGGTAACTCACTTATCATACATATATATTTCATATTCATATATGTATATATGCACCATATATGAATTTTTATATGTGTGTATATATACACACACATACACATATATTTCATTGCCTGACTAGATTTTCTCTTTTTGAACACGTTTACTCTTATAAAACCTATTTCAAGTATTAAATTTTTTTCCTTTAAAAGACTGACCCTTGTTTTCATAAAATATTCGGAAGGAAAAAACATACCCCACCATGAATTTTTCTCTTACTCACTTTTCTCGTGATTCTTTGTATTTAAACATAATTTTATTTCTAGATTGGCATAAGAAGTTTGGATCAATTCCCATACCATCAGAAACTTCCAATGTTAGTTTTTTCTCATACCTTTGTTTTCTTATGCTATTTAATTATTATTTTGTCTGAGACTCATTGCATTTTTTGTGTATGTGCAGTAGAAATGCTATATTCAAGACTAGAGTCATGTTTCCCCTGATGTTAGGCCCATGTTGCCAAGTTATAAAGGTCTGTTAAGCCTTTTGCAATGAGGCAAAACATCATTGTACTTTACTTGGAATTCCAGTGGGGCCTGAACCAAGACTGATCAACTACAAACAGGACACAGCCTGCATTTTAAAAAATTCTAGATGGTGACTAGGCCACCAACAGTATACATTAAGCACAAGGGAGGTTGTTATCATCTAATGTGCCTTTTCATTGAAGTCTTTTCCACTTTTCCTTGAGGCTGGAACTATAGTTATTCTGAAGGAAAGATAGGAAAACTGCCAGATATTTAATATTTAGTTATTTTCTAAATTTGTAATATTTCAAAATTCAAACTCAATAAATCCAACTCTTGGCTTTTTGCACCCAGGGGTATATTTGCAATGTCCTTCTAATGGGAAGGAGATTGAAAGGGATGATTTGACTCCATTGCTCTCTGGTAGTTTGATATCCAAACATAGGCCCAGCTGCAGGGTTGGCCCTGGGCAAAATTGTGAAGCTGGCTACATTTGTTTTCAAAAACCATGATTCCTTTTCAGGTGTCCATTTTCTCCCATTTTCTCAGTTTCCCTCGACATTCAGGGTCTTTGTGTTGCCCTGGCTTCCTAGAGTTCCTTATCATAGAGATCAGCCTAAGTATTCCCCTTGCTGGCCACTCTCTCATTTTATGCCTTCCCTTCCTTGCACTTCTGGGCCTAGTTGGCATGGTAGATATTCTATTGCTCTCTTTACTCTTCCAACTAGATCCAGAAATATAATGAAGGGAAAGGATACATTTTCCTCTTTAAAATGGAGATAATAGCACCTATCATATAGCAATGTTGAGAGGATCAAATGAGATTGAGATAATATATGTAAATTACTTTGCAAACCTTAAAGTAATATATAAAAAACTAATTGTTGTTATTGTTGTTAGGCTTTGCTTTCTGAGAATGGCTAATCTAATAAATTTCCTTTAGTTTCATAGTTTGAATGGACAGAATGAATCCCATTCATAGCTGAAAGGGATCTTAGGCGTCTACAATTTCATTGATGAGGTCACTGAGTCTTAGAGAGGTTAAATAACTTTTCCAAAGTTATTTAGGTATCGAATACCTAAACTAGATTTGGATCTGAGTCCTTTGATTAGAAATTAAACATTCTTTTCACTGTACCATATTGCCTCTTCCATAACACATCCCTTTACATATTAGAAGGCAGCTATCATGCCATTTGTATGGCATGTCTGAAGTCCCTTCTAACTTTCACATTCTGTGCTTCATATCCTGCCCCTCTCCCAACTCTAGTGTTCCTTCCTTAAACCTAAACATTTAATTAATCCTCATATGATATAGTTTCATAACTCTTCTGTATACTGGTTACCTTAGCAGGATATTCTTCAATCTGTCAATATCCTTCCTAAATTGTGGTGCCCAGAACTAAACTTGGTATCCAATAGATAGTTGGGAAATACCTAAGGGGATAAGGGTGACTGAAAAGTCTAGGATGACTCTGAGGTTATAAATCTAGGTCTCTAGAAATATGGTGATGCCGTTGATAGAAATGGGGAAATTTGCTTGGAGGATAAGTTTTGGAGAAAAGATGATAAGTTCTTTTTTGGACATGTTGAGATTGAGATGTCTATGAGATATCTAGATAGAGGTGTCCAGTGGAAAGTCTACGATGTTGGATTAGAGCAAAAGAAGGAGATGAGGGCTAGATTTGTAGATTTATGAGTCATCTGCATAGAGATGACAGTTGGGAGTTGATTAAATTGTTAAGAGACAGTGGAAATAAAGAAGAGAAGAAAGCCCAGGGCAGAGTCCTGGAGGATATGCATACAAAGGGATGTTTATGAATGTCCAAAGACAAAAGGAGGAACTCTCACATAAGTAGGAAAACCAGCAAAGAGTTACATCCTTGAAAACCTAGAGAAGAGAGAGAGTACTTAGGAGATTGATGTGACCAACAGTGCAGAGGTAAGGTGGGTACAAGGACTAATAAAAGAATATTGTATTTAGCAGTTAGGAGATTACTGGTAGCCTTCAAGAGAACACAGAAGTCCTGCTCTTATTTCTATGACTTTTCTCAGTTTCTTGTCAAAATATCAGCTCCAAAACTACATTCCTCTAGGAAGTCTTCACCTCTCCCATAGTACTTATCAGATTTGTCATTGCATCACATTAATTTTTTTCGTAAAAATATTTATTTTGTTAAATACTTCCCTATTACATGTAAAAGAATTAACAATCAATTTTTTAAAGTTGTGAGTTACAAAGTCTCTTCCTCCCTCCCTCTTCTCTTCCCTCCTTAAGAAGGCACTTTGATTTTGATTATACATGAGAAGTCATGCAAAACATATTTCCATATTAGCCATATTGTGCAAGAAAATACAAACAAAATAAAATAATAAAAATAAAGAAAGTAAAAAACAGTATGCTTCAGTGTGCATTCAGAGTTCATCAGTTCTCTCTCTGGAGGTGGATAGCATTTTTCATCATGGATCCTTTGGAATGGTTTTGGATTTTTGTTTTAATCAGAGTTGCTATTTCTTTCACAGTTGATCCATCCTTCAAATATTATTGTTACTTTGTATGATATTCTACTGTTTCTGTTCACTTTACTTTGCATCAGGTCACATAAGACTTCCCAGGTTTTTCTGGAACCATCTTGCTCATTATTTTTTGAAGTGCAATAGTATTTTATCATAGTCATATATCACAACTTGTTGGCATCCCCTCAATTTCCAATTCTTTGCCAACACAAAAAGAGCCACTATAAATATTTTTGTACAAAGAGGTCCTTTTCCCTTTTCTGTAATCTCTTTGGGACACAGACCTAGTAGTGGTATTGCTGGGTCAAAGTTTTATAGTATATTACAGTTTCATAGTATATTAGGTGTAGTTCCAAATTTCTCTAGAATGATTGGACTAGTTGACAACTCCACCAACAGGGCATTAGTTTCCCAGTTTTTCCAAATACTCACCAACATTTATCATTTTCTTTTTTTCTCCTAGTATCTGGTAGATGTGAGGTAGTATCTCAGAGTGGTTTAATGTGTGTTTCTCTAATCAATAGTTATTTGGAACATTTCTTCATGTAACTATTGATAGCTTTGATTTCTTCTTCTGAACACTGCCTGTTCATATACTTTGACAAATTATTAATTATTTATTATTATTTATCAATTGGGGAATGACTCTTAAAAATTTGTCTCAGTTCCCTATATATTTAAGAAATGAGACCTTTATCAGAGGAACTTGTTAAAATTTTTCCCCCAGTTTCATCTTTTCCTCTTTAATTTTGTGTCATCAAAATCAACTATTTTACTTCCTATAATCTCCTCTATCATTTGTTTGGTCATAAAGTTTTTCCTTATCCACAGATCTGACAGGTACATTTTTTCCCCCAATTCTCCTCTAATTTACTTATGATCTCACCCTTTATGTCTAAATTTAGCCATTTTGAACTTACCTTAGTATATGGTGTGAGATGTTGGTCTATGCCTATTTTCTGCCAACCTACTTACCAATTTTCCTACTAATCTTATGAAATGTTGAGTCCTTACCTCCAGAGCTTGGATCTTTGGTTTATCAAGCACTAGATAACTATGGTCATTTACTACTATATATTGTGTATCTAATGTAGATCATTGATCCATCACTCTATTTCTTAACTAGTACTAGATTGTTTGGATGATTACTGTTCTGTAATTTAGTTTTATATCTGGAATTGCTGGATTGCCTGACTTAACATTTTTTTTCCCATTGATTCCTGTGATATTCTTCACTTTTTGTTCTTCTACATAAATTTAGTTACTATTTTTTCTAGCTCCATAAAATAATTCTTTAGTAGTTTGATTGGTAAGGCACTGGATGAATAAATTCATTTAGACAGAATTGTCATTTTTATTATATTGTCTCAGCCTACCCATGCGTTATTACTGTTTCTCAAGTTGTTTAGATCCACATAATATTTATTTGCATACAAGTCTTTTCTATGATACCGTGAGCTCTTATGAGCATTTGTCTTGACTTATTTATCTTTGTATCTCCTATGGCTCCTCCAACATTGTTCAGTAAACCTTTATTGAATTGAATCCCAGCTGTGAGTATTTGCATTTTATTTTATTGTTTTCTCTTTTCCAATTTATTTATTTATTTTTAGTTTTCAACATTCATTTCCACAAGATTTTAAATTACAATTTTTCTCCCCATCTTTCTCTTAACCCCACCCCAAAACAGTGATCTTACTGAATATCCCTTCCCCCAATCTGTTCTCTCTTAAAGCCTCCCTTATTCCCCCTCCAACTTTCTAGTAGGGCAAGATAAATTTCTATACCCCAGTGCCTGTATAGCTTATTTCCCAATTGCATGTAAAAAGCAACTTTTAAAAAAAAATTGTTTTTAAGACTTTGAGTTTCAGATTTTTTTCCTTCTTCCCTCCTCAACTGCCCCCACTGGAAAGATAAGCAATTCACTATAGGTTGTACATGTGTAGTTACACAAAACATTTCCATAGTAGTTATATTGTGGAAGACTAACTATAATTCCCTCCATCCTATCATGTCCCCCACTTGTTCTGTTTTCTCCTTTGACCCTGTCCCTTTTCAAAAGTGTTTGCTTCTGGGGAGGCTAGGTGGCGCAGTGAGTAGAGCGCTGGCCCTGGAGTCAGAAGGACCTGAGTTCGGATCTGGCCTCAGACACTTAACGCACACACAAACAAAAACCTAGCCATGTGACCCTGGGCAAGTTATTTAACCCCAATTGCCCTCCAAAAAGCAAAAAAAAACAAAAAACAAACCAAAAAACCAAAAAGTGTTTGCTTCTAACTACCCTCTCCCCCAATCTGCCCTCCCTTCTATCATCCCCCCTCTTACTTCCTTACCCCCTATTTTCCCATAGGTTAAGATACCCAATTCAGTGTATGTTATTTCCTCCTTAAGCCAAGTTCAATGAGAGTAAGTTTGACCCATTCCCTTTCACCTTCCTGCTCTCCCCCTCCATTGTAACAGTTTTCTGTTGCCTCTTTTATATGAGATAATTTACCTAATCTATCTCTCTCTTTCTCCTTCGCCCAATATATTCCTCTCTCACATCTTAATTTTATTTTTTAGATATCATCCCTTCCTATTTAACTCATCCTATGCCCTCTGTTTCTATGTATACATGTGCATACATATACTCATATATATTTATACACACACACCCTCCTATACATACATATATATGTATGTATACATATATATTCCCTTCAACTATCCTCATACTGAGAAAAGTCTTATGAGTTACAATTATCATTTTTCCATATAGGAATGTAAAAAGTTCAACTTTAATAAGTTCCTTATGATTTATTTTTCCTGTTTACCTTCTCACGCTTCTCTTGCTTCTTGTATTTGAAAATCAAATTTTCTGTTCAGCTCTGGTTTTTTCATCAAGAATGCTTGAAAATCCTCTATTTCATTGAATGACTATATTTTTCCCTGAAGCATTATACTCAGTTTTTCTGGGTAGGTGATTCTTGATTTTAATCCTAGCTCCTTTGACCTCCAGAATATCATATTCCAAGCCCTTTGATCCCTTAATGTAGAAGCTGCTAGGTCTTGTGTTATCCTGATTGTGTTTCCACAATACTCAATTTTTTTCTTCCTGACTTCTTGCAGTATTTTCTCCTTTACCTGGGAACTCTGGAATTTGGCTGTACTATTCCTGGGAGTTTTCTTTTTGGGATCTTTTTCAAAAAAGAGGCAATTGATGAATTCTTTCAATTTCTACTTTGCCCTCTGTTTCTAGAATATCAGGGAAATTTTGCTTGATAATTTCTTGAAAGATGGTGTCTAGGCTCTTTTTTGATCATGACTTTCAGGTAGTCCAATAATTTTTAAATTATCTCTCCTGGGTCTATTTTCTAGGTCAGTGGTTTTTCCAATGCGATATTTCACATTGCCTTCTATTTTTTCATTTGTTTGGATCTGTTTTATAGTATCTTTATTTCTCATAAAGTCACTAGCTTCCATTTGCTCCAGTCTAACTTTGAAGGAATTATTCTCTTCAGTGAGTTTTTGAAATTCCTTTACCATATGGCAAATTCAGCTTTTTAAGGCAATCTTTTCCTTATTGGCTTTTTGGTCCTCTTTTAGCATTTGGATTAGTCTATTTTCTTCTTCTTTTTGCCTTTTGGAGGGGCAATAGGGGTTAAGTGACTTGCCCAAGGTCACACAGCTAGTAAATGTTAAGTGTCTGAGGCCAGATTTGAGCTCAGGTCCTCCTGACTCCAGGGCCAGTGTTCTATTCACTGTACCACTTAGCTGCCCTGGGTTAGTCTATTTTCTAAGGTGTTGTTTTCTTCAGTATTTTTTGGGTCACCTTTAGCAGGCTGTTGCCTTGCTTTTCATGATTTTCTTGCATCATTCTCATTTCTCTTCCCATTTTTTCCTCCACTTCTCTTACTTGAGTTTCAAAATCCTTCTTGAGCTCCTCCATGGCCAGTTATCAGTTCTTATTTTTCTTGGAAGCTTTTGATGCAGGAGTTCTGACTTCATTGTCTTCCTTCTGTTCCATGCTTTGATCTTTTTTGTCCCCAGAAAGGACTTTATGGTATGTTTGTGCTTCCTCTGCTTGCTCATATTGCCAGCCAATTACTTGACTTTTGAGCTCTTTACCACAGTAGAGCTTTGCTTCCAGATTTCAGAGAGCTATGTCCCAAATTGCTGGGGTTTTTGCAACTTCTGGAGCTATTAAAAGGGAGCCCTCTCTGAAGCTCCCACAAGCTCTGGCACACTGGCCACACACCTCAGGACCACTACCCAAGACAGCAATCCAGGTCCAAGCAGGTTAAAGCAAGAGCGATTACCCTCTGAATGGTCACTTGGTCCCCTATGATCTGCTGGCCAGGAGCTCTGGAGGCAGCTATGCAGCAGCAACTGCAGCTGCTGCAGCTCTGCCACTTCTCACCCTGAGGAGAGGGGCTGGATCATGCTCTTCTCCACCCAGTTCCAACAAAGTTTCCTACTTTTACTTTCTTTTTGGTGTTTATGGGTTGAGAAGTCTGGAAAGCACCACAGCTGCTGGTGATTCACTCTCCTGAAGCCTGCTCCACCCACTGCTGGTTGGGGCCATGGGGGCCAGAACCTCAGGGCTCACATGGGACTGCACACTGATCCCAGTGTGGAGCAATAGACCCTTTCTGTCTTCCTGTTGGACTGCCTTCAGCAGGAGATTTGTGGGATCTATAGCTCTGTCACTTTGTGGGATCCATAGCTCTAAAATTTGTTTAGAATAATTTTTTTTACAGTATTGGAGGTGGTGGGAGCTGAATCCAGGCATAGGTCCTGTTTTTATTCTGCCATCTTAGCTCTGCCCCCCCCCCCCCAAGTATTTGTATTTTAGTTGTAGCATTCTTAAAGATAAGAAAGTCTTCAAAAAAGAAATCTCAGGGTAAAATTTCAGCAATCAAGATGAATGGTGCAGTAGAGATATTTTCAGACAATAACCCCTGAGATGAGGGTAACAGTGTCAGTAAAGGGAAGTGGTTGACATAAAGAGTACAGGTGACTATGCCACAGCTTTGGCTTGGGCAGATCATTTCCCTTAACAAGAGTAGATTCCTGCTGAAGCTATTAGGGTTGAGGCATTTGACAGGTCACATCTCTGCAATCATTGCTCTCTTAGACAATGAGGATCACAAGATAAGGAGTCAAGACCTGATACTGCTTACTCTGCGTCCTGTGAAATTTTTACTAGTTTAGTCAAACTGAAAATGATATTGATTTATTAAAGGCAGTGATGCTATCAGAGAGCTATATTTACTCATTCCTTTTTGTTGGTAGAGAGTCAGTCAAGAAGCATTTATTATTTCAGGAGGACTCCTTGGAAATGGGATTGTCAAAAGGAGAAAGGGATATCAATGAAAAAAGAACATGATTGGAAAGGGATGTTTTTTTTCCTCCAGTGTCCTATTAAGTGGGGAATTATCAATGTGTGTGTGTGTGTGTGTGTGTGTGTGTGTGTGTGTGTGTGTATACGTGTTTTAAATAAGCTTTATCCTGGGTATTCTGCCTATTAATTAGACATTTGTGGCAATAGTGTGGGATGCCAAATGGTTTTGTCAGTCCTGATTCCTTGAAAGAATGCTTAAATCCTTTCCAGAAGTGTACGTTTTCTGCTGAATAGAGAAAAGAGTGTCCAATGGGGAACTAATTGTGGCTTAGGAACAAAACTTAGAATCTTTTACTACACAAGGAGGGAGGAAGGGAAGGAGAGAGAGAGAGGGAGGAGATGGAGAGAGAGAGAGAGAGAGAGAGAGAGACAGAGAGAGAGAGAGAGACAGAGACAGAGAGACAGAGAGACAGAGAAACAGAGAGACACAGAGACAGAGACAGAGAGACACAGAGACAGAGACAGAGACAGACAGAAAGACAGAGAGGTGGAGTTGCCATGCTGATATAAGGAGTGACATTCAATGAATAATGGAAGGTCATAGTATCCAGATTACTGAATGGGGAGTACTCTAGTATCTCATTATTGGGAAGAGAGTGCAAAACTTTATAAATATACAGAAGACATCTCTTGGTATATCTCTGATTTCTAGGTAATATGATAAGAATGTATCCAATATGCTAACTGTGTGCTATAAATCCAGTATTATACAGTAGACAGAATACCAAGTGCTCCTTAGGAAACATGAATGACTAATAACTAGCTATTTGATTTCAGGCAAGCCATTTGTAACCTTTATGGGTCTTAGTTTACTCATCCTTAAAATGTGAATTTGATTCTTATCACAACCCTGCTCTCTTTCTCTCTGTCAAAGATCCTGTGAGATATGGTATCCAATAGTATTTTGAAAAGACAAATAAGGTGCTGTGGGAAGAACACTTGATTGGGAGTCAGGAGACCTAGGCACTATTCCCAGCTCTCCTAATTTAGTGTGGCCATGGATAAGCCATTTATCCTCACTAAACTCAGTTTCCTTATCTCTAAAATGAGGGGGTTGTATGGTAAGATTCCTAAGGTCTTTCTTTCTGTCATTCTAAATGTGGTTCAGACCTCTTCCCAAGCTCTTACCTCTTCATTCAATAAGGAAGCTTCTGGAAGTCATACTCAGGTTCAAGGTATTCTTTGAGTCAACATCTATTCAAGTCTACATCTCATCAATGGCCCACCAGGAATAAGCTTCTCTCTTATTACATTACATATAAATTAAAAACAAACATTTAATTGTTTAATAAGTTTTATTGATATTTTCAGTTTTTATTACATCATCATAGTGTCTCATATATCCTTCCCTTTCCCTTTCCCTGAGATCCATCCCATATGACAAATACTATTTTTTTTTAGAAAGGAGAAAAATATTAGTACAGCTGATTGAAACATTGAGAAATCCAAATCCAAAAACATGTGCAATGTGTAATACCCATGGACCTGTCACATTCATGAAGGGGTAGATTGGGGACATCTTCTCATATATCTTCATTCAAGTCTCACTTTATCTCTATACTTTTGTTAAATTCACTCATAATTTTTTTTGCGATGTCTTTGTTCTTTCTATTTACATTACTGTAGTTATGATGTTTCTTATTTTCTTGGCTTTGCTTACTTTATTCTGCACGAATTCATATAGAGTTTTCCAGGCTTCTCTGTATTCACTATAGACATGATTTCTTATAATACAATAGTATTACATTACATTCATGCACCACAATTTGTTTAGTCCATTTGATGGACATTAACTTTATTTCTAATTCTTAGTTATAGCAAAAAGTGCTACCATAAATATTTAGGAGTATATGGGGACTTTATTCTTATTGATGGCTTCCTTGAGGTATAAACCTGTAATGGAGTATGGAAATTTTCTCTTGTTATTTGCATAGTCATAAACTATCTCCCAAAATGGCTGTTACCACAACTTCACTAACAATATATTTGTGTGCTTATCTTCCCACCACCTCTCTAGAATTGACTGTTGCTTTTTTGTCATTTTGAGGGGCCTCTTTGTAGGGTATGAGATGGTACCTCAGGTTTGTTTGGATTTACATTTTTCTCAGAGATTTGGAGCATTTGTTGCATAGTTATGAATACTTTGCAAAGATTTTTTCCCCCACTCAATCACTTCTTGTCTTATCCTAGATGAATCAGGTGTTTGTTCAGAAGCTTTTTCATTTCAAGTAATAAAAGTTATCTGTTTCATTTCTAGTAATTGCCCCTATCTCTTGTTTAGTTAAGAACACTTCTCTTATGCATAGTTGTGAGAGGTATATGAGCTGTTCTAATTTTTTCTAGTATGAATATAAAAGGCATATATCCATTTAGAATATATTGCGGAGCATGATGTAAGCTGTTGGTCTAAGCCCAATTTCTGGCAGAAACTGCTTTCCAGTTTTCCCAGAACTTTTTAAAAAATTAAAGATGGAGTTTTTTTTTAACCAGGTAACTTTGGTTTTCCACTTTATTTATTGGTTTATTGAGTTCTATTGTTTCTGAATCTCCCTTATCCAGCCTGTTCCATCGATCTGTTTCTCTGTTCTGTAATCAACAGCAGATGGTTTCAATGACTGCTGCTTTATAAAATAGTTTGAGGTCTAAAAGAACTATTCCCCCTTTGTTCTTCCTTTTAACATTCCCCTTTTGTTTTTCCAAATCAATTTTGTTATTATTTTATAAAATTCTGTTAAGTATCCCCTTAGTGATTTGATTGGTATAACATTAAATGTGTGAACTATTTTTGAAAGTACTGTCATTTTTATTGTATTGAAACAACCTAGCCATGAGCACTGAATATTCTTCCAGATTTTTAGGTTGTTTTTTATTGTTTTAAGGAGCACTTTGTAATTGAATCTATATGTCTTTTGTGTGCTTTAGGAGGTTGATGCTCATTTTATGCATTTTGTAGTTATTTGGAATGGAATTTCCCTTTTATTATTGCTTCTTGTGTTTTGCTATTTGTTAAGTGATCTGTTTCTAGGCTTTTCTTGGAATATGACACTGTGGACTGATCTAAACCCTACCATCCTCACCCCCACCCTAAAGTAGCTTTTTCCCCAGGATTAACTCCTCCCACTTATGTTATCTCACATTAGAATTAAGGCAGTATATAATTCTTTTTGCAATTGATAACTCTGGGTTCATATAAGTAGCTTTATTTTGGGGAAAGAGAAAAAGAGGAGGTTCTAGTTGACTTTTTATTTTTTTAATGGGTAAAGATGTCGTCCAAATGACTTTGTGTCATCCATTTTACATGCATTCTAAGGATTCTGGTACTGGTAGAACATGAAAAACAACATGACAATTTTTTTCATCAGCCAAAGGAGCAAACTCTAAGGAGGTAGTCCTGTCTTTGGAGACTTATGCCTGCCATAGGCAATAAAGGGACTTTTTTTTTTTTACCTAGTCTAGGATACTGTTTTTGCCAAGCATCACATTTTCCTGTTAAATGTCCTCAGCTTTATTTTAAATAGACTTTCTAAGATAGAGAGAGGCCCCTGAGCCTCCCACAATCCAGCAAAATTAGATTTTGAAGTATCACTGATCTACCATAAAAGCCCTGGAAAAATCACACTTTACTCCAAGCTCGGTGCTTTTTGTCAAGGAAAGAGCTAAAGGCGGGCAGCTACTTTCATTGCACCTGGGGTCAGCCTCCCAGAGAGGATGTCCTGATGGAATGCCTCCAGCAGGCAAAGGCTGATTGTTTCTCCATTTTCAAAACAAGTCATGTTAAATAGAGGAAGAGGCATTTACTTGGAAACAACGAGAAGTCAAGAAAACTCATTGCTTCTGCTTTAACACCATAGGAGTCAATGAAAATGTGATCTGGTAAGGATGAAAACAGGTTTGTTTCTCTACAAATATGCATTTCCAAATGAAGGCAACCAACCAGTTAGGGAGAGTGCTTGGAGCATGGGAAAGGAGGCTCATGGTTAAGTTTTTAAAAAGAATCTATCTTTCAAAAACAGAGAAAACATAAAAAAACAAACCTTTTACTGTAGGAGGTTGATGTGTAAGTGTGGGATATAGTTTAAGGAAGTTGGTCTAATTGTGGTCTGGTTGGGTCTCTTTCCTAACATTTTTTTCATTTTGATGTGGTTTTTGACAGAATTGAGTCAATAAGGATTTAAAAAAGTTTTATTGCTGTCTTTTGTTTTTGGATCATAGTTATTTTCCCATATCGAGTAATGAAGAGATCTTAAGCAAAACCAGCCACCAGTGATTGCCTCAGAAAGTATAATCAACATTTCACGTTGGTTTTCTCTTAGGTTCCTGCTGAGTGGAGAGAGGCATATTTTAGCCCCTGTACTATAATTCTGATTTTTTGTGCATATATCTGGTATTGATGAGCACTTATTATGCTTTGTTTTCCCTCTGTTAATAAAATGAGATATTTGTAAAATACTTTGCAAGTCTTAAAATTATATATATATATATATGTATATATGCATATGTATACATAGATGTTTGCATGTATTTACATACATATGTAAATGCTAGTGATTAATATTGGATCAACTTAGTGGACAGAAACAACAATCATTTATTGATATATTTATTTTAAAAACAACATTCTTTTATATTATCAAAGACAATCTTAATTTAACTATCATGATTATCCCATTCACCAAGAGACCCTGGTCATCTTGCCATCTGCCCTGCTTCTGCTCCCTTTTCCCTATCTGGGGCAGCACACTCCAGGTCAGACCTCCAGAGACCTTGTTCCCAGGGGGAATTACCCTTCTTCCCCCAGTTTCAGAACTTGAACTGAGCTTCCCTGATTGGTAAGTGAATGAATACAAGCTCACTTAATCCAACTAATATCTAGCCTGTGGGAGACCTCTTTACACACCAACTGCTAGTAAATTTCAGGCATCTTTCTATCTGCTCTGCAGACTACTTCCTCTCCTTTCCCCTATTACTGATTTCTACCTCTTACTCAGGGAATAGTGATCAAATCAATACTAACATTTCCTTTAGAAAGGGCATGACAATTGATATGCATTAGGGAAATTAGCACACACACACAAATGACATCCATAATGTCTGAAAATTAAAAAAAAATACAGCATTCACTAAATGCTTGCAACAACCTCTAATAAGTAAATCATGATGATATGAGAGATTTTGGTTTTTGAATGGAAACCAAATGGTGACTCTGGGCACCATCCTCCCCTGGGTCTTACATCTCCTATTAGAATGTAAATGCTTCAAGATCAAGGATGGCCTTACTTTTGTAATTATAATCCAAGTATTGAACAAAGGGCCTGGAACATAAAAGGGGTGATGAAGCAATGCTTTTATTCATTCATTAATTTGTTGTTATTAATAGTTAGAGCTATAGCATCAGCAATGGCAAAAGTAGCATTCGAATTTCTTGGAGTCAGGACTGATTATTTTCTGTTTTTGTATCACTAACACCTAGCCCCAGTGCCTGGCAATTAATAAAAGCTTTATTAAGTGTTTGTTTAATGAACTGAATTGCTTAAAATCTAATCTGAGGAAACCAAAAGTCTGAAGGCTATAGCCTGATCTCCCCACAATATTATACTTGATTTTCCAATATATTATTTTGATTGGGGAAAGTAGACCCAGTATTTGTAAAAGGTGACATAGAGATATTATTTTAAGCTAAACTACTCTCTTTGCAGGATATATTCAGGCTGGTCACATTAGTTGCCTTCATATACGCTATAATTTAGCTAGATTGGACAGGACTAGCTGTTCCCTGAATGTGACCTCCCACTTCTTTCCTCTGCATTCTTTCCAACAGAGCTGTCCAACTGCTTCTTCCTGAAATCCATCCACCTTGCAGAAACTTTACCTTCCTTCAAAGCTTTATTCAGTTGCCAGTTCCTCATGTTTTCCTCGGAAAATCTAATCTTTCCTTTGCCCTCTTAATTTCTTACTTTGTACTTGCTAGTGTACACGTTATCTCCCTCATCCTTGGGAGAATGTAAGCTTCTTGAGGTCAGGGACTATTCCATTTTATCTTTGTGACACCATCAGTGACTAATTAGTCCAGTGCCTTGTATATGGTAAACACTTGAAAAACGTGTTTTGAATTGAATTGAACTGAAGTGATATAATTGAAGAGAGCATGGGGAAACAACAGAACTCTAAACTTGAAGTCAGAAAGACCTAGATTCAAATCCTCCTTCAGACACTAGCTGTGTATACTTGGTGATGAGGCAAGTCATTTAATTGATTTAGGCCTCAATTTCTTCACCTGAAAAAGGGAGTTCTACTTAATTACGTCTGTGGTCCCTTCCAGCCAAATCTATCATCCTATGATAAATGAAGAGGATAATAAATTATTATTCTTGTCTAATGTCTTCTTTCCCTCTAGTGAAAGAGATGAGAGTTTAGACATATGATTCCATCCATGCATGGAACACCCAGTGTGGTAACACCCTACATTGACATGAACAATTTATGTATGAGGTAGTCTTAAACATTTCCTGGAGTTATTGAAAGGTTAAATAACTTGCCCATGATCATGCAATCAGTAATTACCAGAGGCAGGATTTGAGACTATTCCAAGATCTGTCCTTTATCCATTACATGACACTACACCTTTATGTAAATAATAGGCAATATGTAGGCAGAAGTGTTCAAAGGAGGAAGTGAATCTTCCCCATTAAATATTTCATGAAAAGTTGGTTTCAATTTGCATCCCAGAGTCAGGAGGGAAGAGCTTTAGGCAGGACAGTTTATTAGCAGAAATAATGAGTATCCTTTTATTCTTCTGGTCCAGTCCTAAGCTTTATGTAAACAATGAGACAAGTGATAGATCCAAAGGGAAGAGCTGTATTGTACCCAGATAGATTGGGCTACTAGCCTTTATCCCTCTATAAGCAAGACAAATGTTGAGATGAGGGGGTTTATGTTTGGAGGTAAATAAAATGTATAGCTGTGAGTATTTGCCTCATGTAGACACAGACTCCATCAAACAGTTTCATTATATATCTGTCTGTAAACCTCCTGTTCAAAATCTTTCAGAATTCAGTGAATAGCTTAGGGGTTTAGGGGTGGGGTGGGAGAAACATGGCATGATGTTTATTGTTACCAATCGCACCAGGAGAGTTTGGCGGAACTATGAATCAGTCCCATCATTCCAGAAAACAAGACAGAAATGTAACAAGCCAAAAGATCCTTTTCCCAGGCATATTGTCAAGGAGGTCAAAGAACCAAATATACATAAAATTATTCATAATAATACTTTTAGTGTCAGAGAAGAAGCAAGGTAGATGCCCATCAATTAGAGAATGGCTAAAGAAATGAAAGAACATAAATGCAAGAGAACATCACTCTGCTATAAGAAATGATTGTGAAAAAGAGGATCATGAGAAGACTTAAGTGAATTGCTGCAGAGTAAAGTGAGCTGGGTAGTGCAATGGATAGAGTACTTGCTCTGAAGCCAGGAGGACCTGCATTCAAATGTGACTTCAGATGCTCACTAGCTGTGTTACCCTGGGCAAGTCACTTAACCTTGTTTGCCTCAGTTTTCTCATCTGTAAAGTGAGTTGGAAAAGGCAAATCACTCCAGTGTCTTTGCTAAGGAAGCTCCAAATGGGTCATGAAGAATTGGACATGACTAACAAAATGACTGAACAACAACAAAAAAAAGTAAGTGGAACCAGGAAAACAATATTTTTAATAACTGTCAATGTCAATGGAAAGAAAAAAATGAAATTGAATGATTTGTCCTTGGAGACTTGGCTCTGGAGAAGAGATGAGAAAATGCACTTTCCTCCATTTTTAGTGTCTCACCCTGCACCCATCCCCCGGAAGTGAGGGACCATGTATATGAAACTTTACAGATATCATCTTCAGTTGGTATTGTGATTTATTTTACTTAAATGGTCATTCTTTCTATGTATCAACCTATCTGGTTCTTGGTTAAATGTGATGGCTTGTTGTGAAGAGGAGGGAAGAAAGACATATTTGGAACCAAAGGTTCCAAGAGAGGAATCAGAATGTCTCAAATAAAAAGAAATACAGTCCTTTTCATTATTCCATTTTAATAAGATTTAACAAACAAACAAATAAGATTATTCCATTTTAATAAGATTCAACAAACATTTGTTACAGTTTCTATTATTTGTCAGGTATTATGCCAAATGATAGAAATACAAAGAAAATGAAACTGTCCTTTCACCCTCAAAGAGCTTACAATCTTCTGGGGTGTGTGGAGAGAATACAATATGCACACTGATAAGGAAATACCATGACCATCCAAAACAATTTCAAGAGGGAAGAGAGCCCACTTGGGCGTCTTGTAACTGATGGATGTAGCCAGGGTTGAATATTGACCACTGGGATGGGAAAAGTTGTCAAGCATCACTGGAATTTTTCCTGATTGGTAGAGAGGTGCTGTTGCTTCTATATACAGGCTCAACAGTAGGTAATACTCCACACAGTTCAGTTGGGTTTTCCCTTATTATGCTGTATATCCTGCAGCAGAGCACAGTTCAGAGGAATTGATTGACTTTGCTGGATGGCAAGATACGAAATTATAAACCAGAGTGGTAGGAGTCTGACCTGCCCTGTGAATAGCATAAAGCAGCTATGGTAACAAGCACCTCCATGGCTTGCCTTGGGCTTCATCAGCAGCCCATACTGAGAAGGATTTTAGACTGTTTAGTTCTATATCAGGTTGGGAAAGGGAGGGTTTATTAAATTCTACCTGATTTACACCTGGCATTTTAGGTAGAGTCAGTCTTACGAGATTTAGCTGGACAGTGAGCCCTTCCTCATCCCCTTAGAAGAGGGTTAGACAATAAGATGGCAGAAAAAGGAGATTCTGATTAAGAGACTAAAGGAAGCAGATTGACAATGAAGCTCTGTTATCTACTATATTAGAAATGGAAGGGAGGAAAGGATGTATCCCAGAAAAGTCCATGAAAAGAGACCTACATAATGTTTTTTAATAACAGTAGATAAGATATATAAAAAGAAAGAAATCAAAGAATGCTACAAGGTGTATGAAGGAGCTTGGGGGAAAATATTCTTGCTACTCTGGTAGAACATAGCAAAAAAAAGAAAAAGATAAGGTAATTGACTAAAAGGGTTATGGAAATCAAAGGAAATTCAACTCAAAAACATTTATCTAGTGCCTATGTTCAAGGCTGGAAGCCTAACTCTGGAGAATCCCAGGAGGAATAATTAGTTAATCAACAAGCATCTATTAAATCTCTAGCATGTACTAGACATTGTACTAGATGCTGGGAACATAATGAGCAAAACAAAAAGAATCCTCTCCTCAAAGAGATTTCATTGAATTAGGGGAAGCAACATTAGAATTGTACATTCAGTGTTAGAATGGACCTTAGAGGTCATACAGTCCAACCCAATACTTTTATAAATTGAGTTGGAGCCAGAGGAGTCAAGTGACTTTCCTAAGGTCACTAGGGCAATGAGTGGTAGAGCTGGAATAGCTGTGTGACCCTGGGCAAATCACTTATCCCGGTTTGCCTTAGTTTCCTCATGTGTCAAATGAGCTGGAGAAGGAAATGGCAAAGCACTCCAGTATCATTGTCAAGAAAACCCCAAAATGTGTCTTGAAGAGATAGACATAACTGAAGAGACTCAGCAATAATATACATAGTACTTTCAGCTTTGTAAAACGCTTACAAATATTATCTCATTTGATCCTGCCAGGAATCTATAAAATAGATATTTCAGGAAACTGAGGCAGACAGAAGTTGACTGACTTCTCTAGAGTCACACAGCCAGTGTGTAAGGCTGCATTTGAATTCAGGTCTTCCTTACTCCAGGTCAAATGTCCTATCCGTTGTGCCACTCAGCTGCTTTTTATATGTAAATAATTGCATATAAATATATACAAAGTAAATGCATAGTCATGGGGAGGAAGTCATGTGAATGGGAGGAGCATTAACAATTGAAGGACAAATGACAGAGAACCCTTCAAATTGTATTCAAGGTACTTGTAAACTTATTCAATCAGGCATCATCTTCTGATCTCTTACATTTGTATCCTTTTTAGACCATTCTGTGCCAAATAGTTTAGTAAACACATCTGAATATTTTAGGTTTATAAAGGGCTTTGTATATATGATCACATTTGAGTCTTTCAACAAATTGGGAGGTAGGTCCTACAGGTATTATTGTACCTATTTTACAGATGAGGAAACAGATTCAGATTAAGTGATCTGTCTGGTAGTTACAGATGAGGAAAAAAGACTCATTAAATGATTTGTCCAGGTATTTACAATTTACTAAACCCCGGAGGTGGAATTTGATCCCAATAAAAATACTGTGCTCTATCATAAAGAAAACCAGACCTGTAATCTAATGTGTGCCAGCTTGCGTTTTGCAGAGTTTTCTCAACAATTGAGAAGCAGCAGGTAGTCGGCTAGATTTGGTAGCTAGTTGTCACTAGCTGGGTGGCTCTTTGATTCTCAGTTTCCTCACTATTAAATGAGCTGATTTGACCTACCTCATAGATCTGCTGTGAGGATAGACCCCCTCCCAATAATATTTATAAAGCTCTTTGCAGATGTTACAATGCTATATAAATGTAAAGCATCATTATGTTGGCTATTAAGAAAAATAACCATGATAAACCCATCAAGGGACATCAGAGTATCAAGAAGAAAGCTGTGGCCATGTATCTCAATAGATTTACTGGTATCCTAAAATCAAAACTGAATAGAAAGAAAGGTTGAACAACTAGCACAGATGCCATTGTATTATTAGCCTACTCTTTTTTTTTTTTTTAAAGCAATTGGGGTTAACTTGCTCAAGGTTACACGGCTAGTCATTATTTATGCGTGGGTGCTCATTTTCTGAGACCAGATCTGATCTCGGGTCATCCCAACTCTGAGGCCGGCTCTCTATTCACTGCGCCACCTATCCGCCCCTTATTAGCCTACTATTAAAAAAAAAATAGGCAGTAAGAGATCTGGAAAGTGTCCCAATAAAAACTCATATAATACTAAGAAGATACTTCCTTATCAAAAAAGAGTGCATAGCACAGTTTCTGGCGCCTAGTAGGAGCTATATGATTATTACATCTTCTCCCTCTCAATGCCAATGATAAATAGGTTTAAAACTTACAGAATTATATTTGGAACAAACCAATATCACGTCCCCAAATGATAGCAAAGGCTGACAGTAGTTACATGCCCCTGGATTTATGGAATAGAACTGAATCTTAGATTGTGACTCCTTTGCTTCTACTTAGGATTTCTCCTGAGAACTTCAAATCTGGAATTTCTGAGCCTCAAAAATGTGGAAAAAAAGATGCTCAGCTGCATTTTAAAAAATTCATCCCTATCCCTTATCCCTTTACAAAGAGCCATCCCTTATTACAAATAGTAAAAAGGAGAAAACTCAGTGCAATGAACTGCCATATAAAAACAGTCCAAGTTTTCCTCACAAATGGTCCCCAGTGTCTGCCAGGAAGAGGCAGATAGCTTTCTGTACAGATCCACTCCTATCTGTACCTCTAAACGGTGCTCAGGTATCTGACCTGGTTTTCACTTAGAGGTAGCTGGAGGTCACTTTGGGTAGAATATTGGACTTGGAGTCAGGAAGACCTAAGTTCAAAGCCAGACTTTGGCAATTACCACCTGAATGACAGCCTCCTCTCTGAGCCTCAGTTTTCCCATCTGTAAATTGGAATAATAATAGGACTGACTACAAGTGGTTGTTTTGAGAATGAAGTGAAATAGTATTTTAAGTGTGCTATTAACTATTTTATCAATAATGCTGTAAGTATACATGAGGTAAGGGATCATATGAACATGTTCATTTCAATGTAGTGGAAAGAGTACTGGATTTGGAGGGAAAGAACCGGAATTCAAATGCTGTCATTTATAACTATGAGACCTCGGGCAAGATACTTTACTTGTATAGGCTGCTGTTTCCACATCTTTAAAATGAACAGATGGGACTACAAGGGCTCTGAAGCTTGGAACTATGAACTTGTTTTTTAAAAATATTTTGATAATTGCATTTCAATCCAATTGGTTTCCTGTGTAATCCTAAGGTACTTTGTGCATTTAATAACATTATTCTTAGAAAGGGTGCATAGACTTATCTAGATTGCTAAAATGGATCCATGACATACAAAAGGTTAAGAACACTTGGAAGATTTTTAAGGTCATTCCTAGCTCAAGTTCTATGATATTATGATTGTAAAGATAAGGAGAGTCATGAATAGGTTTCCTTGTTTCTCTGCAGCATAAGTTCACTCCACCTAACTGAGGATGACCAGTTCTTGGAGATTCTGGTCATCATCCCTACACTGGCAAAAGACTTGGGCTCTCTGGCTATAACTATTACTTGTATGACTTTAGGCAAGTCATTTTCCCACTGGAGCCTCAGTTTTTCCATCTGTAAAACTAAATGGATTAGACTTTATGGCCTCTGTTGTTCTTTCCAGCTCTAGTTCTGTAATCTTAATATCCTAATAACTACAGAAGTTGAGGAAGGAGAACCTGGGCTCCTGTGGAGGATATCCATGTGACAGTGTACTTCCAGTGGTACCCGGGGGGCCACTGGAGAACTGAAAGCAAGATGAGGGACAGTATGGAAAAACAAACAAACATTCTCCTACCATGTAGACTCTCTGGGGCAAAGCCCTAGTTGCCCATGGTAGTTATATATCTTTTGTATAATAGGAAGAATAATGGCCCATGTTTCCATAGCATCTGAGGACACAGAGTTTGGCACAATTTTCTCACCTTCCCTCTCTCCTCCTGCCCCTTCAAGAAATGTGAGTCTGTGTGTGATCCTGGGAAATCTGAATCCTGCTCTCAGTCCCACCATGGATTCCTGACAGTGTAGTCAGAATCTCTTTTCTTTAGGACCAAACATCTGCAAAACTATGGATTTCCTGGCTTACCAGAAGCTCAATTTCTCTAGAAGGACTTCCCTTGAAAATAGAAGTCCTTAATGTAATAGGTGACAGAACCTTAACTGAAGGCACGAACCTTAATATCATCTACTATTTGAGGGATGAAAAATAATTTCAAATTTTGAAACATTTTTTTAAGTTTGATATTTGGGGCAGCTAGGTGGTGCAGTGAATAGAGCACTGCCCCTGGAGTCAGGAGGACCTGGGTTCAAATTTGGCCTCAAACACTTAACACAAAAAACTAGCTGTGTGACCTTGGGCAAGTCAACTCCAATTGCCCTGCCTTTCCCCCTCCAAAAAGCAAAACAAAACAAAACAAAACAAAACAAAAAAAACCCAAAACAAAAAACTTGGTATTCTTTTCTTTTTCTTTTTGGGTTGTTGTCTGCATTCAGGTTTTCTCAGCAAATCAAGGCAGACTAATGAGAGATCCCTAGTATGCTATCACTATGAGAAAAGCTTTCCAAAGAGGACTCCTTAGGCTGACTATATTGCAGGCTCATTGCAATGAATTTTATGGGTATTTCTGCTGCCTCAAAATTTGTCATGGTTTTGGAAGTGGGGAAAAATAGATTGGAAAAAGGAATGCCTTGTATAGATATATGTTCTCCATTAGCAGGTCTTGCTAAAGAAAAACCAAATTGAACAAATGGAAAATATTTTAAAGCAGAAATACTCCTGAATATGCAATGTTCTACTTTCTAAGGCTTTTCATGGAGATTGGCGACACTGTTTTCTAAGTCTGTTTACTCCTTTTCTCCCAACTCTGCTTTGTTCTACATTATTAAAAACTTCAAAAGGGCCTCAGCATTTGGGATGTATAAGACTGATGGATTTCACTGCATGAAGACTGTAGAATTGTGACAGATGAAGAGGGGCAGAGCTGCTTTGGTGTCATGTGACCTCCCCTTGTTGCTGACCCTTCCTTGTTGTATGTGTGTGTGTGTCTGTGTATAGTATGTATATGTATGTATAACCTGTATATGTGTGCATACATGTTTATATACACTAAATATACATTCATGCATGTGTGTGTGTATTTAGCCCAAGACTTTGGTCTTCAAATTGAGCACTCATTCTCCTCATCCATGCTACTATCAGAAGACAGCCTAGACATTTTATGTCTATATATTAAGCTAATTCCCATTACTAGGCAGGCTCCCACTAAGTTAATTAATTGTTTTTCCAACGAAATTTTGTATTTCTTTTGGGCAGTTCTCATGTATTGCTACAGGCATCATCTCATCCAATGATGTCAAACTCAAATAGAAATGGGGACCACTAAGCTGTACATAAAGATCCCATAACATTATCTACATTCTATTGTCTTTTCATTTGCTTGGTGAAACATTTCCCAAATACATTTTAATCTCCTCTTGGGTCCCACTTGGGAGTGTTGCAGAAATGTCATGTGCTTGACTCCTCAGATTTAGTCCAACCACTTAGAGAAGTTTCAGCGAATGGCCCATGGTAACATAGGAAGTTAGGGACAGAGTGAATGACCAGAACTCAATGTAGCAAGAACAATGACTTTGGAGCCAGGGAATGTGAGTTCAAACCCTGGCTCTGCTCCATCCCACCTGTATAACTTTGGGCAAGTCATTTCAGTACTCTGGGCCTCAGTTTCCCCATCCATAAAATGAGGGGAGTTGAATTTGATCTCTCTAAGCTCCCTTCCGGTTCTAAATTCATACATCCTATGATCAACCTTCTTATTCACTCTAGGACCATCTCTATCACATACCTCGTTGCCTCATATAGATTGATATTTAGACAAAGGATGTTGGGCTAATTATCTCTCAACCATTTATTTGGTTGAACTAGACCAAATAAAAATGCAACTGAGATGCTTTATATGTAAGGAAAGCCTTGCCCAAAGTTATGAATGAAAAAGAAGTATACCCTCTTGTAGTACATTCATTCTTATCTGAACACTTTTCTCCATGAGTTTTCCCCCATTCTATCCTCTGGCTGCCTGTAGCTTTTCAGTCTGCTTTGCTACTCCTCCCCCCTCCCCAAGTTCACCAATTCTGAATTCCATTTCTTCAGAGCTTTGTTTTCTGTCAAGCAGCAATTAGATGATCAGATAAATTAATCCACACTTGAGACTAAGGACAATTCAGCTAGGTGCCAATTAGGGTCAATAATGAATCTTGGGAAGTGGTTGCAGGTATTTCAATTCTCTCTCAGGCAGCAGGCACTTTCAAGTCAAGTTTAATGTGCGTTTATTAAGTTCTAGGGACACAAAAGAAGGTAAAGTGAAAACAGAAACAGAAACAATGACAATAAACAATCCCTGCTTTCAAGGGGCTCACAGTCTAATGAGGGGAGGAGGAAGGTGAAGACTTCTAGAGGAAATGACAACTCAGGGGATTACCTTTAATGGTGGGGACTTTCTTTTTCTTCCTTTCTTCCTTCCTTCCTTCCTTCCTTGCTTCCTTCCTTCCTTCCTTCCTCCCTTCCTTTCTTCCTTCCTTCCTTCCTTCCTTCCTTTTCTTTCTTCCTTCCTTCCTTCCTTTCTTCCTTCCCTCCTCTCTCCCTCCCTCCCTTCCTCCCTCCTCCTCCTTCCTTCCTTCTTTCCTTCCTTCCTTCCTTCCTTCCTTCCTTCCTTCCTTCCTTCCTTCCTTGCTTCCTTCCTTCCTTCCTCCCTTCCTTCCTTCCTTCTTTCCTTCCTTCCTTCTTTTGTGATACAGTAGATCCTGTGTGTCCCTTGGGAAATTACTCAACCTCTCTGTTTGCCAGGCAATACTCTAAGGCTATAAATTGTCCAGCTGCCTGGATAGAGGGAGTTACTCATGGGTACTCTCTGTACTGATGGAAGCAAAGGTATGATTAATAAACAAATGCTTCTTTTTATCAAGTCTTATCATGTCTTATGCACTGCACTAAGTGCTGGTGTCCCTGCGTGGTATAGGAGACAGAGCACTCAAGAAAGCCCAAGTTTAATCTGACCCAGACAGTTACTAGCTATGTGACCCTAGGTGCAAGTATTATCCCCACTTTACAGTTGGGGAAACTGAGGCAGATAGAAAGTAGTGTGGTATAATTAGAAGTTAAGTGACTAGTCCATGGTCACACTGCCAAAATGTGTCAGAAGAAAGACCATTATACAACTTTTCCTGTTTCTGAAGTCTTTTTTTGTCATCTCTATATCTGAGTTTTTATTATTAGAGATAATTATAATATAGTTAAACTATCAAAAGCTCATGCATGATAGGAATAGAGAACTAACTCAGAGTGGAATAGGCTGCTTTCAATGCCAGTGGGTTTTCTTTCATTAGAAATCTTAAGGTGAAAAGTACATAATGATTTGTAGGGTATTTCATAGTGCTGAGCTTTTGTTTGTCATCAAGCATAGGTTAGGCTAGATGGCCACACTGATCCCTTCCAACTAAAAAAAAATCTGTGATTATTTGAAAGTGCTATGCAATGTAATAGGGAAACGATTCAGGGTGACACCAATGTAAGGTTACCAGGGACCTATACTCCGGAGGTGGCTCCCGTATACTGTACTATGTGGGTCACAAACTCATCTGCCAATGTAAAGGATTGACATCGTGTGTAGTGTGTGTGTGTGTGTGTGTGTGTGTGTGTGTGTGTGTGTGTGTGTGAATGCAGCTTGCCTGGTCTTTATATCTGCTTGGCCCCCTGTAATGTTGCAAAGCAGTTTGGCAAGAAACGTGACAAGGAATCCTACGCAATTGGCTCACTGTAGATAGTACGTCCCTCCATCCTTGTTCATCATACTTGTTTTCAAAGTGGGACAGATGGAGTTACTGAATTCTTAAACAAGTAAGAGTTTGTAGTAAGTGGGTCAGACTTTGCCAGCTCTACGCAGGTATAGAAAAAATCTCTGTGTGTGCTGCATCTCAATGCTAATTCCTCTGTAGCTTGACTACAGAGAACTGTACAAGCTCTTAGCCTTCTAAAAGGAGGAAGAAAAGAGCCTTGGGTTACTGCATTTCTATTTTCACAATGGCCAGATGAGCAGACATTGACCTGCCTGAAGAGGGGCATGATAAAGAACAGCCTATGTTCCAATGGCAACAGTTGACTTTCCCAACATTGCATTGCAAACATTCTCAGTTGTGCATTGTTACTCATCTGCAGAAATACTTGACTGAGCTTGAAAGAGAATTTCAGAACTAAGCAAGAAGGCTGCTCCTTACAACACCCACTGCTGCCAAGCCAAATTAATAACATTAACAAGGGCGGCGACCATAGACAGGGCGATAAAAGGGAAGCAATCACATGAGTAGGTCAGCGATTTTAATCTCCAAAACTCTCCTCCAGATGGTATGGCACGAGTTTCAATTCAGCTTTGCTGAGGTATGAATACAGAGTATTTTTCATGGGCGAAAACAAATGATGGTGTTGAAGGATAATTTGCCACCTCTTCTGGTTTAGTGTGACAGTCCCATTCAAAGCCATGCGGCTGATGAATTATTTATTAAGTACAGTAGCAATGCCTTTGTTAAGGGTCTATCAGCATTTCTAATAGGCCCCTCTCTTTATTTTTTTTTCTTCAGGTGTTGATTGTTCACCTATGCTAAATTGCAACAGCTGGAAACATGGCAGAAGAAATGCCATTTTAAAAACAAAATCACAAATAGCCCAGTAGATATCAATGTGAATTGTGCTCTCCCTAACCACATTTAAATTATCAGGTACCATTGTTCAAAGGTGAGTGAGTTGAAATAAGGCTGTCTTTTCTTAAAATAAGACCTGGACAGTTTGATTAGAATAGAAAAAAAAAACTACATTCACACTGTAGTCAAGGATTGTAAGATAGTTGAGGAAGTATGGTCAGAGGAGTTTCTTTTTTTGGGGGTCGTCTATTGGGAAGAGGGAGGAATGTGAGACCCAGACAGAAATAGTTGGAGTGACTGATGAATTCATAAGTGTAACCACTGAGCAGCAGTAGGTTCAGAACAACCTCTGTGATACCTTACCTAGCTTACTCATATTGGCATATTCAAAGGGACCCAGCTGGGGACCTCTTACTCCAGACTGGCACATTTGTAATGACCTCCATTTCCTTTTGTACTCACATATAAAATACCATGAATTCCATTGTTAAGTTTTACAATGATCTTAAAAAACCCTTGAGAGATTATTGGGCTTCTTGGAAGCCATACAAATGTGTCTAGAATAGAACCTTTCATCTCTACCTTCAATAAAACTATCAGCTTGGTAGGATAATTTGGGACTGGAAGAAACATGAGAGATTTTCTCATCTGATTCCCTCATTCTACAGTTGAAGAAACTGAGGTTCAGAGAGATTAGGTTACTTTTCCCCAAGGTCACATGGGTAGGAGGTAGCAGAGTTACAATGCAGATGCAAGGTTGTTTTTTTTTTTAATTATTGTTATCTTTTGTTATGAAGCAGCTTGGTGGTATGGTGGGTAAAGAACTTGATTTAGAATAAGGAAAACCTGAGTTCAAATCCTCTTTCAGATACTTATTAACTGTGTGACCCTGGGCAAATCACTTAATCTCTTTCTCTTGGTTTCCTAATTTGTAAGACTAGAATAAAAATAGTGTCTACTGCAAAGGTTGTCATAGGTATAAGATGAAATAATATTGCAAAGATAGTATTCATAAAATGTTTTAGAAATGATAGCTTTTAATCATTCCTATGTTTTGTTGTTACATTACCTAGATTTCCTGCTATATCACCCTTTACTCCCAGAGAGCCAGTCCTTGTTACAAGGAATTTAAAAAAAGAAGAAAAGAGGAAGGAGAGAAGAAAATGCAGCAAAGTTGATCAATAAACCTACAAACATCTGAAGTCATGTGATGTTTCACTTCAACGGACTCTGTCCTACCCTCTGTAAAGGAATAGAGAGAGATTTCTTATATTTTTTCCCCTTGGGACCAAATGTGTTCCTTGCTTTTAAAACATTCTTTTTTTATTACTTTGTGGTTATTTTTCTTTTCATTTACACTGATGTAGTCATTGTGCATATTGTTTTCCTGGTTCTGCTCACTTCACTTTGATCAATTCATCTAAATCATTCTTTGCTTCTCCCTAGTCATCATGCTCATTGGTTCTTACAGTACAAGCTATTCCATTTTGTTTGTGTACCAGAATTTGTTTAAGCCATTCATCTTTCTATTGATGGGTATCTACTTTGCTTTCAGTTCTTTGCTACCACAAAAAAACAATGCTATAAATATTTTGGCAGATATGGGCCCTTATCTTGAATTGACATGTTCATTCTTGAAAACCACATGAAGTTATATCAATAATATGATTAAAATGTCTATATCCTTTGACTCAGAAATTCTGCTGCTTAGGCTTATGCCCTATTTGGGGGCCATTGATAAAAAAGTTAAGTGTTCTGACTTCAAATCCAGTATGCTTTTTCCTGTTTGGTGTTGCCTCCATCAACTGAATCACTGATCTATTTTATGGGGAAGGTGATTACATTCCTAGGAGGGATGCATTCTTGAATTGATAGAGGGAGTTGATAAGGGACAGGAGTAAAGTAGGAGTGGGAGAGAGAGGGAAAAGTAGAGAGAACCATGTGTGAACTCAAGGGGGTAAGGTCATTCTTGGTTTTGAAACCAAAGCTAGGTGACACAGTAAATAGAGAGCTGTGTTTGGAGTCTTGAAGACTTGAGTTCAAATCTATCCACAAACACTTAGTCATGTGACCCTAGGCAACTCATCTCTATTTGCCTCAGTTTCCTCAACTGTAAAATGGGGATAATAGTGGCACCTATCTCTCAGGGTTGTTGTGAGGATCGAATAAGATAACAATTGTGCAGCATTTGGCACAGTGTCTGGCATATAAATGTTACCTATAATTATCATCTTCATCATCAAGGAAGACTTCCTTGAGGGGATGGCATTTGAGATGCATTTCAAAGGATGGGTGGGGAGAGGATATTGCAAGACTGAGGAATGGCAGAATATTTGGAAAAGAGATAATTGTCCAGTTTTAGAAAATGAGGGGAACTCAGAAGGCATCTATTCCCACCTTTATCTGAAAAGGAGCATGCATAGAACATGGGAATATTTATGGCTACTACAGTAACTGTAGTAAGTGGCTTGCTTAGATAGCTAGATGGTACAGTGGGTTGAGTTGGGAAATTGTTCCTGTCTTTCAGTTGTTTCAATTGTGTCTGACTCTTTGTGACATGACCGAAATGTCTGAACAACAAGAAATCTGGCTTGAGATATTTACTAGGTGTGTGACTCTGGGCACAGGGTCTCAATGTTGGTTTTAATTTCAAGACATGAAATAGCAGAAGGATAGTTCCAGGGCTCTATAATGAGGAGGTTTAAGATCTCTTCTAGCTCTGAATCTATGACTTCAGATGTATGTTTGTTTTATTTTTATATTTAGAGGCAATTCAGATTATGTGACTTGCCCGTGGTCACACAGCTAGTAAGTGTCTGAGACCAGATTTGAACTCAGGTCCTTCTGACTCGAGGGCCAGTGCTCTATCCACTGCACCCACTTAGCTGCCCCAGATATATGTTTTAGACAGGAATTGTATACAGACAACAAACCAAGCCCAAAATTAAATAGGAGAAAAAGCTGTAAGTACTTTGAGTACTACTTTCAAGGAGCCCGGGATTCTCCCTAAAATAAAGGACGATTTTTTTCACATCCATATTCTTTCAATGATAATTACCCCTTTGGGTATGGAAAAACCACATTTGCTGAAGAGCAGTGGAGAAGTAGCCAGGAGGCATGAGTAAACTGCATGAAGAACTGTAGATGGAAAGCAACTTATCATCAGAGATATTCATGACCAGAGAGGGAGATGACCAGTCATGTACTGAGAGTGAGGGATAACTAATGGACAACCCATGTGCCCATGGGCTCCTCTGGGAGTTCTAAATTTCAGGTTATCTAGAGAACAGTACACCTTCCCCACCCCTAGTGCCTGGAGAGTACCCCCTGTGATGGATGTTTGGCAACATGGATAAGAACAAAAGATTAGAAGATATTATGGGTTGAGATGGAGTCTAGAGGTGTCAAACTTAGATGAAAACAAGGCTCATTAAACCATACATAAGTATCCCTGAAGGCTGCATGGTGATTTAGAAAACCATGTAAGTTTATATGGTTCTTTTCAAATTAATATATTGACATACTAAATTTAATCTGGTTACAGTCACATTAGGAAGTGTTGCATGCCACTAGTGGGGCATAGGTCTGATATATGACTCCCCTGATGCACACCAATGGAGCAATGCCACATTAGTGAATTCACAGATCCTTCAAAATAGGGAAATATTCTTTCAAACTTATTTTCTTACCTTCAGCAGTTTATTTTTCTTCAAACCATTATTGAATGTGATCTTGCATTTTTCTTGCTAGTGTTAATTCTTGCCTAATTTTTTTTTTAATTTGTCATTTGTCCATTCGATGATATCTTTCAAAATATCTTGCTTTGGTTTCTTTTTCCATCTATGTTGCTTCTTGTATTTTAACTGGCTTAGTTGCTCGATAGCATTTAAAATTGTATTGGCACTATCTTTGATCATTTTTTTATTAGTTGATTTTTTTATTTTCTTATGTGTGTTTTTAAAGTCAGATTCCTTTGCTTGGGTATTTCTCTGTTTTTTTTTTTTTTTTAAGCATAGGTGACGAGCTTGGTTCCCTTTAGTCTTCTTGATGTACATCCTTGATTGGAACGCCCATCACTGCTTTTATAACATCTATTTCAAAATTACTGAAGATGTGTATTCTGATGGGACATGAAAGCATCAGGCTGTTATTCACATTTTAGAAAACCGTGAACTTAGCAACAATCAACATTTTAAAAATTCTGAGTAAGGCATTGGTACCCAATGCCATTGAATATCATCTATCCCACAAATTTCTGCTCTCTTCAGTTATTCTCATCTATCATCTGCTTTAGTGAAATATTTCCCACTCTTTTTTCTACTTTAATTTCCTACTGTGATTTTTAAATGAAATAAAAAACAACCAAGTTTTTTTTTTCTTCTTTTCAGATCAAGTCTCAGACCATCATCATTTACTTTAAATAATAAGTTTCAAAGGAGATACATTCTAGATGTCTTTTTAATTGATTTTATTAAATTCTTCTATACATCAGTCAGTTAGTGGTCAGTGTGGGGTGGTAGAGAGCTGGATTTGAAAATCCCGTGTTCTTGTCCTATCTCAGACATTACTGGCTCTATGACCTAGAGTAAGTGTTCAGGTTATTCTCTTTAGATGAGAAGTTGCTCCCCATATTGTTGGAGTCACAGCTTTGGTGAAAAAGGACAAACAAACAAATCTTTAGGTAGTAGGAAGTACTCTAGAAATATGTAATTTTGGTTGGCCTAGTACAATTTTCTAGGATGGAGCTCTCATAAATGTATTAGCAAGAATTCTTGTCCAAAAAAGTCTGTTGAGTTCTGTCCAATCTGCTCTGGAATGGATTAAGTGCTTCTTTCCTCTCTAACTGCCAAGAACTTCCTGGTTCCTGGTCATTCTCCTCTCCTACTGCTCTTCTAGCAGAAGCTTGGAAGCAAGAGATGTGATTTCAGGTTGAATTGGACGGTAGGATGAATCTTAGTTTCATGGCAAAGCTCTCAAGTTTCACTCTTATGTAGCCCTTTTCTCCTTTTCATCTATGACTTGCTAGGAAGGCTTAAAAAGCCAAATCCCATTCAGTGTATGATCTAACAAGCCTGGATTCAGTTCCTGAATGGAGGATCTTAGTTATCTATATGAAATAATTGACAAGTGAAATTAACCAAATGGATGGTCAAGCATCTGAGACAGTCAATCCATAGCTAGTGTCAGTTAAATAGAGAGAAGGCTGGACCATTTTATGAAGCTAGACTATTTTGGATTTTTATCCAGGTTACCATGGCAGATTTTTTTTCTTGAAAAATAATGGAATATTTCTGATTTGAACTGAAAAATCCCAACTGAGAATCTGTTCCACAACCAAACATGAAAATTGGACTTTAATAAAGACATGCCATTTCAAGAAATTAAACCTACAAAAAATGAGTAATTTATTAGAAATGTGCTCAGAACACAATACTCATAGGTACCAAATCATGAGAAGGAAAGACAAAACCCACAGATAACTCTTGAGCAAAGGACTTGGAGATGGAGACAAAGTAAACAGCTCTTGAATGCTTGCCTGTCTCTTACCTTTTTGGTGTGCTTATTAATTTAATTAAGAACTAATAAATAAAGCAAAGCAATAGACCTGGCTAGCTCAGGAAAGGCAAATAGTCTCACACAGTGTCTGGTATATAATTCTTGTTGACAATAAATGTTTGCAGACTGCTGAAAATAATTTTCTTTCCTGTAGGCTACATGTTGACTATTCTGAAAATGCGAGTAACTATGGCTTGTTCAAAAGGTTCTTTTAAAAACAGAAGCTCCCTTTTGAAAGTGTCTTAAATACCCCATCTGGATGGCCAGTCATTAACCTATTTGGTAAATAAACCAAGTGACTTTGTGATTACCTCTTTTTCCCAAGAGTATCTTCCCTTCAATGTTTCTGTCTGTTGTTTTGAATGTGTACATGAACCAGTTGGTCCTATTGTGGCTGAGGCTTAGAGAGTTGAGGTCCCATGTTTAATAAATGGCAGAGTTATCAAAGAAACCTCTAATAATTTATAATCACTTTGCACGGACAATGTGGATGGCCTCCAATTCACATTGCAGTGGCATTTCAGGGTGATAGAAAGGGTTCATTCATTCCTGGGCTCCTGATAAGAGCCAATGGCAGCATTTGAAATTGATTGCAATTTATCACAGATCAGTTAAAAACATTGAACCATCATCCATTCTCAAATAGTTTGGAAATAACGGTAGCCTGGTTTCTCCCTGTAAAATCAATAAACTTATAGAGCTGGAAGAGACTTTAGAAATCATCTTTTTTAATCTCATTTTTCAGCAGAAGAAACCAAGGTAATGGATTTAGTCAAGGTCAAATAGGTAATAAGTGGTAGAACCAGTCACCTGATTTCTAGTCCAGTATTTTTTTTCCTTCTCTTCCATGTTTCCCTTTTTTGGACCTTTTACCTCAGTAATCAATTGTTGTGAGACTGTACACTCCTAGAGGGCAGACCTCAAGACCACTTACCAACTCCGTGACATTGGTCAAGTCACTTAACCTCCGTCTTTCTCAGATTCCTCATCTGTACAATGAGAATACTAATAACACTTGTCTTGGTATGTGGATCAAATAAGCTAATATATATTATATATACATATATATATACATAAATATAAAGTATTTTGTGAATCTGAAAGTCATTAATAAATGGTAGCTACTATTATTGTTATTATTTTTTGGACCCCAGTGCCTAGCACAGCACTTGGTACATAATAGGCACTTTTTAATGACCATTGAATTGAATATTAACTAAACTCTAAATAAATTGATTGCTAAACCGGAAAGTCAATCTAACAGTTCATAGGGGGCATTTGTATATTTTTAGTGCCCGCATTCTATTATGCAGGGCATCCCTTTCCAACTTTCTTAGGAAGAATCAGAATAAAGGCTATTGATTGATCTTAAGGCTTTCAAGTGGACTGTGGTAGATCCTGGATAATTAGTTCTTTTTCACTATAGGACTATGTGTAATGTATACCTCTAAAATGATCAGAATATTCATATTTTCTACAGATGGTCCTCCAGGGACAGTGGTCAGTAAACACTGTCAGATTCTTATCCTTTGAATCTCATTTTTATTAATAGAATCTAAGTGGGATCTGCTGTTGGCAGTTGTTATTCATCTGCCAAAACCTAAGATTACACTTCTGTTCCATTTTTCCCCCAGTCTGGATTTATGATTTCTTTAGTATAGGAAGCTACTGGTTTGGAATGTCCTCCACCAAGGCAGATCAGCACCTATAGTTTTAGTTACTTGAGTTATTAAAAAGTTAAATGACTTATCCATGGCCACACACTCAGCAGATGTAGGTAGTAGGATTTGAATTCAGGTATTCCTGACTCTAAAGTCCAGTCTCTATTTTCTACACTGCTTTGCTGCCACTCATGTCTCTAGTTTGTCTTATGTTAGTGGAAATTAGATTGATGTCTCCTTGATGGGATTTGGGAGGCACCTTAGTCCCTTGACATTTGGAAGGCACTCCATCTCTCAGAGTGGATTATTCCTGCATAACCTTATTCATTTTATGTTCAATTGTTGTAGCTTTGATTTCAGAGGATGGCATTTTCTTTAAACTGAATTCTCAAATTCTTGGGGAGTTTGCTGTCATTTCTTATTATTATTATTTGGAGTTTACTTTGTATTGACTAAAAATCTGACAGTTTCAAGAAGGAAGGATACTTTGTCAGTGTTACACTATGAATTCCTTACTTACTTGCCTCAAAGGTGCCATCATTCTCTTCTATGCTCTAAATATAGCTTTCATGTTCTTTCCCTTCTTAAATACTCTCAATGGTATCCCATTGCTTCCGACAGAGGTGTCAAATCCAGGCTTGTGGCCCCACAACACTCCCAAGTATGGCCCAATCTGATTTAAATGTAATTTGAAAATACTTAACTAAGTAAATTTGTTGTTGAGTCATTTTTCAGTTGTGTACAATTCTTTGTGACTCCATTTGGGGTTTCCTTGGCAGAGATACTGGAGTGGCTTTCCATTTCCTTCTCTAGCTCATTTTACAGATAAGGAAACTGAGGCAAATAGAGTTAAGTGACTTGCCCAGGTCACAAAGCTAATAAGTATCAGAGGCCACTTTTGAACTCAGGAAGATGAGTCTTCATTACTCCAGGCCTGAAACTTTCATCCACTGTATCACCTAGCTGCCCAATAGATTAAAAATACAGTAAAATAAATATTACATTTCAAAACTAAGTCAATATGAAACCTGCAAGGATCCTTTTGTATGAATTAGTTGCCCCATTTTTGAATTTAATAACACTGGCCTAAAGAGTAAGACTGGAACTCCTCATTATGGAATTTAAAGTCCTGACTAATTTTCTCGTGCTTTTGAGTGGAAGGCTCCAACCAGTTGGGACCAACAATATCTTGTGGAAGAAGTGTGGGAGGCTATGGACAAGAGTTTCATAGATTCTAAAGGCATGGATAGGCTTTGATTGTTATCATTGGAGGGAGTACCCACATCAGGTCCATTGAAATATTATTCCTAAATATCCCTAGCACTATACACAGGGTCTTGGATGTAACAAGTGCTTAATGAATGTTTAGTTGACTGACTTCCTATTTAACCCTGTTATCCAAGACCCCCCCAGAATGGCAAAGGCAAAAGGATCAAAGAGGGTTAAGTAAGCTAGGAAATATATACAGACATACTTTTAATAAGAGTTCTCAGGTTTCTCTCGGAGAGGTTGCTGTTGGTGAAATTTCCTGTCATAATTAGAGATCTGTAAACTTAATGACTTTCTCCTATTGCTTTTGGTTCTCCTACCTAGAAGAGTGCTAGATAAATAGTAGGTTCCCATAAATGCTTGTCAATGACAGTGAAAGAAACTAGGCCTCTACTATGAGAAGTAAATGTTGATAAACTGTTGGTTCCCTTGCAACTATGGGTCAAGGTCACTGCAATTTACAGAATTATGGCAGGCAATGTGGATCTTGATAATTATAGGCTGGGTTACCTGCTCAATAGGACAGCTGGGTGGCTTGGTGGATAGAGCACCTGACTTGGAATCAGGAAGACTCATCTTCATGAATTTAAATCCAGTCTCAGATACTTATGAGCTGTGTGACCCTGGGCAAGTCACTTAACCCTGTTTGCCTCAGTTTCCTCATTTATAAAATGAACTGGAGAAGGAAATGGCCAACCATTTCAGTATCCTTGCTAAGAAAACCTTAAATGGGATCATGAAGAGTCAAACACGACTGAGATGACTCAATAACAACAATATGCTAGTTGTTCAGCCCACCTCTCACTCCCAAATAGCTGTCAAATTTCTCCCATTTATTCAAGTGCTATCCAGGGCATAGTATTCTTCATGAGTTCAAAGCCAGCTTCAGACACTTGCTAGGTATGGGAGCCTGGGTAAATCACAACCTCCGTTTGCCTCAATTTCCTCATCTGTAAAATGAACTGGAGAAGGAAATGGCAAATCACTCCAGTATCTTTGCCAAGAAAACCCCAAATGGGGTCAGGAAGAGCAAGATATGACTGAGATAACTGAATAATAGCCATGACAACAGATACATGGGGCAGTCCTTTCTAGTATTTAGGTCATCTAGTCCAACCCCTTGTTTTACAAATGAGAAGACTGAGGCCCAGACAAGTAAGGAGATTTGCCCAAGGCTATAAAGGTAGTGGTAGGATTTGAGCCTGAATTGTCAGACGCCAATTCCATCATCCTTCCCACTTTCCCATACTCCTTACCAATCTCAGGAGCCTAGAGTTGAGTCATGTAATCTTTGGAAATGGTCCAAATCAAAGAAAACCTTGTATGAAGAGTGTATTCCTTGATTTGCTCCTGGCAAAGAGGAATATTTTGAAACATGTCACAGACACAGTCACAGTCTGAAGTGACTTCATCTTGCATAGGTCAACAGGAAGACTCTGGCAGACTGCAGTGTTAGATGAATCACCTGGACATATGCCTGGGAATGTTCATTAGGTCCCAGACCTCAGGTGCAGAGACATAGCAACCAATTGTGGAGGCTTTTGTGAGCAAAAGTAATTTAAGTTATAATCACCTGGTTGCTCACAAGAAAAATAAATGGGAAAGAAGCCACTGGTAAAACGGGAGATATGATTCTTTTTGACAATCTCCCCTTTTCTCTTTCTTTGAGGAAATGGAGTTTCAATATCTGATTAAATGTTTCCATCTGCAGGACGCTATTCTAATATGCAGAAAACTTTGACATTATCTCGAGACTGGTCCTGGATGTGTTAGAAGAGGGACGTTATTGACCAGGTTAGGTAAAGTAATTTGATGAGACTTCCAATGATGATTGTACATCTTGTAATACATAGCAGGATTGAGCCATTCATCAACAGAACAATACCTCCCTCGTTCAATCACACCATAGCAACAACAACGACAACCAACAACCAGTTCTTGACCATGGAATGGTAGAACTAAGACCCTTGTTCTTATGTTGTTTGCTTTGTGTGGCCACCTGCTTAAATTATAGTCTTTACTGAGAGTTTGCCTGGGTATGAGTACCTGTGCACATACAGTCAGTCAGTCAATAAATAGTTATTTTATTTTATTTAGCACAGTGCTAGGCATTATACTAAATGCTAGGGATACAAAGAGACAAAAGACAATCCTTGCTCTCAAAGACCTCTCAATCTAATGGCAGCAAACACACATTTCAATGGCTCCCTATTGCCCCTAAGGGAAAACGACAACAACAGCAACAACAACAAATCCCTCTGGCATTTAAAGCCCCTTGTAGCCTGGGTACAATTTATATTTCCGGACTGATTACTGATCACGAAGTTTACATTCTAGCCAAAGCAGCTTTCTTGCTTCTTCTAGAACAAAACTCTCCATGTCTAGGCTCTGGGCATTTTCTCTGACTCTCTTCCATACCTGGAAGTCTCTCCTTCCTCATCTCTGTCACCTGGATTCTCTGGCATCCTTCCAGTCCTAGTGCTTTTCAAATACTATCTTATCTGAACGTCACAATAATCTCAGGGGATCATTTTCCCCCTTTTACAAATGAGTAAAAGAGGTATTTAGTCATTTGCCCAGACTCATATAGCTAGTAAAGGTCTGAGACTGGATTTGAACTCAGATGTTCCCACCTCAAGGTCCAGTGCCCTATCCACTACTACCACTTGCTGCCATAGCTACCTTCTGACTGCCCTCATTTTATATTTCTTTGACTTCTTCACCATATCTCACCATGTATCTCACCTCCCACCTCCTTTTCAGCTTTCTTTCTTTTTTAAAAATAATATTTAATCCCCCCATTATATGTTGAAACAATTTTTCAACGTTTCTTTTTTAAGTTTTGAGTTCCAAATTTCTTTTGTGTATTGTCTCCCCCTATTAATTTTTCATAAGTTCCTTGATGGCAAGGATTGTCTTTCTTTTTTCATATTTGTATCTCTAATGCTTAGCACAGTGCCTTGGCAGATAGCAGGCACTTAATAAATGTTTATTGACTATTGCCCTGGGTTATAATTGCCACGAGGCAAAAGCAGTCATTCAATGACTTCCTATTTTATTTAATATTTGTTTTGCAAAATAAGTTAGTTCTAAGCTAAATAATTTCTATACCAATGAAGGAATGAAGACATTATCAACATATAATGTAGCAAATTTTAAAATGAGACAATTCTGAATTTTGGTACCCTGGAGGCAAAGTCCTGTTTGCCCCTCCCTGGTTGTGGCTTCCAAGTTAATCAAGGAGTAAAACATGAAAGGGTCTTAGAGGCAAGATCTTTTGGACCAGCCCTGAAAGGAGAAACTTTTGTCCTGCAAAGGTGGCTGAGGGTCAGTGGAGTTTAAGACCCAGGTCTGGAGTTTTGTCTTTTTGTAGGGCCGTTCCTCATTTCCACCCGCATATACACCCATAGGCTTTTGTTTGGCCACCATTTTGGTTACCATTTTAAGCTGCATTCTCCTGTGTCAGCATTTAGAAGAGGAGTGAGGAAGTGTAAGCATACAGGGTGATTTGCCCTGGGCCCTGAGTGTACTACATGCCACTTACTAAGCTTGAGATTTAGTATGCCATTTTTTCCCTTTACAGAAAATGATGACTGGGCCTGAAGGTTGACATTGTCACTATTGCTGTTGGGTTTTTTGTTTATCTGTTTATGTTTAACCTGTCTGACTTAAACCATGCAGGGCTCTGTGGGACATGCTTTCAGGTAGGCTGCTGATATATTTAGGGGCTGAATTTTCTGAGCTTCCTGTTAAGGGGGACCAGGAAATTATTGAACACTTTCACAATTAATGACACCAAAATTAAGGTAACATTCACAAAGCAGAGCTTTGGACCCATTTGGAAATTCAGCAAAGGCAGGGAAGGCAAGTTAGCCTGTTTAGTGAGGTAGGGATGGGGGTGGAGAGATGTTGAATCAATCCGGGCTGATTTAAGATTCTAGCAACTTCTGTCAAAACAGATGACTCATATATGGCCTTAGCAGTTACACTGGATTTCATCAATGGAGACTTCTTGAAATGCCTTGTGGCTTGATCCGTTGGCTTCCATGTTTATATCAGATTCAACAAGAGGATTAAAAAAAAAACACGGAATGGACAATATAGTTCAAACTTTCTAAATTTCTTTAAAATAAGCTTGATTCTAATTAAGAAATGATAAGAAGCTTGGTGGTCCTGAAGCCAGAAAGATCAAGGTTCTAATGCAGTCTCTGGAACAGTGTTGCTGAGCCTCCCTGAGCACAGACCTAGGGTCTCAGGGCCCTAAATGACTCTTTTACAGGGATTATTTTAAAACCAAGATTCTTTACCTTTTTGGTGTCATAGTTCTACCTGGTGAAGCTTATGGACCCATTCATTCACAGAATAAAGTTTTTGAATGCATAAAACAAATTACATAGTACCACAAAGGATATCAATGATATTAAAATGCAATTATTAAATTAAAAAATTATGGAAAAAAAAGTTTATGGACCCTAGGTGAAGAGTCTCTGTTGAAGACTGTAAATTGCAGAGAAGTTAACAGCATGCATTAATAGAGAGAGTTTCTTCATCCAGGAAATTTCAATACCAATGAAATCACAGATCCCTAAGCTTGGTTTGTGGTGATGGAAATGTCGATATGATTAGAGTTTTCAAATTTTGAATCTCATTTCTGATGGCCATGGTACATCAGGTAGGGCAGTGTATGGGAAGAAGAGCCATCATTAAGTAATCTCATAAGCCACTACACCATTAGAGATGTTAGAGAAGGAGAAACTGAGGCACAGTGAAGTGGTTTGTTTAAGGTCATACTTTGGGGCAGACTGGAAACTCAAACCCGGGTCATGTGAGTCTGACTAGTACTATAGCAGAGAGGTACTTGGATCTGAGTCAAGGATAGGTATCCATCTTTCAATTAGCCCTAGGATGTGTCTGCTGTCTGGGCTATGCTAATGAACAGTGGCAAAGAGAAGTCTGTGAGAGATGTTGAATCAAGAGAAGCCAGAGAGGTCTCTAGGCTTGGAGCACCATTGGTATGAGAAAACATAAAGGCATTGCAGGAAAACCATGTGGCCTCCAGAAAGGATTATAAGGTTTAGAGGTAGAAGGGATTTTTGAGGTTATCTCATCCAACCCACTCATTTTACAGACTAGAAAGTGAGGCCCAGAAAGGCTAGTGATTTGGTCAAGACTGCACAGCAGTTAGGTAATAGACTTAGATTTGAACTCAGTTCCTTTATCTTCAAATCTAGTCACTATTCCATTATGTCACTGAGGCATCATCCTTCTTAGTATCACCACAGAGTGGACAAAGGAAATACAATCAGATTAAAGGCTTTGCTTTTGGCAAACAAATAAGAGGAAATTGTGGTCATTGTTCAATCATTTTTAGTTTTGTCCAACTCTTTGTGACCCCATTTGGGGTTTTCTTGACAAAGATGCTGGAGTGGTTTGCCATTCCCTTCTCCAGCTCATTTTATAGATGGGGAAACTGAGGCAAACAGGGTGAAGTGACTTGCCTAGGGCCACACAGCTAGTGTCTGAAAACAGAGTAGAGCTCAGGAAGATGAGTCTTCCTGACTCCACTGCACAACTTAACTGTCCCAGTAAGAGAGAAAATAAAATTCAAGGAAGGATGGAGAATTAAAGAGAGAGCAAATACCATAAGGGGAGGGGCACTAATGTTTCTAAGTGTGTGAGATAGAAAGCTGACTGAACTGTTCTGGGAGCTGGAAATCTTGGGAGGTCAGCTAGGAAAGAGTCAGGGAGCAAGGACAGGGCCCTACAGGAGGAGAGGTTGTGACTGGGCAAGAGAATGACTTGTCTGGCAAGGCCATAGGACAGCTCTCTAAGGCATCTGCCGCAGGCTTGGGAACAGTCAAACCTAGGATTAAAGGATTGAGAAAAGAGATTCTCTAAGAGATGAGGGTCCTGAGGACCCAGGCCAGACCAAGCCCAACCTAGAACTGATTGAACATTTCAGTCCACACAGGGTCAGTATAGATGGGCTACAAAAAGAAGAAAGGATTAAACCAGGGAAATGAAGCAAAGGATTAAGACAAATGGAGCTCTTGGTGTATTTGCCTGTAGACTAGGATTAAATCCTAACCCCTCAGCTGGTATATTTCCCAGTGGTTGTCCAAACTCCAGCATGTTTCCTTATTGCTTTAGCAGAAACACTCCTAAAGACTTTGTGTCATGTGAGGCCCAGAACTGAAGCTTTGGGTTTGCGTGGACTTGATTCAACAATAATCACCAACTCTGCCGTTGGCTCAAGTCCCCATTCAAGGTTTTCCTTTCAAGTATTGAACTCATTTTTTGTCTCACCCAAGGTTTCCTCTGCGTGTCAGAATTTGCCTTATTTCTAGTCCTTAGAGCATTCAGGCTAACTGTTGAATGTGGGACAAGTTTGGCTGCATTCAAAACCCAGAAAACATAAAGGACTCACACCAAGTTTATAAACAAGTCAACATAATACTTTTGCCATTTCCATTGGGCTTTGACCTTCACGAGGTACTGATTTTCTAGTTCTCCAGACTTACTGTACCCTTGGGTTGAGGTCTTCCCTGATCACAAAGGGAAAGCCCTTGGTGTACTTACAGTGAGCCACCTATCTGGGGGAGAGTCCCTCTCCAGAAGGATTGGTATAGTTTCCTCACTCATGGTCCTAACTCAGATTTGATGGAAAGGATTTAAAAAAATGGAAATGTAGTCAAGGTGACCAGAAAGTTGGCCCCTTTACATGAATTTGAACATTCCATAGAATTTAGAGGACTATGGATGGGCAAAATCTGAGTTTCCTTCTCGATATCTGACTTTCTCCTTTGCTGCTCCTTAGTTCCAGTTTCCTCCCACTGGGTCCAGGAACTCCTTCACCGAATTTAAGATTTAGGTTTGGGCTAGGAACGTTTCCTCTTGTCCAGGAAGTGTCCCTGTAGCTCCTGAAGTGGCTCAGAAACTCTTCACTACTTTTGGATCAATTTACTGTCATATCTTGGAATGTGGAGACCTTAGAGATTTGTGCCATTCCCTTTCAGTTCTCTAGGAAATGAGTCCCAGTCTCCCTCCTTCTCCCTCTCATCCCTGATTCTCTTTGTCATCTGTGTCTTCTGAATAAGGTGCTGGACGTGGGAGGTCAGGAAGGCCTAGGTTCAAACTGAGTGATTCTGAGAAAGGTACCTAACGCCCTCACCTATTAAATGAGGTCATCCCACTCAATGGCCTTTAAGCACCTTTCAAGAACTAGACCATCGTCACCATCATCATTATATCTAGTGTTTTCATGAAGCTTTTGAGTTGGCAAAGCTCTTTAGAATATCTCATTTCATCCTCATAACAACTCTAAGAAATATGTACGATTTATTCTTCCCATTTAACAGGAGAAAACTGAGGCTAAGGGATTTTAAGGGACTTTCTTAGGGTCAGACTTTGTTAAGTTACTTCAGTTGTGTCTGAATTTGTGACCCCGTTTAGAATTATCTCGGCAAAGATACTGGAGTTATCTCCCATTTCCTTCTCCAGTTCATTTTTACAGTCACACAGCTAGTAAATGTCTGAGGTCACATTTGAATTCAGGTCCTCCTGATTCAGGCTCAGAACTCTATATACTGCACTACATAACTGCCTCTATTATTCTTTAAAAAGACCAACCCAAGGCCATAACTTAGGGAGGAATTTTATCATCGTCAAGATGACAGCTACTAACTGGGACCTTCTTAGTCAAGGAAGGGTTGAACTCAGTGATATTTAGGAGATAGGGACTTAATAATTAAATTTTTAAATTTCTTATACATTTTATTTTATTTTAAATTAAATTTTAAAATGTATCTTATTTCAAAAATTATATTAAATTGTATCTTAAATTTAATTGTAACTATGTTTTAATTAAATTTCAAATTTTATTCTATTTTTTAATATTTTATTTTGCTTTATATTTTTTCACTTAACAAGCATTCATTTTCTTTCCCTCCTCTTTCCCACCCCCATTGGAAAGAAAAAGAAAACTCTTGTAAACAAGATGAATAGTTGAACAAATACATTTCCATATTGGCCCTGTCCAAAAATGTGTGTTAAATTCACACTTTGTCAGAGCCATAGCCAGTATCCATGTTAACCTTGTTAACCAAGAGTAGGCCTTGACAAAGACTTAACCTTGTTAAGGGAATCTCATCTTATTAAGGAGACACAAGTGGGATTCAGGAGGGGATTATTAGGCTTCTCCTGGGCATACCTTCTACCCTTTTAAAAGGGTTTTAATGTTCTTTTTAGAAAGTAGGGCCAGAGAAAATGGAACTGACCAACAACCCCTCATGTGAGCTTCCAGGAACTCAACCTTAGCACAGTGGATGGATGGCATATAGTAGGAACTCAATAAATGCGTGACCACAAAGACTCCCAGGGTTTGTTCATGGTTTGTATGTCAGATCTGTATAGCATCACCTGGTCCACCTTTGCAACCCTTAAACAAGAGGGAGCATGGCAAAGTATATAAAGAACTGGCCTTGGAGACAGGAAGAATTGCTACAAACTTCATGAGACCCTGGCAAGCAAGTCCCTGCCCTAGGCAGCTCTCAGTCTATCAATGGAAGAACAGTTGCTGACTTGAACTTCCTCCTTGGGGCGGCTAGGTGGTGCCACAGTGCACAGAGTACTGGACATGGAGTCAGGAAGACTCATCTTCCTGAGTTCAAATCTGACCTCAGACACTTATTAGCTGTGTGACCCTGGGCAAGTCACTCAAATCTGTCTCAGTTTCCTCATCTGTAAAGTGAACTGCAGAAGGAAATGACAAACCACTCCAGTATCTTTGCCAAGACAACCCCATATGGGGTCATGAAGAGTCAGGCAGTACTGAAAAACATGACACAACAATAAAATAAACTTCCTCCGTGGGAGTTTCTAAACCAAAGCTAGAGTATCTATTTCAGAAACATCAAGTGCTAAAACAGGGTGGGTGGGAGGACCTAGCTCGAATCTGTACAGGAGATAGTGATGATTTTTTTTTCCTTCTGAAAAGACTAAAATTCAGAAAATTGCCCCCTTGAATTTGTTATGGGAAGGATGGAATCAGACTAAAGTAACATAATGTGCTGAATAGAAGAAAGCTTTTTTCCCAGAATTAAGAAGTCTGTTGAGCAGTGAAAAAAAATGTCAAAATCCATTAATGTGGCAGGAGCAGGATGAATCTGAAGAGACACTTAATTCCAGTTCAGCACCCCCCAGTCCTTGGGAAAAAAGAATCAAGGAACAAGATGCTTCCAACCTGGTTTCATGAAGAGCTGATCAAAAATAGAGGCGTTAACAACAACCTCCTCCCCCTACACCCTGATCCATCTGAACGGAAAATTGAAAAGAGAAGGAACTAACAAGTACATACAGTTAGTTTGGATTTGGAGGGAAAATATAGAGCAGTATAATAGAAGAACCATCTAATGTCAGTTGAGAGAACTAAAGAAAATAGCAGAAGGTTTTAGAAATATCTAGGGAAAAGAGATAATGTATCTGCAAGAAAACAGAGCTATTCATAAGCAAGAAAGGTGGGAAGGGAAGTGTGTGTGTGTGTGTGTGTGTGTGTGTGTGTGTGTGTGTGTGTGTGGTTGTGTGTGTGTGTGTGCAAACCTCATGTCTAAGGTAGGGAAGGCAATGCTTTTTAAAATCCATAATAAAAGTAAAGAAAAGTCAATTGGATGCCTTTGGTGCTGCTGTTCAGTCATATCTAATGCCCTGTGACCCTGTGGACCATATCATGCCAATACTGTCCATGGGGTCATCTTGGTAAAGATGCTAGAGTGGTTTGCCATTTCTTCTCTGAGGGGATTAAGACAAACAGAAATAAGTGACTTACCCAAGGTCACACAGCTAGTAAGTATCTGAGGCTGGGTTTGAATTCAGGTCTTCCTGGTCCCAGACCCAGAGTTCTATCCATTGAACCATCTAGCTGCTTCTATTTTGATGACTAAGAAGTCAAATTCTCTTGTAAAAATAATAAATTAAAAAAAAAAAAAGGGAAAACTGGAACTGATTTATTTGAACCAAGAAATAAGCTCTAAGAATTCTGCTTCTCTGGTTATATTCAACCTACCACCAACACCCACATGGCTGCTTTTTAGCTCCTTGTATAAAGGGCAAGCCAAATTTTAAACCATGATATGAACATTGGTGATGGTGGGGACAATGTTGGTAAGACCTTATTTGTCTTTGGGTAGTTCTGAGAAACTAATCTAACATTGACCACTTTCTTATGATAAAATTCCAAGGATCATAAGGTTTTTAGCTGGAAAAGATCTTGAGTACCATCAAGTCCAAACTAATTTTCAGCAGAAAAATGAGGCCTTAAGAAGTTAAGTGACTTGTTCAAGGTCACAGAGTATGAAATAGGATTTGAACTCAGATTTTTCAGACTCTCAGTCCAGAAAGCTGAGAAAAGGCAGAAAGAGAGGAGGACTAAAATATTCTCTCATTGCTCTGCTCTAACCATTGGTCTGGCCATGGGCCTTAGTCGTATTCATATCTGAAAGTAGCCTAGAAAAAGGATTAGAGATGTTTGAACTTTCCTAAGGATAAATACTTTCATCAACTACTTGAAGAATGGGTGGACAGTGGTTGAAATGAAATCTAACATGAGAAAAAAATCAAGATTGTTATATTTAGAACTGAAAATAATTCTTTGAACTTGCTTTTTTTCCCTTTAGGGACTTTAAAACCTCCCCCGCCCCCCCCCCCCCCCCTTAAATGAATGCCTGGATCTAGGCATAGCCTTAGGCAAAAAGTGGCTGAGTGATTGGTGTTTATATGTCTTTGGGCTTCTGGACCTTCCTTTCTGATTCTCCTATTTCCATTTGCCCTTTCTGCAGTAGGCCTCATGCTCTCATAATGTTCTCTCAAACCTAGCAACTCTGGAAGTTCACCACTCCCTCCAAAATACAAAAGCCTCTTTGGGTTTGAATTTTTATGGCCTCTCTGAAATCTGTCAAGTCATAAGCATTTATTAAACACCTACTGTGTGCCTGGAATTGGGATATAATTGTAAAGAATGAAGCACTATTTTCCTTTTCAGGAGTTTACATATGATCAGAGATTCAGGTTTGGAAAGTAGCTTAGAGACCATTGAGTCTGACCTTGTTTTAAAGGTGAAGAAAATGGGGCCTAGAGGTTAAATGACCTGCCCAGAGTCACACAGCTTGCATCTTGGACTTGTTTTGTACTTAGGTCCTCCTGACTCCAACTCTAGCACTTTTTCCCTCTATAAGTTGTGTTGTGATAAGATGTCTGGGTTCTAGATTTCACCCCCTTCCTTCTGCTTGCCTTTCTCATCCCATCCTTTTTGGGGAAATCTTCATATCTGCTATCTTCTATTTTGAAAACTTCTATCCCCATGGGAACTCAGTCAGACCTCATGCCAAGCTCCACTGCATTGCTACTCATGACTGTAAAGGGGTGGGTGACCGAGTGGATGCACATCTCCAAATAAAACCTTTGGCCCAAATATTCACCAAAAACTGCCCCAATATTACAGATGAAACTAAGATGTCCCAATAGGGCACTGGGAGAAGTGATGAGATCGTAGCTGAGTCAGGAGGGCATCATCAACCTATTTCCTTCCCCTGATGCATGAAGGTCATTGTAGGTAAAGGCTCAGTAGCAGCCCCTTGTATCCCTGTCTGTTTGGGAACTAAAACTGAGATATATCTTTTGACATGACTCCTACTCCCATGCTCCTGGGTGTTTCAAGCTAGGCCTCAGGCCTTTCCTTGAGTGAGACAAGATATACTGATCATATTGGCTTACTGTCCTTATGTATCACTGTCTTTTCTGTTCAAACCCCCAAGTTCCAGAATAGCTTCAACAGCCTGGTTCAGGATAGCACCTTTCCTGGTCCTGTTCTCCTTGAGGGTGCTCTATCCTCTGGATGTTTGCCAACCTTCTCCCCCCTATTAAAGCCTCCCCATACCTTCTTGAATTCCCTCAGAGCCTTAGAGTGACAGCTAGCTAATCTGATAAATTAATCAGTGCTAATGACTGCTTGTGTTATCTTCCCTGAGTAATATTTGCATACTACCAGGGGATGTCTAGAAACAGGATGCATTAACCTAGTGATAGCCCTTTCAGAAGTGTTTCTGATCCCTGTTCTTTTGGCTTGCCAAGTCGGAAGGGAGTGATGACACCCAGGAGATAAGGGGGGCAATTTGTTTTAAAATGTTCCCTGGAAGGGTTAAACTTGTCCCTAATTCTTATGTTAGGGTGAATTACTTTAAACACACAATCGTATGGTTTGTCTCCTTATTCTAGTTGAGATAAACCAAAGAATAAATATCTACAATTGGGGGCATAAAGTCCTGAAGGACCTTTGCTGTTGTTAAGTTGTGTCTGACTCTTCATGGCCCCATTTGGAGTTTTCTTTTTTTTTTTTTAAGCAATTGGGGTTAAGTAACTTGCTCAAGGTTACATGGCTAGTCATTATTTATGTGTGGGTGCTCATTTTCTGAGGCCGGATTTGATCTCGGGTCATCCCAACTCCGAGGCCGGTGCTCTTACTCACTGCGCCACCTAGCCGCCCCCTGGAGTTTTCTTTATGGAGATACTGTAATGGTTTGCCAGTTCCTTCTCTAGCTCATTTTTCCATATGAGGAACTTAGGAAAACAGGATTAAGTGACTTGCCCAGGGTCACACACCTAGTAAGTGTCTGAGGTCAGATTTGAACTCTGGAAGATGAGTCTTCCTGATTCCAGGGCCAGTACTCTATCCACTGTACCACCTGGCTTTCCTCTGAGGGGCTTTAGAGATCTAGGGTCAGCAAAAAGACACAGGAAATGTGAGCCACTGGAAAGAGGGCTTTAGGAGGTAGGAGATGGGCAGAAAAAGGAAGGAGGTGTTCAAATACAAAGTTTCTTTAAATGAATAGTTTTGCCACAGGGCTCTGGTGGTAGCAACTACTTTAGTGAAAGTAATAATTATAATAATAACTAGTATCTAGGAAGCACTTTGAGGTTTCATAGCACCTTACATACCTTCTCATTCAGCCCTTACAACAGTGACATGGTATTATTATCTCCATTTTGCAGATGAGGAAACTGAGTCTGATTGGTTGTGACTTTTCCTGAGACAGGATTTCTCTAATGCCTTTCTGACTCTCAAGCCCAGCACTCTACTCACTGTCCTAGCTACAATATCAAGCTCTGCATATTACCAAAGACTGCCTTAATCCAAAAGAGAAACTGGGATGATGGGAATTTCAGATACCATGGTCAACCAGTGGGCTAGAGAGGTCTTTGGTTTGTGATGATGGCTATTTGTTTGAGTGTGCCTGCTTGGTTCCATAAAGCTGAACATGGGAAGGGTGAGTTTTGGGGGGTAATGTTAAAATGTTGAACCTAAATTTTCCAAATAGGGAAAAGATGTCACATTTTTAATTGCTGTATTTTGTGGTGATTGTGATTCTTACATTGATGGGTCTGTGATGTCATTCATGTAGGTACACACATCAGAACACGCACCTGCCTTCTCATCTTGTGCATGTCCTACCTTAATTTTTTCACTTGAGGTAAACCAAAAAGTCAACAATCAATTGCTATCAAAATTTTTCTACAAAGAGTATACTCAACATACTGGGGTCTTCTTTCTTCTTCATGTTATATGGAACATGGGATACTATGTGCAAAAGGACTAGCCTTATTTTTCTGGCTATTGTATCCCCCTAAAATAATTTTATATTTGTTCTATATGTATTTTAAAATTTTCTTTATTTTATTTAAGAAATAAAACAAGCATTTCTATAACATAGTAGAACAGAAAAAAGACAATTGCACATGAAACTGCAAATCTATTATGTACAACTTTCTATTCCTTTTAAATATATAATAAAGTTATCATGCAACTTTCTTTTTTCCTTTTGCCCTCACCCTAGAGATGGCTACCATTAGACATAAATATGTATATGTAAATATGTGTGCAAAATAATTGTATACGTACTTCTTTTGTTTTTATTTATGTATAGGTACGCATTCTGTTTTCTACCCAATAGAATATATTCTCCTCATGGGCAGGAACTGTACATTTTGCCCATGTAGATTATCTATGTCCACATGAGTCTGTCTGAATTTGGCTCACAGGAATCCCATTTATTACTCTCCAAGGGAGACTAATTCCTTCCAGGAGGACAGGCAGACATTGAGATCACAAAGCTGGACTGCTCTCCTCTCCTCAGAAAGGGGACATGACTAGAATTATGCCAATCTTCCCCTTTAATATTGTTAGTTTAGGGGAAAGGAATTTTGGATTTAAGTTGCTCTTCCTGGTCACCTAGCCATTAGATTGTAAGCACCTTGAGGGCAGGGGCTATCTTTTGCTTTTTTTGTATTCCCAGTGCTTAGCACAGTGCTTGGCACATAGCCACTTAATAAATGTTGATGGATAGATGAGGAAAGAGTGCCCCAAACTATATCCCAGGGCTTGATTCCCTTCCAGCCAAATACTAATTACCCAGAAGACCATCACAAGTAGTGAATAATGAATAATCCCATCTATCCAGGTCAATAACACACAGAAATTGGAGAAATTATACTGATCTACAAGCCAATAAACTGAGTAAATTAACGTTGGGGAGTAAAATAGACTCAATCAAGAAAGATAGTTCCTTGTCTCAGCAAAGGGAAAATTCTCCAAATCCTCTAGAATGGCAGGGTGGAAACAAGCATAGGAACATGCTTAAGTTCTCTACATATTGACTTCTTCAAGTTTTTCACTGTTCTGAGGGAGAGAGCCTTATATGTCTTCTCTACAAATTGGAAACCAGAAGAAGCTCTCCTATCCCGAGCTCTTGCTAACTCTGATCTTCATGAAGAGAGCCTCAAGCAATCCTTCTATTAATATGGAAAGCCTTAGACAAATATCAAGGCTTGAGTACCTAGTTATAGCCTTATTTTAATAGCTCGAGCTCATAGAGAAATGTTTGGCACATACTGTGCAATTAAGAGGCAGCTGGTGATGTAGTGGATCTAGCATCATGCCTGGAGTCAGGAGAACCTGAGTTCAAATTTGACTCAGACACTTACTAGTAATGTGACTCCAGGAAAGCACTTTAACCTCTGTTTGCCTCAGTTTCCTCAATTATAAAGTGGGAATAATAATAGTACCTACCTCACAAGGTTGTTGTGAGGATCAAATGAGAGAATATTTGTAAAAGGGTTTAGCACAGTGCCTAGCACATAGTAGTGCTATATAAATATTTATTTCTTCCCCTCCCCCACCCCAATTAATCAATATATGTAGAGTGAATGTATTCATTCTTGCAGCATAACCACACCACCTCCTTTTCCAATCATGCATATCTTTAATTATTATCTTTAACGATGCTTTCCAGACTATTTAAACTCCCTGTACAGTTTTCCTTCAACCTTTTAATTCCTCAGAAAATGAGATGAACTATGATTCAGTCTTATAGTATCACTGATAGAATATTTATACTGAAAACACGGGTTTTTGTTCAAGATTAGCTTTACACTGTTAAAAGGACTGTATAACTTTCCATTTGCAATTCAGTTTCCTCTTTTCCTCTGACTGCCTAAGCCCAAGTTCATTGTCCAAAAATCAGAACAATGATGCATTGTTCATGAGTTGTGAACTGATTCTGCCATTCTGGAGAGCAATTTGGAACTATGCCCAAAGGGCTATAGAACTGTGTATACTCTTTTACCCAGAAATAACTTTATTAGGTGTATATCACAAAAAAGGGAAAGAGACCTATATGTACAAATGTATTTATAGAAGCTCTCTTTGTGATGGCAAAGAATGGGAAGCTGGGGTGGGGAACGTCCTTCAGGAGGGAAATGATTAAACAAGTTGTGGCATATAATTGTGATGTAATACTATTGTGCTGTAAAAAATGATGAACAGGATGGTTTCAGAAAAACCTAACAAAACTTATATGAACAGATATAAAGTGAAGTGAGCAGAACCAAGAGAGCATTGTATACAGTAACAACAATATTGTATGATGATCAGCTATGAATGATTTAGCTAGTCTGATTAATATAATGATCTAAGACAATTCCAAAATACTTATGATGAAAAATGCTAACCTCCAGAAAAAAGAACTGATACAGTCTGAATTCAGATTGAAGCACACTTAAAAGAATATTAGGCTTTTTTGGGGGGAGGGGCACTATATTTTCTTTCACAACATTACTAATGTGGAAATAGGTTTTGCATGATTTCACACATAGAATTTATATCAAATTGCTTGTCTTTGCAAAGTGGAGAACCTGGGGCAGGAAGGAGAGAAAGAGAAAATTTGAAACTCAAAATTTGTAAAAATATTAAATTTTTACCTATAATTGAAAACTACTACAAATCAAAATATATTGGGGAGAGAGATATTATTACTGATGCTAATATTATTTGTTAAAACCCAGACTGTATGCGTGAGTGTGGGTATGTGGATGTGGATGTGTGCCTGTGTATATTTTCCAAATTTCTCAGTGCCTATTCAAACAACGGAGAGTCAGTATGCTAAGTTAATTGCAATTGGGCAGGTTCACCCCACCACAAGCTATTAAACTGATTTTCAGTAAACCCGAAACTTAGGACCAGATCAGTTTTGCTACTTTTGTCTAAGTCAGTTGAGTTTTTTGTTTCAGTTGTTTCCAACTCTCTGTGACCCCATTTGGGGTTTTCTTGGCAGAGATACTGGAGTGGTTTGCCATTTCCTTTCTCAGCTCATTTCATAGTGGAGGAAACTAAGGCAAACAGGCTTAAGTGACTTACCCAGGGTAATACAGCTAATAAGTGTCTGAGGCTTAATTTGAACTCAAGAAAATGAGTCTTCCTGAGTCCAAGCCTGGCATTTCCTCCACTGTGTTACCTAACTGCCAAGTTTAAAATATATTTAAACTCCAGCTAGCCGTTTTTAATCTCTTTAATTATGATCTTTTATGACACTCTCTGTGCAGTTAACCAAACTGCAAATTTAACTGGATAGAAAAAAAAAATTGAGCATTGACTGGGAGGCATCTCAGCAAGGTAACATTGATTGATCATTTCGAACACTGCAGATATCCAGGCAAGAGCCTTTAATATGGCCTTGCCAGCTTCCATATTATAAAATGACAAGGAGTTTTAAGTATGAAAAGTTACCCTCAGCCTGAGATTATTTGTCTTAAATTAAAGTTTCCTTGAGAATGGTGGCTTTGTTTCAACATGTTACTGTTATTTAAATGTAGGCTTTCCCCCCATTTCTTTCTTTCTTTCTTCCTTTATTTTTTTGCTGTATTTCTCACACTGCTGCTTTCCAACTCCTCTGAGAGTGGAGGAAACAGCTGCACGGGTAGCAATGGGCTCTATTCAAGCTCTGATGTTCAACTAGGCTGTTGATAGATTTCCCACACCTTGCCCTCATGGACTGTTTCCATTAATTGAGAATTGCTTTGATGATGAGGTGGAGTTTAAACTTCTCAGGAGCCCCCAAGCCTCCCTATGTGATATAGAAGAAGGAGGTAGTCCTCTTCCTTCTAGCCCCTCTCCTTTGATCTAGATGAAACAGTAGAGGTAAGGTTATCACAGAGGTTGGGGTAAGCTAACATTATGATTCAAGGATTACCTGTCAGTGTGTGAGAGACTAGAAAATCTCCCAGTTTTCACATGGGGTGGGGTATTAAGAATGAGAGAGAGAACAAAGGTAAGGCCTAAGGGCAGGTGACAAACCTCTCCATGGATGATAGTGACAGTAACTTATTCATTCAAAGTCAGTTTTCTCTTTCTAACACACTGAAACTTTACTTGGGTATAATCTTAACCTCCCTCTGACACACATGGTTTTGGGACCCTGGCAGAGTCCTTTAAATTGTTTTCTTAAACCCATATGGGGTCAGGAAAAATTTGGCAACAGTAAACGATTTCTGAATGCATAATGACCAAAAATTAATTAAAAATCAAACATGTAATGACTGTAAGGTGTTTCTGGCAGGGATTGCCTATGTTGAATCTCACGACTTCTCTGTAGCCTTGGTTCTGAGCACAAAGTATGCACACTTTGTACCGAACATGCCCTCAGGCCATACAATACCCAAGAATGCTGCTGAAAAAGAAAAAGGAGTGGAAAGTAGAAAAAATCCAAGAAGCCCTGTTCTAGGTAATAATTCTAAAGCCATGAGCTTTTAGAGGAGATGCTGACTTGTACTTCTATTAAGAAGGAGTTTCTTCATTTGAGAGTTCCTTGATCAATGAAATTACAGGCCGCCTCCTATACACCTAATATTAACTTGTCTTTTGTCTTGTCTTGAAGCTGAGGTAATGAGTTCAGTCTCTTTGTGGGCCAGGAGACTTTGTTCTGTTCTAGGACCACAGACTGTCCTCGGTCTCTGACAGGGTTTGCCAGGCAGAGGGGAAATGATCCTGAGGGGTATTCAGAAAAGAGGATGCATTGGATCGGATTAGTGGTGGGTTGGGTAATGAAGAGTTACCACTGGAGGCCCACTCTCTTATTCAGACATAGAAGGGCTTTCAAAGCAACAAGAGACATACTATTGTCATTATTATATTCCGAGTTATTCTGGTAAATATTTAACAACTAGCTCTCTAACAACAAAAATAATGCGATCCACTTTTAAGTTTACCCTTCATTATTAACATTCTCTCCATCACTTTAAGTCTAGAAATCAACAAAACAATAACTCAGTCCTTGATTTGAACATTTGCCAATTTCCTATGTTTAAATACTTGTATTGAAAATTTAGCAATCAAATCTCACAAACTGCTTCAAGCTGACCCCAGCACATCCTGGTTGTATTTATTGTAAGGGCTAAGCATGTCATTAATATTAATTTAGATAAGTCACTGTGATAAAGTAGTGTGGGAGAAATAGTGTGGCATCAGGAGACCTGGGTTGAAATCTTGAAATCCTAGCTCTGATACCTACAGGAAGGTCACATCTTGGACCCTAGTCACATCTTGGACCCTCAGTTTTTTTTTCATTTATACAACAGGCATAATAAAAGTGCAACTACCTGCCTTGAAGGGTTGCTTTAGGGAAAGCACTTAGTTGGCCTCTAAGCATTATATGAAGGCAAGTGATGATTTGTATTTGTAGTTTTGCTTGTACACCTTTTAGGTCTGTTTTAGATCATAAGTGAGAGGAACAGCAGTGGGAAGTCTATCCAATTTAGTTTGTGTAGGGACAAAAATAGAGCAGCTGATGAATTCTTGATTTAACTGGTCAATAATTCCATCTGTCAGAAGATAGAGGATTTGGAAAAGAGGATTGCTATTCTATCAATCAACTGACAAGCATTCATTAAATATCCACTGTGTGTAAGGGACAGGGTTACATGCTGGGGATAAAAAGACAAAAATGAAACATTCTCCCCTCAAGAAACTTACATTCTGTTCAGTATGATAATGTGTACACAACTGAATAGATACAACAAATTTCTTTTTGGGTAAGATCCAATCTGTGAATCCCCCTCCCCTGCCTCCACAGCTAGTATAGGAAATTTCCAGAGACTCTCTTCCAGTTCAGATGAATATCTTCTCTGCTACTCATAGTCTTAAAGGGTCACCTGGATTACCGATTTGCTAAGGATCATGTAGACATTATTATTAGATATGGGGCATTTGCAGGGAGACCCTAGCAGCTGGGGAATCAGGAAGGCCTTCATGGAGGAGTAGAATCTGAGCCAAGTTTGGAAAGAGAACATGGATTCTAAGAGGGAGAGGTCAGGAGGGAGAGCATACAAAGCATGAGGGACAGTCTGTGCAGAGGAGTGGAGATAGAAGATGGAGTGTCATGTGTGAGAAACAGCAAGAAGGTCATCTGGGCTAGATTCTAGTCTTTGTTCTGACCAATAAGGATGTCTTGTTTGATGAAGCAGAATCAACTAGTCAATCAACAAACACCTATTAGATACCTACTATGTGCACATGCACTGTGCTAAATGACAAAGAAACAAATATAAAAGTGAAACAATTGTTGTGTAATTGTTTCAGTCTTGTCCAACTCTTAATGACTCCATTTGGGATTTTCTTGGCAAAGATGCTAGACTGGTTTGTCATTGCCTTCTCCAGAAGATGAAGAAACTGAGGTAAACAAGGTCACAGCTAGTAAGCATCTGAGGTTGGATTTGAACTCAGGTCTTCCTGACTCCAGACTTTGTGCCCTATCCATTTAACCATTCGAAAAACACCTTCCCTCAAGTTGCCTACATTCTACCACATGTCAGTAACTTTATAAAGAACTAACCATACCATCTTATAATTCTTTATTAATAAGGAGAAGAATGCTACCATAGATCCTTGGATTTGGAAGTGTAGATTTTAAAGATTTCAGAGAACTCACTGGTTTTTTAAACTTCCTAGTTTCTGTCAAAGGCTCCACCATTCTTCCATTTCTCCAGGTTTAACCTTGGTCTTATCCTCGACCCCTCACTGTTCCTCACTCTATATATCTGACTCGTTGCCAAATCTTGCTCTTTGTCTGCTTCCATAATGTCTCTCAAGTCTTATCCCTTCTCTCCACTCACACAGCTGCCACTGTAGGTAAGTACTCATCACTTCTCCTGTAAATTATTGTCACAGCTTCCCAAGGCTCTCTGTGCCTGGAGTCTCCTGACAAATATGGTAAGCACTTCACAAATACTGGTTGATTGATTGATGAGATTCTGCAAAGTAAAACCCCTCAAGGTATGGGATATATGAAAAGAATCTTAAGAATGGAATGTTGGAATGGTTCTAGATTGGGAAGGAAAGGATATAGAGTCTAAAGAAACTGATGTGACTATAGTGGAAATTAATACATGAACTCAGATTTGTAAAAAAGACACATATTGGGTGGCTAGGTGTCGCAGTGAATAGAGCACCTGCTCTGGAGTCAGGAAGACCTGAGTTCAAAGCTGGCCTCAAACATGTAGCACTTACTAGCCATGTGACCTTAGGCAAGTCACTTAACCTTAGTTACCCAGCCTTCCCCCTTCCAAATTTAAAAAAAAAAAATTAAAAAGACACATATTGAAGAAGATAGAAGGTAGGGTAGTTAATTCAGGACAAATATGGAAGAGTGTCAAGGTCCTGGAAGAATGTCAGTAAAGTGAAAGGTCAGTAAGAATTGTGGTCTATGAAAGATATTAAGGATAACAAAAAAGGCTTTCTTAACTGATTTGGGGGCAGGAGAAATGCCAAAGAAAAGATAAAGCCTTTCCTTCCCTAAAACTGATGTCTGTGACTTTGGTTACAAACATTATTGGTGTTCTATTTGATAAATGTTCGACTAGACTGAGGCCTTAGCATGCTGACACATCTTGGAGGAGCATTATAAATGGTGTCAATGTTGGGCTAGTGACCTAATAGCCAGTTCCTGTTAGGGCCAACTGAAATGCTTCCTCAGGGTGTGTTGTCACTCCTGACTCTGGCTCCCCCAGTATTTAATCCAGTCTGCATATCTGGGTCCAGAGCTGGCAAAAGCCCCTGAGTGAATAGAGATTCAAAAGTCCATTTCAGCTATTGAGCTGTGACTCTATGATTCTTTGTTAAAAGATTAATCTGGGTCTTGAGATTAGAAAATGTTGTCACCACACCTCTAGGTCCCATGAATTTATCCTCAGAACAGTACAGCATTTTCTAGAAATTTGGTCCAATGTTAGTTGTTGCCTGTCACTATCATATAAACACTAAGTGTGGCCACATGTGTACAAGCATGATTTCAAAGCTCACCAGCAATTTCTGCCAGCCTAGGACACATCTGGACCTTTTGCTGAGCTCAAACCATGAGAGTAGTCTGAATATAATGTGAGTTTCAATTTCTGAACTCTTAGCTCCAGCAAGTTTTAGAAGATGACTAATCAATTCACATTTGCTTACTCCTCCCAAGGTTAAGGTATCTCCAAGGAATCATCTTGGAGATTCAGATGTAGTTAGGGATTTAGCCGTTATTGTTTCAGGTTAAAAGTATTATCTAATGGAGTGTGGAATAATATCATATAGGGGGAACTTGTGTGCTAATCTACTTGGAATGAAAGAGTGGGTAACATCTGACCTTGTCAAACTACATTGAATTTAACAATGAGACACACCTTTTCCTGCAGCACAACCAAAATGGATGCTATCTATTTCTATATTCATTCTTTTCACCTAATAGTTTTAATATAGCCGAGTAACATCAGGGGCTTTGGTACAAATCGCCAGTGATATTGTAACTTGTCAGCTCAAGACTCTTGCACACTGTAGCTCATCTGACCTTGAGAGCATCTCTGCATATACACCTCTGAACAGGATTCCAACAGGCTCTGGTGGAACCAAACTGTTAACTCCTCCCCATAGTTCTTGCTCTCACCCATGGAGGGCTCTGACAGATGCAGGATGGGAAAGACTTGGGAATTGGTAACATCTGTTTCTTTTTGTAATTCTAGCTTAACTGCTTTGATAAGTAGTTTAATGTAGTATGGCAAGTTGGCATGAAGGCCCCCAGTTTAGAAATTCAGTACAGCTTAGCATGAAAAGGGTAATTCAAAGCTGATCAATTCCATTTCCTCAGTTCTGCTGGTTGCTGCCAACCGATGAGAAATTGCTTTTCCAGGAAATGCATGAACAAAATATTTGTAAAAGTCATGAGCAAGGAGGTGCAATGAGTAAGAGTGCCGGCCCTGGAGTCAGGACAACCTGGGATTGGTTCCGGCCTCAGAAAATGAGCACCCACACATAAATAATGACTGGCCGTGTAACCTTGAGCAAGTTGCTTAACCCCAATTGCTTTAAAAAAAAAAAAGTCACGAATAAAAAGACTCCAAACCTACCTGTAATTTTGGTGGCTAGACTGTGTCTATACAGCAAAAAATTAAGGTCCATAATAGTGATTATTCAATTACTTTAACTGATTATCTAATCAGACAGTATAATTCAAGCCATATGCACAGATACCCTACAGGTTCACATTGCTTTGGTTTCCTAAATTCAACTGAGTCTGAGTAAGAGAATTACCTGGTTTTTCAGAAAATATATATTATTCCAATGAAGTCAAAGTTTTGATTTCATTAATTGCTAGGTATTTAGCTTTAATATCTCAGGAGACTGACAGTGAGTCCCAAACTATAAAAGATGATAGTTTGACCATAAGTCACCCCTGACACGTTTTTGTATTCTTAGGTATTTATTGACCATTTGCTTGCCAGTCTGCCAGCAACGGCAAAAACAGCCACAGCCACCACCACAGCTGCCACCAGAACATGAAACAGATGCATCAGTGAAAGAAGATTTTTCAATGCAATACATATAGCAGAATCACTCAATGTCTAGTATCTGGTGCATACAGAGAGAGTCATGGCTTTTAGTTTTGGGTCATGGACAACATGAATCCCATTCTTGAGTCAGCTTTGTCATTTGTGATTTGAAAATAGGAGAAGAAATTAAGACAAACCTAGCTTGACACAGGAGGGGAATAAGTTACTGGTGACTTTGGTTACTACTAAAGGAATGTACCTGGTAAAATTTTGTGCCCTCTATATTTTAGTGCTCTGGGATAAAGCTTCTGTTGTCCCACCCTAGTTATGACTGAACACAGATAGGGACTACCAATATTAAATAGAAGTAGGCAGAATCAGGGTCCTTATCTGGAGTAAGTTAACAAATAATAAGGATAAGAGTCAGACTAGTATAAGGTAAGGGACACTGAGGTCAAGTTTGAATGAGAGAGAGGCCTAGTACAAAACTGAAGTATCAGCATCTTGGGAAGTGAGATGAACAGGGCAAAGAAGAGCAACACAGAGTAGAATACCCAGAGGCTGCTTCCCCAGATTAATCCCTTGCAAGTCCAGTCATGACCCTCCTCTAGTGACTGCTTATATAATAATAATAGAACTTCCTTTACCTTTGAGTGCAGTAGTCTGAAAAATGCAACTGAGGTCCCCAAAGTATACACAACTTCAGTTCAATTTCAAATCAGATCCCCATTAAGTATATTAAGCCTATGCATTAGAAATCAAAAACCCATGTCTTCTCCATAGTAGGTGCTCAGTAACCATTTTCTTGTTGATTAATTAATAGGTATGCCACATAAAACAAGCCAGAAAATAGCCTTGAAGTCTATGCAGAAATAATCCAGTGGGAATGATCAGTTTAGGACCCTCCTGCAATCCACTAACTAAGTCTATAACCTACTTTTATCTTTGATCACTTTTCTATGAAGCAACTACACATATCTGTTGATAAAGGCTAGTAAAAAAATTCATCCCTTTCCATCAGAAAGATGAGGGAGAGACCACTGGTGATACTGGCAAGTACAGCCTCTGACATAAAAAGGAGTTCTACCTTACCTGGGTGATCCATGCTTGATTTATTCAAGGGTAACTGGGATCTGTTTACCTTGAATTGCTGCATTTATAAAAGATTCTAGTTCCCTTTGCTTACCTAAATGTAAAACCCCACCGACGCAACTGCCACAATTCACTCAGGTTCAGCCTGTGAAGTTCTAGGCAGAGCCAGTTGCCAAGGACAGTGCCTCAGAACTAGAACCAATATTGACACTTTGGTATTGATGAGGTATCCAGGGTGGAAGCTTTATACTATCCTTTGTTTACTATATTAACTTGTATCTTGACAGTAACATAGTTAAATCAAGTGAGTGTGAGAGTGTATCTAAACTCTGAAATCTCAGATTGGAGGATTTCCTTTCTGTCTATCTTTCTGTCATATATTAAATGGTAAGATTTCTTGAGGTAGATGCCTTGTCTGTTCTTTAATATCTAACTGGGTGATCATGCACAAGATTTTTAAGTTTTCTGGTCCTTAGGGTCCTTACCTCTAGGATAAGGTTGGTCCTTTAATACTCATTGCAGTTCCAAGATTTCTCTGCTTCTATGTCTCCTAAATGCCAATGACTCTGCTTTATGCATCCCAAGGGTGATTGCTGATGAACAGTACAAAGAACTGGGGTCTCACCTCTTTTCTTTGTTAGATAAATGTTAGGGACTAAGAGCAGAGAATTCTTGATCCCAGTGCACCTTGTACAAATTTGCTTCAAATCACAGCTGGCAAAGCCCAAGGCAGAATAATCTCAGTGGTGCTGGTCACCCTGTAGATAAGATTTCCACCCAAATCAATTTGGAGGCCTCAGTGGGGCCATTGTGGGCCTGAGTCCATTCTCACTGATACATTTGTTCTCCTCTCAAATGGATGGCCTTGATATTAGCGTCTGTCGTCTTGGTGCCTTTCCCATCACCGGATTCAATAAACAAGTCTAACCAAAATAAATCTGACGTTGGCTGGCTAGCCTGTACTCCTGTTATTAAAGGCTATGCTCCTCTTGATCATTGTTATGGCTGCTTTCTTGAGAAATGTGAAAGGTTCAGAGGAGGGTCTATTATTTTTTTTTGAAAGGCACATTCTGTCCTTCAAGGCAAGAAGGCAGATCTATCTAACCTTCAAATGTCCCTGGAACAATTTGTTTTGGAAACAGATAGGTCAGGAGTCAGTAGAAATGTCTCACTTTGGGTTAACAGGTTGTGTGTGAATTAAGAAAGGGAATGAAATTGGCTTACGGTAAAATGGGCAGCAGAGACAATAGAGTCTTCCTTGTGTTTCTGGAGGACTGGCAGAAGCTTTCAAAAAATCAAAAAAGGAGAAAGTGGGGAAAAAAGAATAAGTACAGGTCCAATAAAATGTTTAAGTCAAATGACAAGCAAGTCAGGGCTTTTTAAGGCTTCATTTTTTTCTTTCTTTTTTCTCCATTGGCATGAAATTTCCATAGATTTTCCCTAGCTGAAGGAACAGAATTATACATGCATTGGAGAAAGGAGAAATAAAACAATGGTTAGCATTGGGAAGAGGCAGTCACAAATGAAAACATGAATTTAGCAGCTGTTAAATTAAAAACAAAATAAAGTTGACATCTCTAGGCAGCACCATTACCCTCCCTTCTTTCCCTTCCAGCAAATTCTCCCTGTAAGGAAGCCGATTAGATTCTTTTCCAGCATTACTCTGTAGGAGGATTTTTTTTTTAATCGACTGGAGGAATCATACAGGCTGAGAGAAATAGTCCAAGAAAACATTAGCTGATTTGCGTTCTCTCTTGATTAACTGCAGTGATTTTAGATTGGGCTGCAATTATTTCTTTCTGTTAAGTTGTCACACGTTCCTGCCATTGATCCAAGTCAAATTTCTTTTTGTAATTGATTTTCATGTTGCACTACTTTCTGTTAATAGAGGTCTCATTTTTTGAGAACGTGATGTGTGTTTTACCCACTTCTCTCCTCCTCCCCCTACCCTGAGTACAGAACATCCGCACGATTAAAAACAATCATAAGGGCTGGTAAGAAGAGGGTGGTCTGCATTTATAATATTGTTGATGAGAACCAAGAATACTAAAGTTGGAGATCTTGACATTTGTAACAAGGATTCAGTGTTAGATTTTCTGGGGGCAGGGTGAGCTGGTAAATAGCCTTGGAGTCCTTTATGCCAGCTTTTCTATAAAATTTCTACCAAGACCATCTTCTTCAGAGTCTCTCAATAAACATAGTCAAACATAGGTATAACACTCAGCCTAATGCTTAGCAGAGAAACCCTAACCTCCCAAGTTCTATAGTGGTATCTGGGTATCTACTCAGAACCCTGGTAGTGATGTAACAGCAGGATCTCTTCTAGGATGCCAAGCATCTTCTCAAGTAGAGTCCGACTCAGATTCCTGATTCCAAAGGGTACCTATGGCCAGACCAGTGGAAAAGGTGTTCTAAAGACTAGATGGCATTGGTACAGCAAATTAGGTCAGCTCATGTGTACATCAAAAAATGAGAGTTGGGTGATGGGAAAAGAAACACAATGACTTTTCTCCTCTGGAACAGCTGGTATTGGGGGAGCTGCCACACCCCAAACCTGCATATTGCTACCTTGATGGGATACCAGTTTAAGAATGAGAATCTGGTATTCCCTTTTCCCCCCCTCCCCTGATCCACTCAGTGTGACAGAGGAAAGGGAAATTCCTCTTGGAGTTATTACTGGCATATTTGTCACCTTACCCAGTACTTCCCCGGGCATATTCTCATACCCCCAAATGAAATCAGGAGAAAGCTTGGGTGACCACAAATCAGACATACCTCAGAAGATAGAAAACTGTCTTGTAATTAAAAAAATTAAGATAATAGATTTAGAGCTAAAGTGAGCTTGAGGGTCATCTAGTCCAATCTCCTTATTTTATTGGTGAGGAAACTGAGACCTAGTGAGGTTAAGTGGCTTGCCCAAAGTCACACAGCTAGTGAGTATCTAAGCCAGAATTTGAACTTGTCTCCCTGTCTCTAAGTCCTTTGTTCTATCCATTCAGTTATCTAGATGCTGATTGCCCCACATACACAGACTCAGAGCAAAGAACTATCATGTCTAAGGCCACTCACATAGTAAGTGACAGAGACAGGATTTAAATCTGTATCCCTTAGACCCAAATCCAGAGCTCTTTTCACAGTGCCATGATGCCTCCTTTAGCTATGTGTATATATGTGTGTGTGTGTGGGGGTGATGAGAAAGATGTGGCAGCAACAAATCCCTTCCTAACCTTGGGCACAATCTTTAATGTTCCCTGGCTCTCATCCTTTAGCCCAATCACTCTATGACAACGTGATCCAGCCCGTTACTTTCTAGTAGACTCCACCTCCAGATCTCTTTGTCCTTCTTCAATTGATGGTTCCCTCTCCCAGCCTTGATTTGAAGTTCAAACCTAGCTTCTGAGATGATTTCTTAATGCACCTATTCCCTTTCATCTCCATTTTATACACTGTCTTCCCTCATCAGAAAGCAGGGACTGTCTTTTTGGTTATATTTGTATTCCTAGTGCCTGGAATATAGCAAGTACATGATAATACCTTCCTTCCTTCCTTCCTTCCTTCCTTCCTTCCTTCCTTCCTTCCTTCCTTCCTTCCTCCCTTCCTTCCTTCTTTCTTTTGATTCCTCCCTACGTTCTTCCCTCCTTTCCTTCCTTCCTCCCTCTCTCCCTTTCTTTCTTCCTTCTTCCTTCATTTCTTTATAACAATCTATATATCTATCATCTATCTAATTTATGTTTATCCATCTATCTGTCTGTCTGTCCGTCCATCCATCCATCCATCCATCCATCTATCCATCATCCATCCATCTATCTATCTATTATCTATCTATCTATCTATCTATCTATCTATCTATCTATCTATCTATCATCTATCTATCTCCTTGACTACTCAACCCTGAAAGGCTCACACATCCACCAAGCCTATTTCCTCTGCTCTCCCCGGTTGCCCTCTTGAGGTTCCCAAGCTCTGAAATCATCACTTCTCTCAAGCATACAATTGCTGTCCCTTTCTTCCCTGTTGTGTGCACAGCACCCGGGATAGTTTGCCAAAACCATAAACCAATCAGAAGTATGCTTCTTATCTCTCTTAAATCTTTTATATTACTGAGTTTGTGTTTACTGATCACTGTACATACCACTGACTCAAGGAGGATGTAAGCCCCTAGATCAGAGATTCTTCCTCCTTTTCTTTTTTTTCTCTCTGATATTAGGGGCCTCTTTGGCAGTCTGGGGAAGCCTATGGTCCCCTAGAACCATAGTGCTTAACCCACAGAATTGCGGTGAGAATCAAATGAGATACTGGTAAAGTACTTAGCACTGTACCTGGCACACAGTAGATGATTAATAAATGTTTCTCCCCACTGCCTCACAATAATAGTTTAATGTATAAAATACATAGGACTCAAATGAAATAATTATATTGAAAAAGAGTTGTCAAAATACTGAAACAAGCAAACAAAAAAGTTCATGGAATTCAGGTTAAGAATTCTGCTTGAGAGGGGCGGCTAGGTGGCGCAGTGAGTAGAGCGATGACCCTGGAGTCAGAAGGACCTGAGTTCGGTCTGGCCTCAGACACTTAACGCACATACAAACAAAAACCTAGCTGTGTGAACTTGGGCAAGTTACTTAACCCCAATTGCCCTCCAAAAAAAAAAAAAGAATTCTGAGAAGGTAATAGTTGTATGGATTTAGCACTATAAATCTGTATCTTTTTTAAATAGGAAGAGAATTGTATTATAATTCTAATTATATAATATTATATTGTATATCATATAATAATATATTATATAATTATAATTATAATATATATTATAAAGGAAATCAGAGGTAAGCTAGCCCGACTGTCCTCATTTTACAGTGGAGGAAACTGGGGCCCAGAGTGTCTTTCTTCTGTTAATTATTTCCTATTTATCCTATATAAAGCTTGCTTGTACATAATTGTTTGGTTGTTGTCTCTACTATTAGATTGTAAGCTCCTTGAGGCCAGTAACTGTCTTTTGCCCTTTCTTGTATACCCAATGCTTAGCATAGCACCTGGCACATAGTAGGCACTTAATAAATGCTTTTTGATTGATAAATCTAGGATTTGAATCTAAGTCCTGCAACAAACCTAACATTTTTGCTTTTCTACCCTGCATTTTGCTGTTTTTTATGGTTTGTATCTCAAGCACTTTGCACATAGTAGGTACTTGACAAATATTTTGATAAAGTTTGAGATACCCTGGCTTTATCACATCTATCTTTTTTTTTTTCTCTCTGGATGTGCAGCTCTTGTACTTTGCAGACTGGCTCATTTCTAGACTGATGCAAGCACTTTTCTGGGGCCTGCAATTTTCCACTAGCTTTCTTTGAGGAATTAATTCATTGGCTTTCCCAAAGGTACAATGATCTCTATGTGGGTCTTGTCATTGCTACTATTCTCTTGACTTACTGACTTTCACTGAAATGTCTGCATTTGGTTTTCTTGGTCCCATCATCTTCCTATCCCATCCAATTTGGCCAGGACATCTAAAATCTAATCCTTTAATTCCATTTAGCAAATAGGAATGGAAAGGATGAGAAAGGAACAGAAATTGAGATAGAGCTCAAGCATATAGGTTGTATACAAAAATAAATCTCCTGGGGACAGAAAATTTGCCTTGATTGGATGCCATCTATGGCCAAGGATATGACAGAACAGAGCTGTTTCTTTTCATAGGCAAACTGATATTCATAATGCATGGTGGTTAAAGTGCTAATTCTGGAGTCAGGAAGACAAGGTTTCATAATGTTTGTGACCATAGACAAATCATTTACTTACTCTAACTCATTTTCCTTATCTATAAAATGGTGATTATAATCAACATCTATCCAGTACCTACTATATACTAAGCACTTTACAATTATGATCTTGTTTTATTCTCACAAAATCCCTGGGAGGATAGTTGCTATTGTTATTACCCCCATTTTTCAGATGAGAAAACTGAGGCAAACTGAGGTGAAGTGACATATCCAGTGTCACACCACTAGTAAATGTCTAAGGCTCTATCCACTGTGCCATCTAGCTGATTAATAACAACAAAATAAATAACAATAATGACTATGTTAACAGCTTCACAAGGCTGTTGGGAGGCTTTCATCAGATAGTATAGGTCAAAATGCATCCCAAACTTTAACACAGTATATAAATGTCAGCTAGTGTTATTATTGTCACTTACCACTGTTTGCCTCAGTTTCCTCATCTGTAAATGAATCAGAGAAGGAAATAGTAAACCACCCTTGTATCTTTGGTAAGAAAATGGGGTCACAGAGAGTCGGACGTGACTTAAATGCCCGAACAACAATAAGAACTTGTCCCCATGGATCTGTGGAAGCAAGGTGGCATAATGGATACAGCCCTGAACTTGGAATCTGAAACAATTTAAATCCTGACTCAGACACTTGCTAGCTATGTGACCCTGGACAAGTGGGTTAACCTCTATCAGCCTTAATTTTCTCATCTGTAAAATTAGGATGGTAATAGTCCCTACTTTCCAGGATTCTTATGAGGCTCAAATGAAATAGTATTTGTGAAAGACTTTATAAACCTTTAAGTGCCATGTAAATGAGAGCTGTAATTATTATGAGTGAAATAGAGACAAGAATTTTAGCATTAAGTTCTCCCTTAACGTTTAACCTTTTACGTACCATGAAGAATCATTAGTTTCTGTGACTCATTTGCAACACTTAAAAAAAATCCGATTTTTTATATCATCAGTGTAAGAAGCTTGAGGTGAGTAACTTCTAATGTTCAGGAAGAATAGTACCTTCTCTGCCCCAGTCAGGGAAATATAGTTAGTTGGAGTGCAAGGAGGGATTTGAACCCAGGTCTTCCTGATTCTGAGGGACAGCTCTCTAGCCAGTATGAAATACAAGCTCTCCACAAAGCACTGGCAAAGTATTTTCCAGCTTCAATTTGTTCTTCATAACATTCCTGGATGAGAAACACTAGAGGTATCCCTGCTTCCATTTTACAGATGAGAAAACTGAGCCTAACCAAGATCTTCCAGTCAGTCAACAACATTTATTCTTCATCACTTCCACTTGACTTGTTTTAGGAAGATTCTGATCACCAAGTAAGAGAAAGTGCTGGTCACTGAAGTCCTTTCTTGAGCTGAACTGCAAAGCATTCAAATGCTATGGCAGAGAGCTGGTCGTGTTGTTTGAATGTCAAATGCATGTGTGTCCTAAAGACTCTTTTATGGAGAATTTACAGCAGGCAAATGCTCATCAGAAAAGATTCAAAAACATTTTCAAGATGTCTCTGGAGAATTTGGTACCTATTGTGAGACTTGGGAGACACTTGCACACGACTGTCCGACATGACATGGCTGCATCAAAGAAGGAGCTGTGCTCTATGAGCAAAGCAAAGTAGCTCAAAAGAAATGTGAGATATGCAAATTTAGAGACATCTCCCTCCCAAATGGTCATATGGAGCATTTGTGCCCAACCTGTGGTAGAGCCTTCTGAGCTTGTACTAGTATGATCAGCCACAGATGGACAGACTATACCTTGACCCCAACGTTGTGATGTCAATGGTTCTCTTCAAGCCCAAGGAGCAAACAACTAAATGCTGGACACTGAAAGGTAAAAAGAGTCTGTGTTTTTAAAGAATTCATCTTCTCAGAGCGGCCAGGTGGCACAGTGAATAGAGCACCAGCCCTGGAGTCAGGAAGACCTGAGTTCAAATCAGGCCTCAGACATCTAACACTTACTAGACATGTGACCTTGGGCAAGTCACTTAATCCCAGTTGCCCTGCCCTCCTCTCTCCAAAAAGCAAAAAAAAAAAAAAAATTCATCTTCTAATGGAAGGTACAACATGTACATAATGAGGTCTAATAATCTACCCAGCACATACAACTCATAAATGCCTAAGGTGAGATAGAATTGAGGTCTGCCCTGATTCCAACTCCAGTGGTATCAAATGGGATATTTGTAAAGCCCCCTTGCAAACCTTAAAACACTGTAGAAAAGCTAATTGTTGTTATCTTAATTATCCTAATGTGGTGGCCTACCTTTCAATATATCCTTCCCATCCTTTTCTCCTATCCTTTGTTTTCTACACTATGGACACAAGATTTTAAAATGTGCATAAATATATACCTATATAAGTCTTTTGTGTACATGGTTTTACTGTGTGGTTGTGTGACAGACAGATTAGTTAGGAGAAAAATACTTTCCTATGTATGTAACTTTCCCTAATATATGTTTGACCTGTATTTTATTTTATGTTTTAAACTATGCTTATGAAGTTTGTTACCAAATATATGTAGTAATATCTTTGGGTCAAAACCAGAATTCACTTGAGTATTAATTTACTATCAATATATGTGATCAAATCACTAATATCAATAAATATATTTTCAAAGCACTATCTATATATTATCAAAATACCATAGATTTGCTGCCCTCCTGACCCTGCATCAAAAACTGGGAATGGTATTTTAAATTGCCCTGTTTTTTAAATGATTGGTGCCCATCAGAGTTGCTAAGGTCTCTTTTCCCTGCCCCGCCCCCCCCAGATAGTTTTCACTCAGTGCCCACTCAGTTGTAAAGTCACCAAATGAACATTTAAGATTCTCTGCCTTTTTTTCCCCCCTTTTCACCTTCTATTCCTGCTGTACCCACCCCACCACTGCCCCTCCCTAGCTAACTTCCTCTAAGGATGGCACTCTCCAGGAAATGATGATTAATTTAGCAGATTCAAAGTGTCATACTCCTTTAAGCAAGAATCGTGCATTAAAGAAAACACCCCTCTAGCTAGAGCTGCTCAAATCTTTTTCCAGAAGTCAGAACCCATGACATTGTTAATGGAAAACACTTATACAAAATGTAAAGTGAGCTTTAAAAAAGGAAGGGAAAAAAACCCCAAGAGTTGTCAGAATTACTATTGAACTATTGAACTTGGTAGAATGACTCAGGAATCAGCTTTAGAGAATGTGGAACTCCACAACTAAGGACTGGGAATTTGTAGGCTGTCGTAGGAAAGAGGGATTAGCTTTGGTCTGCTAGGCCCCAGAGGGTAGTGGTAGGACCTGTCAGGAAGTTGTAGAGACACAGAATCAGACCTGATGTCAGGAAAAACAAAACAAAACAAAACACTAAACTTCCCAACTATTAGGACTGTCAGAAAATGGAACAGATTGCCTCAATGTTGGAAGGGAGATAAGGGCTCAACGATTCCAATCCAGTCTTTTAATGATGAGGAAAGTGAGGTCCAGAGAGGTTGGGCTATGTGCTTCAGACCACACAATTAGTAAATGGAAGAAGTGGCATTTGAACCGAGGAAGTCTGACTCCAAATTCAATGAAGGGGTTGAAAGAAAATGCTTTAGAAGGGGAAGGGGAGGGTTGCTACTGATTGGAGAATAAAAAAAAAAACGTTTCTGGGAGAAGATGGCATGTGAGTTAAATTTTAAAGGATTAATAGGATTTAAACCCTGTCTTTCCATTGGCACATAGTAGGTCCTTACTAAATGCTTGTTGTTTTACTGTTGACTGCCTGCCCTAACAAAAACATTCTTGATACTTCATTGGCATCAGAAAAGTTCCCCAAGTTCCAGCGATGGGCAGCTTGTTAGCAAACAGCTCAGAGAACCCTCCCTAGGCTTCAGTGTTCTCATCTGCAACACAGAGGAGTCAGAGTAGGCACTCTCTCTGTCCCTTCTACCTCCAGTTCTAGGAGCCTATCGTCTAAATGAGTTTGTCTTCTGACTTAGAACATTAACCAGCAAATATTATCAGTCCTATAAGTAACAAGGTATTAGCTTTGGTGGCAAGCAGAATTCTGTTATTGCTGCTTGTTCTTTTTCTTGAAGAGGACCGTGACATCAGGGAGGTGATACCATGACTTGCAAGTGAATTGTATCTAAGTGAGGGAGGACTGTGCAAAGCCACCAGCCTCAATTTCTCCTCTGGAGCCATCTGGCTCTGTCCAGCACTAAGACATACATCAGGATGACTGGAGGTAGCCTCCTTTTGGGTTCAGAAATACTTTACAAATATTATCTTACCCTCATAACAACCCTGGGGGGGGGTAGGTGCTATTATTATCCCCACTTTACAGCTGAGGAAACTGAGGTAGGTAGAAGTTTAAAGCTTCGCCCAGAGCTCACATATCTATACATACCATAATCTAATAATATTCTCCAAAGTATTTCTTCTCCCTCACCTTCATATATCATAATCAGGATACTTTTCTATAGCACTTTCTGGTTTATAAAACTTTACATACCTTTTTTGAGCCTAGTAATAACTCTGAGAGAAGTTATATTACCCTCGTTTTATAGATGGGGAAGCAGGTTGAGAGGGGTTAAGTCATTTTCCTAATGTTACTCAGCTAGCAAGTGCCTGAGGTAGGATTTGAACTCAAGACTTCCTGACTCCAAGTCTGGTGCTCTATATCCAACTTATAAAGCTGCCTCTCTTGATTAAGTCAATTCGCTTCTGAGTCAGAGTCTCAGTGTTTTCATTTATGAAATGAGGTGGGGGTGGGTGGACTAAAAACCTCCCTGGATTGATGAATATATACAAATACAGTCATCCAGACACTTCCCTGAGGAAGAGAGGAGATAATTGAACTTGCAGGCCTATAGGGTAGAACTATTGTTTCACAGGTGAAGCTGCCCTCTAATGAGATCTCTTTGTATTTCAGGAGCTAAATGGGCCTGAGTACAATCCAAGAGGGATTCACCTTACACAGACTTCTGCCCTCTAGCAAACAGTATTAGAGCAAGGTTCCCTAAGAAGAGTTGCTCCATCAACTCCTTCCTCAATCTAACAGTCTTATGTACTGGGACTATTTAATGGCAGAATTTCTTTATTGCTACAGATTTATGTCTCCTCAGCATTTGGCGGGTGAAATAACATCCATTGATGAACCAGTGAAGTGCTGCTGATGGAGGCATTCTGGAAATATGGCCAATTAAAATCATTGGGTAGAAACGAAGCCCATCACGGATGTTGTTAGTGTCACTGGCTCCTGTGGTCCTGCCTGGTGGAGAGGGGAGATGAATCAGCTTCTGCTTTGGAAAAGCATGTCATAAATGAGATTGGCTTTTTTTAGGAAGGGCAGATGGAGGGAGAGTTATTGTCTAGAGATGTTCCTTCATCTGAGATAAGCTGGACTGGGATTTGAAAGCAGACCCTCACCTGGGTCTCTACACTCCTAGGAGCTGTTTACATTTTTGTCTTTGTCTCCTTGGGGTCTTGCCAGTGCATGGCACATCAAAGGTATTAAAGAAAAGGCCATTGGATTGGATTGAATGGAAAGAACACTGGGCTAAGAGTCAGTATCTGGGTTTTAGTTCCTATTTTGCCATTAACTCAATATGTGATCTTTTTGTTTTGGGTGGAAGATACATGTATGACATCATCTTCATCACCACCACCACCCTCATCATTATCATCAGGAGCTTCCAGTACAGACACTGTTTTCTACCCATGCAGTTCTGTACCTCAGTTGTCACTTATGGTCTTATAGAAGAGCCTCGCCCTTTGAGAGACTAAATGACTTGGCCATGGTTATACAGGTAGTATGTTAGAGACAAGAATTCGTCCTGAGTCTTTGAGACTGAGCCCCATATTCACTATACCACATTGCCTTTCTGATGTGTGGTGCTGGGAAAATCAATCCAGCTTTTTTTTTTTCTGAGTCTGAGTCTCAGTGTTCTCATCTGTGAAATGAGATGTTTGGATTACATTTCCCCCCCTAAGGTTCTTCTACCTTAAACAATATATAGTCTAAGTTGCATTGTTGAATTTGTTTTTTATTTCTCTGTTTATTAAAGAGTCTTCAACCCATTTGTATTCACATATATATGCATGGATAGTATAAATATGGGCATCTTTTTCTCTCTCTCTCTCTATCTGTCTTTTTGGTAACTTGAGTACTGTCCTCAGCTCCTTACTAAATATTTGCTAAATATTGCTATTCCTACCTGTGAACACCTCTCACATGCAACATGTTCTTTCCACTGTCATAACTATGACATTAGTTCATACCTTCAGTAGCTAGGTGACCCATGGAATAGAGTGTTGAGCCTGAAGTCAGGAGGACACATTTGACCCCAATTGCTTACTAGCTATGTGACCCCTCAAAAGTAATTTAATTTTTATTTGCCTCAGTCTCCTCAACTATAAAATGGGGTAATAATAGTACCTACCTCACAGGGTTGTAGCAAAGATCAAAGGAGATAATATTTGTAAGGTGCTTAACACAGTGCTTGCACATAGTAGGCACTGAGTAAATGCTTGTTACCTTACTTCTTTCAACTGAGATTATTGCTATATTTTTTTTTTTTTTAAAAGCAATTGGGGTTAAGTAACTTGCTCAAGGTTACACGGCTAGTCATTATTTATGCGTGGGTGCTCATTTTCTGAGGCTGGATCTGATCTCGGGTCATCCAAACTCCGAGGCCGGCGCTCTTACTCACTGCGCCACCTAGCCGCCCCTTTAGGGCAATTGGGGTTAAGTAACTTGCCCAAGGTTACGCGGCTAGGTTTTTGTTTGTGCGGATTAAGTGTTGGAGGCCGGCTCTGAACTCAGGTCCTTCTGATTCCAGGGCCGACGCTCTATTCACTGCGCCACCTAGCCGCCCCGATTATTGCTATATTTGCCTGATTTGCCTCTCTGCCTCAGGTCTCTCCTCACTAGTCTACCAAACAAACTGCTGCCAAATTAATTTAATTTAAGCACAGATTTACCCATGTCACTCCTCTATTTAAACTCCATTGGTCCCCTGTTTCTAGAATTAAATGCATAAACTACTTCATTGTTGTTTCTGTGGTTTGTCCTTTCCTCTTTATGTTTTAAAGCCCTTCAAAACTTGGCTTCAACCTCTCTTTTCTGTCTCATTGAACATTCTTCTTCTTGTACAACTTATGATCAAGCCATATTAGTCTTCTCTCTGTTCTTCACAGAAGACACTTTATCCCATATTACTAAGCTTTTGTATTAGTCGCCCTACCCTCCATGGCTAGACTATTTCTCTATCTATACACCTCTCATTTCTGAGTTTATCATTTATGTATGTATCTATCTCTATATCTATGTATTTATCGATGTATGGATGGATATCTCTATCCTTTGATCAATTGATTGATCTGTCTATAGATCTATCTACTTCTTTGTCATGTATTTAATTGTTAAACCCTAGAATACTCAGAAAAGAGATCCCTCTTTGAAGTTTGAATGTGATATACTCAAGGGGAAGAATGCTGCTTTATTATAGTAGACAGAGAACTTATGGAACACATTACCCCTCATGTGATCTGAGGTAGAAATATAAATTAGGCCAAAATGCCATTTAGAATCATAGGATTGTTAAACTTGATAGGAAAAGCAGAATTCAGTGACTTCAACCTCCTAGAAGGGCTAAGTGACTCAGAGTCATGAGCTAGTAAGAGTCAAGAGCTGAGACTAGAAACCAAGTTGCCGTCTGTCAAGTTAGTGTCCCTTTCTTTACTTCACTCTTTAATTAATTAATGAATGACTTTTAAAATGAAGCAACTATTAATAAAAACGAGGATTTTGGGGGGAGGGAGGGGAAGTTGAGGTCATGTGGATTTTAATCATGAGTGTTCTGGAGCCAGTGCAAACTAGAATTAATTGTTAAATTTTCAGCATGAGTATTTACACCTGAGAAATCAACTACAAATCAGGGTTTGAGTGACCATTTTGATGATTGTCTAAACTTGAGAAAGTGATGAAGAAAATGTTATGAGTTAAGATTAAACAAAATTCTGTTGTGTATATTACACACATATTTTCAGAGAGCTGGTTGTTAAACATTTATCAACACAACCCTGGTCCTAATCTTTTATATTGATTTAAGGAGATATTGAAGGGTTCTTAGAAGCCATCTCTCTATTTTTAATAGATGGGGAAACTGAGGCCCAGAAAGGTGAGGTGACTTGCACAAAGCTACAAACACAATTAAGTGGAAAAGGCAGGGTTTGATCCCAGGTCATCTGACTGAAAATCACATTTTTTTTCTTGATTATACCCTTCCTAAGGGTCAGAGCCAACACAGCCATTCTGATGGTTTTCTGAGTGCTGAACAGTCTTGTACTGAATTACTTTCTAGAAAACATTACAGGGAGCTCAGTGTGTTGCGTCCATGATCCCTTGGTTTGAAAGAACTGCCATGAATGATCTTTTAGAAGTTCAATATTCCATATGGAAGCAAAGGTTTATAGGCTCATTTAGATGCTATGTAGGGGAGGTGAGTAGGAGAACTCTCTGGAAATCTCAAAAGCAGAGCTAACTGTACTGAAAGCTAATAGCTGAAAGCAAGTAGCAACCCTTCCCTTCTCCTTTCCCTTCCTCATGACTTTCCTCTACTGTTCACACTCAGGCTGAGCTATCCCCAGTTGTGGACTAATTCTTTGCTGTTGCAAAATATTTCTGTCAGGAGGCAGTTGGCCTGTTGTTGGTTGAATTTTTACACTGAATTGAGAGGGGTACTGTGGTCCAACTGCTAGGAGTTTCACATTGAACTAATGGCATGATTTCATATTTAATAAATAAAATACTTCTTCTAGAGTGGGTCTTTCCCTCTCCACATTTATCCAAAGACCTAAACTTTACATCAGATTTTTTGGTATCAGTATAGTGAGATGGTTAGAACAATGATGTAGGAGTCTAGCTAGTATCTTGGGTTCGAATCCCATTTTCCCTACTGAGTGGCTGGGTAACAATGGAAAAAAACCCTCCCCTACTTGGGCCTCAATTTTGTCACGTATAAAAGGAACACATTAGGGGTGGCTAGGTAGCACAGTGAAAAGAGCACCGGCCCTGGAGTCAGGAGGACCTGAATTCAAATCCGACTGCAGACACTTAACATATACTAGCCATGTGACCTTGGGCAAGTCTCTTAACCCCAAGTGCCCTCTCTTCCCCCCTTCAAAAAGCAAAAAAAAAGGAACACACTGGATATCTAATATCCCTTTCAATTCTGATTCTTGCCCTTTGGATCTTGGAAATAAAATAATAATTAGCAAAGCAACTTCAAAGAGATGACCATGGGATAGGATGACATATTTTAGAGAGTTTATCTCTGAGACTTGTTTCTAAATCTCAATTCACTTACAATGTAATTCAGGGCAAAGAACACTGATTTCAAAGTCAGGGAACCAGGTTCAAATCCTCTGAATCTCCCTAAAACCTGTGGGATTTTCAGAAAGTAAGTAAATTCACTTGGGCCATAGTTTGACATCTCAATTAAGAACCTTTTTTCAAGTTAAGTCTTTTTTCCATGTAATATGCTCCTGGCTTACTTATGCCTCATGGATAGCTTCTTCCATTCTTCCTTCCTTCCTTCCTTCCTTCCTTCCTTCCTTCCTTCCTTCCTTCCTTCCTTCCTTCCTCCTTTCTTTCTTTCTTTCTTTCTTTCTTTCTTTCTTTCTTTCTTTCTTTCTTTCTTTCTTTCTTTCTTTCTTTCTTTCTTTCTTTCTTCCTTTTGGAGGGGGGAAGGCAAGGCAATTAGGGTTAAGTGACTTGCCCAAGGTCACATAGCTAGTACGTGTTAAGTGTCTGAGGCTTGATTTGAACTCAGATCCTACTGACTCCAGGGCTGGTGCTCTACTCACTGCACCACCTACCTGTCCCCTCAGTTTCTTTCAGGCAGTACTTCCTGCATGACACTTTTCCTGATGCCTACACGTTAGTAGTAGGGGCAACTAGGTGGCACTGTGGAGAAAGTACAAGGCCTAGGCTCACGGAGATTCATCTTCCTGAGTTCTAATTCATGTTCAGATACTTATTGACTGTGTGACCTTGGACAAGTCACTTAACCATGTTTACTTCAGTTTCCTGTTCCTAAACTTAGTGTAGAGAAAAACATTCTGTGGGTCAATCGCCTTAGATCAGGTTGAGCTCCACTCAAGGCCTCTCTGTAAATAATCCTTGAGCTAGAGGGCTTTTTTTTGCCATCGGAAAGGAAGAGTGCTTTGCCTTGCACAGGAATCCCTCCTCAGATAGAGTGGTATTTGGTCATATTGGCTTTAGGGTTTGGAACCTTTCCGGTTGAAGGGCAGTTGCTGATGTCTGGGGCCATACTAAGATTTCAGACATTAGTCTTTGTGTATTTTAAATAATGACTATGCAAGGAAACTAATTGTATGTTTTCCTTGTCAGAAGTTCTTTGGAGCCCATAAACAATGTGATCTAAATCCTGTTAACACTAAGGTATAAGCTGTTAATAAATGCTCATTAATTGTAAAGTAATGAGTGCAGTTCGACTAGATGAGCACTAAGGCCCCTTTTTGTCCTGCATTTATGAATCTATGATCTTCCTTGTTAAATGAGAATGGCAGCAGAGGCCCTTAATTTCCCCAGGGCCTCGGATTCTCTACACTATCCTCCCTGACTCTCATCCTTTCTGACCCTGTTGTCTTATAGTTAATGACAAAAATGGGGGCCCGGATTTACTCTGAGCTAGACATCTTAAATAGGTACTCCCTCCACACAAGGTGGAGGAAAGGTGGCAGCTCTACAGAGTTACAAAGAGGAGGGACTTGTCCTACTTTGCCTTTTGGTGGGTGGTTTCTTATCTGGCTAAATCCTTAGGTACAAACAACCAACAAGACAGTTTAGTGGTTATGAAAAGGCTTCTTTGCTTAGTAAGTTAGCACCCTAATGTCTAATGAATCCTACTCCCACCCCAATATGGCCTGCACCAGTGAAGCTACTCCTAAAATCACTCAAGGGCTGTCCACTCTGGTTCTGATCTGTATTATCTCGTCTCACCCATGCCAAGGGCTTTTCCAGAACCCATGGGGTAGAGTCAGACCACATCTGAAACTGTAGTGGGGTGAGCTGGGCTGGGTGAAGCAAATTATCCATCTGTAATCTCTTCTAAACAGATATAAATAGAAACATTCTTTTCCTTCCCCAGCAGCACTAATTTTACAACAAGGCCTACAATTGCCCTTCCAAGCAAACTCATCCTGAGAACATGTCATTGGTATTAAAACAACACATTAACGCAGGCTCTAATGATATTTACCCACATAGAAAGTTTGACCTTGGCCATAAAAATTTATTTCCCCAGCCTAATGGCTGACCCATGTCTTTCGGGGTGATCTGTAGATTTAATTTGGAGCACATTTCCATAGATTTTTTTGGGAAAAACTTGTCATTTTATCTGCCTATGGGGTCTCAATAGCTTCCCATCACCAGCTGTCCTTGGTTTCATTTTGTGCAGCAGGATCATTTTAAAGCAGAAAGAGGATGGGGACACATAATGGGGGGCTGTATGAATGTGTCAGCTTGGAAAATGCTTTGGATATCTCTTTTTCAAATGGGATGACTCCATAGCTTCAAGGAAGGAGCAGGGAATGAGGACTGTGCAGAAAGGGCTGAGACTGGATGGCATCTAATGAACCCAAATCTTTCTAAGCACAGGACCCTGCTAAGGTCCACCTGCAATGTAGGGACACTTTATTCTGCCGATAGTAGGTGAGCCATAGATGTTTGCTGAATAAATAGATGGACTGCTAAAATGAAGTAATGAGGTCCTCATCACTGGAAGTGCTTAAGAAGATATTAGATGATTACCTGTCAAAGTGGGGACACCTGGACTAGGAGGAAGGCTGGAGACTACTTGACTGTTGAATTCCTCCCAGTGTAAGATTCTAGGATTTGATGAAATTGTTCCTTGATTTTCAGTTTGATGGCCCAGATCACTGTAAGAACACCTTATAATAATAAAAATAAGAATGATAACTGACATTTATTTAGCTTCATAGATGTAGACGGCCACCTACTTCCTATTTTCTCCATAAACCTTTTTCTAGAGTAAACATATTGATTTCTTTTAATTGATTCTCATAAAGACCCTTCACCAATCTGGTTACCTTTCTCTGGATGCTCTCTAGCTGGTCAATAACCTATTAAAATGTAGGATCCAGACCTCAGCACAGCATTGCAGATGGAGACAGACTAGAGAAGAGGACAAAGGGACTTTACTTCCCTTGTTCTTAAGACTAGACTGTTCTATGGCAGTTAGGTAGGTGGGGTGGATAGATCTTAGGGTCTGGAGTCAAGAAGACCTGAATGCAAATCCAGCCTCATCTGCTTACTAACTGTGTGACCCTGGGTAGGTCATTCAACCATTACCTGTCTCAGTTTCCTCAACTATAAAAGAGGGATTAATAATAGCATCTCCCTCCCAGGGTTACTGTAAAGGTCAAATGAGATGTTTGTAGAGTACTTAGAATGGTGCTTAGTACATAGTAGGTGCTTAATAAATGCTTCTTCCCTTCTCTCCTCCCCCCACCCAAATTAAAGTGGTATTTTTGGTTGCCATCATACACTGTTGACTTCTGTTGGACTCTAGATAGGACCATCAGATCTTAGATTTAGTGAAGAAAAGAACCTTAGAAATTTCCTAACCTAACTCCATTATTTATTTCACAGGTAAAGAGAATGAATTTCAGAGAGGTTAAGTGATTTGCTAAAAGTCACACAGGTAGTATGTGACAGAAATGGGAGTTGACCCCAGCTTTGCCCACATCCAATGTTCTTTCCTCATTTTTTTTGTTTTAATTAAGAAGCAGTTACCTTTCCTTTTCATCTGATCCCCCAAAGAAAAATAAGCCAGTATTCTTTCCCTTGAAAGCTCCCTCCAGTGCTGTTTGCAGACAACCTACTCTCTAGCTTCACTCCCTCCACCTTATACTTATGAAATTGATTTTGTGGAAGCTAAGTGGATTTCTCACATTTACTCTCTATTAGCCCTTCTAAATACTCTATTTCCTATGTGTTTTGAGTACCTGGGCTAGTCACGAGAAGATCATGGAAAGAAGGGTGAATCAGACATTGCACTACAATTTCACATCTACCCATATTTACTATAATTTTGAGGCAGACCAATAGCCTCTACCCTGTCTGGGAGTGTTTTTCAGGGTTGATGGTGGGATAGGCAGAGTGAGGAGGGCAGGTCAGGGTGACTCAAAGTCTCTGAAAGTGAGGACATTTCTAAAATTTCAGACATTGGCACCTAGGGAAAAATTCCTGGGGAGTTCCATTAATAAGATGATTCTGCAATTCTCAAATTCTATTGATTTCAAGACTCAGTTTGTTAGTAACCAGAAAACCTGCTAAAATGTCAACTCTTTGGACCTAAACAGTTTAAAATGTCACTTTGTAGTTTCAGTTGCTGTATGTATTGGGTTAATACCAGTATGAACTACATTAAAGTTTAAAAAACAAAGAAAGAAACAATCTATGACAGCCATGTTTTTCTTTAGCAGGAAAGAAGCATTAGGTTATAAAGATTTATCTAATTGAGTCTACTTGATGAAATATAAGTTGTGTTGTAGACACATGAAGTCAAATATTTCATAGATATTTTATGCCAAACTAGATTTTTCAAATTGACCAGTGGACTTTTTTGCAAAAAAGTTAAAAAAATACCAAAAAACCTCCAGGCACAACAAAATGAAAAGAAAAAAGGAACACACACACACACACACATCTTAGATTGGACAGAGGAGCGTTTTTGAAATTACATTTAAAAATACACCAAGGGGGGCAGCTAGGTGTCGCAGTGAGTAGAGCGTCGGCCCTGGAGTCAGAAGGACCTGAGTTCAGTTCCGGCCTCAGACACTTAATGCACACACAAACAAAAACCTAGCCATGTGACCTTGGGCAAGTTATTTAACCCCAATTGCCCTCCAAAAAAAAAGCAAAAAAAAAAATACACCAATATTTAAACACGACTGTGGTCTTATCTGTATAGATATTCACTCCTATAATGCATATTACAAATACCAAATGCCTATCCTATATGATTCTCAACTCTCCTAGTTACTCATTGTTGAAGACCTTCTCCAATTGATATCATGAGGATGCCAACAGAGCACATGGGCCTTCTAGCATTGTTATTACCATGTGACTAATTCTTTTCACTTAGTTTTTTTTTGATGACATCTTTTGCTCGTTATTTAGGGCAATTTCTGGTTTATGTTGCTTTAGTTTGCTCACATACATCTTGTGTTTCTTCACTGCCCTGTGAGTGAGACTTGTTTTTGATTCTTCATACACATGCACTCATATATAATATATTTACATATACACAAATATACATATATGTTCATTTCACTTGTTGAGTCTTAAGATTGTTGAAGAATTTTTATACTTCATCTTCCACAACTGAGATTGGCACATAGCTGCAATTGTTTTCAGTGTGGTGTATTGTTAATGTATTTTTGCTTAATGGAAAGATCTTTTACATCCATTAATAGACCCATGTGACCTGCTTGAGTTACATGGAAGCCTGAGTTGAATGAATCTGTGAATGGAGCAGGAAGGGATGGAGCAGGAAGGCTAGAGAAGAGCTAAGAGGAAGTTGGTCAGATCAGTTAGAGCTGAGGAAAAGAGAGGAAGCAGGGAATGAACTGTGAGTGTTGGCCTGTGGGATGATCCTAGCAAGAGGAAGGCTTGGGGATGGTGGTTCCCCCTTCATTGTTATTGTGTATAAATTTCTTCGTTGCTATAATGGATTTGGCTTTCTGGTGTTGGGATTCAACTTTCTGGCGTTTGAATAAATGTTTTGGTTCTCTCTTCCTTGTGGAGAGTCTGTTATATTTTGTGTTTCAGAATTATGCTGGTATATTCATAGCCACCATAGGCGTTGTGAATATTGCATTGTCACTACAGGTGGTCTTTTTTGCAAGTACATTTTTGTCATATTGTCATAGCAGATGAGCAATGTCCCATGGAATGATGTTCCTTCAAATAAGGGAACTATATCAAAGGTATAGGGCAACTAGGTGGAGTAGTGGATAGAGCACCAACCCTGGAATCAGGAGGATCTGATTTTAAATCTAGCCTCAGACACTTACTAGCTATGTGATCCAGGGCATGTCACTTAACCCCCTTTGTCTCACTTTCTCATCTGTAAAATGAGCTGGAGAAAGAAATGGTGAGTTGGACATGACTGAAATAACTCAACAACAACAAAGCAAAGATAGATTAATAGGATATATTCAGCCCATATTAGAGCTCCTTCCAACCAAGGCAGACCTTAGAGAGCTACCTGAAGCTCAGAGAGGTCAAGGGACTTGCCTATATTTGTACAGCTATAAGTATAAGAATTGGAATTTGTAGCCAGGTTGACATTTGACTCCAGGACTAGAATTCCATCTGTTATTCCAGGCTGCCTTTCATCAATTAAGCATATTTTGATCTGCAGGATATTTTTTTGTGTAGAAGGATGAGCCAATTGTCAATCAACTACTTTTGGAAATGTTATAAAAGTTCTTCCTGCTTGTCCCCTGTGATTTCCTAGCAAAGTTTCTTCACCATGCTTACTAATGAAGGTACCAGGCAGGTGCTGTGTCCAAATATGTCAGGAAAAACTAGAATTGTAGAAATCCTTTTTTCAACTCATCATGCTTTACTTTTTGGAATATTCTCATATTCTTAGTTGATCGTGGAACAGAATTAGTGGAAAGGATGTCAACATTGAAATGTACGACCCTCACCACCACCACCCCAATCCCCAAATGGACAAGAAACAAGTGAGAACTGATGGATAATTTGTTTCTTCCATTGGTATCCACAAAATGGCAGGCAAATATCAGCACTTTGATTAAAAGTCATGTCGCAGATTTTTAGGTGAATATAAACAAGTCAATCAATTCCCTCAAACCTTATTTGACCTTCAAATCCCTCCACAAGCTATCTCCAACTTATCTTTCACAGCAGGTTACTCCCTCCACTCTCACCCCCAACTCTATGTTCCACCAAATCGAACAACTTGTTGCGTCTTGTACATGGTATTACATCTTCTACCGCCATGCCTTTGTAGTGCCTGGAATGCTCTCCCTCATCTGTTTCTTGAAATCACTAACTTCTTTCAGCACTTAGCTTTAGTGGCAACTCCTATAGGAGTCCTTTGCTGGTTCCCTTTTTAGTGATCATCACTGACATTACCCGGTGCTTATTCTGTTGTTCTTTTCCAGTAGACTATAAATTCATTGAGGATGTTAATCACTTTTCCCTTTATTACTTTATTACTTCCCTATCACCCAGCACAGAGATGTTAAACATTGATACCCTTAGTGTAGCCCAAACCAGATGAAAATGTCATTGGGAAATATTTAACAAAACAAATAAAAGTACAATAAAGCAAAGATAACATTGCACTTTAAAACTAAGTCAATATGCAGCATGGGTTAGTGCCTTTCCTTCCCCATTTCTATTTCTATTAACACTACTGACCTAGCACATGCCTAACTCATCACTGTAATTTACTTGAAGAACATTCCTTGAAGCAATGCCCAGATTCTAGAGATGACAGATTCATTGTAGTAGGATGGCAATTGCCTGCAGATTGCCATGTTGGTAGAAATGTTTCATTTCTCCAGCTTTTTACATTTAATTGAGCCTGTTTGCCAACTTGGTGAGGAAGGCAAAACATTAGAAATCCAAAAAGAAGTTTAGAGTAGCACCATCATTTTCTTGTCTCAGTTGTTTTCATGGGGAATTTTTGCCTTCAATTGATGCTCTGAAGTTCAAACTCCAGAAAGGCATTGTTTCTGGTGAATGCTAGCCACCTACCTATCTCTGAGAAACTAACTGTCTTACTCCAATATGCAAACCAGGCTATATTTTCTTATCGTCCCCCAAAAGTGTGAATTAAATTATAATATGATGAAAAACTCACAGTTTGTAGTCATTCCAAATGTGGCAAACCTTCAGTGGTGCGTAAAATTATTCAGTGAACTGTGGAAAACATCAGAGCGATTCTAGCCTTGAAGCTTTTCACCGAACAACGAAAAAGTGCCAAAAACAAGCAAGCATAGCTAAGCATTTCATCTTGGAAGCGGCTTATTGAATTAATAAGACAAGTCAATTAATGTAATGCTCTGTTGCTTCAGGATAAAACATGAAAAGGAAAAATATGGAGCTGTTTACTGTATTGAGATCAAGCGACCATGAAACCTCCAATATGAAATTCTTTCCTTCTCTAAATCTTTAGGAAACAACAGACATGACTCCTGAGAGTCTGGCATTGGGTACACCAGGGTGCAGACCTGACCCAAAAGAATGGCAGAAGAGTTCTGTCTGCATCAATCTGCCATCCAATAGAATTTAGCACCTTTTGGATGCAAAATTCTATTCTAGGCTCTGGAGAAGATACAGATTTTAGCCATGATTTCTGACCTCATGCAGCTTATAGTCTGAGCTCGGACTGTGGTTGTCTATGCTTCCAAAATGTGAAAGGATATTAATAGGAAGGGAGGGTCATTGTTGTTGTTCTGTTGTTTTTGGTTGCATCTGACTTTTCTTGACCTCATTTGGAATTTTATTGGCAAAGATACTGAAATGGTTTGCCATTTCTTTCTCCAGATCATTTTATAGATGAGAAAACTTAGGCAAACAAGGTTAAATAATTTGCTCAGGTGAGGCCGGATTTGAACTCAGAAAAAATGAGTCTTCCTGACTTCACGCCTATAACTCTATCCATTGTTCCACCTAGCTGCCCTTATAGGAGGATCACAGCTTCACAAACTAAGAATTAGAATGACCCATGGAGGCCATCACTCTCATTACATGTGAGGAAATTGATTCCTAAGAGGTAAGGTAATTTACTTAAGGTCATTCACAAGCAGGATTTGTACCCAGTTCCATTACTACATTCCTCTGTACCATGTAGTCCAGGGGACTATGATTCTTCCCTGGGAGTAGGGCTTGGTGGGGCAACCAGAGGTGGATTTCTACCCTCTCTCAATAATACCATGGTGCCTAAAGCTGCCATGCCGTCTCCCATTATTCATTTTCTAAGTGCCTTTCCTCATCTATACCAATTCCTGTAGGAGCACAGGGTAAACTTTCTGGGTGATGAACTGTCCTTTCTTGGTATGGCTGTGCCCATGGGTGGACTATTCTCTCCTCTGCTGATCCCCTCTTCTATGCTATCCTTTGTGTGGTATCCTTTGGGAGGTCTTCCTGACCCTGAGTCTAACGTTCTATTCTATGCCATATACTTGATGACAGATGCATCCTCTCATTATTTTGGAATTCAGCAGTATAGATTGTAGCACATTCTTCCCCCTCAATAAGTCATGCGATTTTTATCCACTTCTTCCTATCAGTTTTCCACAGGGCAGCTGCCCGATGGTGTTGCTCTAAATTCTTTGCCATTGGACAGATTTGCTCTCTTTCCTCACCTCTCACTACTGACTTCTCTGGTTTCTTTTAAATCCCAACTAAATCCCATATTTTCTTGGAAATCTTCCCCAGCCCAACTTGATTCTTCTCTCTTTTAATTATTTTCTATATATCCTATATCCCCAGCACAACTTGATTCTTTTCTCTTTTAATTGTTTTCTCTATATCCTGTATTTAACTTGTTTGTTCCTATTTGTTTACATGTTGTCCTCCCCCATTATGTAGTAAGCTCCTTGAGGACAGGGAATTTCTTTTCCCTTTTTCTGTATACTTAACATATAGCACAGTGCCTGGGCACATAGTAGGTGCCTCATAAATGATTATTGATAAATTGACTGACTAATGGAATGTGTAGGTTGATAATTGGATCTCCCTTTTTCTTGCCACATGACCAGCCCACTTTCTTTTCTGATCATATATCTCTGTGATGGCACCATTTCTCATAATACTTCTTGCTTGGCAATGTATTATAACCTGTTTATGCCTGCACTCCCCTCTTAGTTGCAGTTTGAATGACTCCCAAATCTTAATTTTTCCGTGATTGTAGTAATCCATGATTTGCAGCTATGCAGTACCACTAGAAGAAGCAAATGATGGGTCCATTTATCAGGATATCTGGTCAAGTTTTGGGGGCTAGCAAGAATACTTAACAATTTCCCAAAGGCAATTCTGACCAGTCTTTATTTCTGGGCCCATTTTCCATGTTCAGTCTGTTTAAGTCATGACATCTGAATGGTTGAGTGCCTCTTCTGCTCTCTAGTCAGATGTTTGGCATATACTAACTTGAGATTTTCTCCGTGAGCTATGATCATGTTGTTCATTCTTGATCAATTTCGTGGGATGCATTAAATTCAGAAAAAAATTCCATATGAGAACTGGGGTCATGGGCTAATTATAGATGAAGAAATTAGCTACCTCCTAGCAGAATTGGCTTTGATGTAGCCTAGCTTGTGGTCCATGCAATCTTTATTTTTTCTGCAGAAATGTATTTAAGTTCATTGTTTTTCTAGGTAGTGCAATGAATATTTTATTTTCTTAGGCAAATGTTTCCCCTCCTGCAGAACAAAATTCTTGCTCAACTTTTTGGGAAGCTTTCATCTTCACTGGACCATTCTCTGTAATAGGGAACTACTATAATAGATAAGCATCATACCATTTTTGATATTCTTATCACCATTAATCTACTTGAACCAAGCTTAAAATATTTTGCTCACATTATACCTCAAGCCTGAACAAAAAGAAAGAAAGATCTTACTTACTAGACTAAAGCAAATTCCCATGCTGCAGATGTTTGACTGTGTTAAGATACCTATCTTGAGGCTTAATCCTTTCCTGGGAAAAGCTAGCTTGCTCTGAAAAGGATAATCTTCCTGTATCACTATACCCTCCATTTCTCTGCCAAGCTAAATAGGTCATCTGCACATGAGAGGAGATGCCTTATACATAGTCACCAGTCTGTACTCTGTTTTCTGTTTCATTTTCTTATAAAAATGAATTTCTTATAGTAATTACTGTAATGATTAATCTCACCAGTGAACAGATTCTTTTTAGATGGATGCTCAAACCTCAAGAGTATTTGGTTAAGGACTAGAATTTTCACTTTAATTCCATAGGCATCTATTGAGCACATATGCTATGCCATAGGAGTGGGCTACCAAAGGATTGTCTGACCTCATCTTTCTTTCTATGTGATGGAGTATAAGGAGTCGTAGGCATAGTACAAGTCAAGAGACCTGAATTCTAGCTCCAACTCTGTCACACTCAGTGTGTTTGAACAAGTCACTAAACCTCTCCATGCCTCAGTTTCCTTAAGTTTTTTTTTTTTAAGCAATTGGGGTTAAGTAACTTGCTCAAGGTTACACAGCTAGTCATTATTTATGTGTGGGTGCTTATTTTCTGAGGCCGGATTCTATCCCGGGTCATCCCAACTCCGAGGCCGGCGCTCTTACTCACTGCACCACCTAGCCGCCCCAAGTTTCCTTAAGTTTAAAGTGGAGTTGAGTTACATGATTTTAAAGTTCTGTAAAGCTCTAAGATTCTGTATCAAACCACTAATAGAGCATATCATAACGATAGGACTCTTCAGATGGTGATTTTGAATCTAATTTACTTCCTTAAGATGAGGCATTGAAGACTTTGCAACCTTTTTATCTTGAATTTTGTTTTAACGGCCCTGAGAATAAGTCAGGGAATTCCAGAGGGCTTAGGGTGGCTCTGGATTCTGAGAGGTCAGTATCAAGGATCACATCCTTTCTGTTGGGGGAAGAGTTAAGAACAAGTATGACAGGGTACAACAGGGTGAAAGATGAACTGCCCACTATTTTTTTCTGTCTTGACTTTTAATCCGTCATCCCAAAGTTACACCCCTGGCCAAGCTAGGACCACTTGTAATAGTTACATTTTACTACCAAAGAAGCTGTCTGAGTTATAGATTTCATCACACATTCCCACTGTTACCTTTATTCCTGTATGAATTTCATGTAAATCTGTTAAAATTATGGAAGGCATGCTGCTTTGGAAATTTATTTTTCAATATGGTAGGCTGAATCATAGACCAGGGTTCAGGTGGGTCCGAAATCCTTTTGGTGGAATACTAGCTTTCAGCAAATAGAATTCATGTCATTTTTCAAAAGTTAGTGACTGGATCAAGTCTTAATGCTCAAAAAATATATTCCCTTTATGTATAACACCTTAAGATACCACCATATGTCATTCAATTAGATGGTTAATTTGGTTGTTTGAATGAAATAATGCAACAAAGACAACTTCCATATCTGTGTTATTGAATTTCTGCCATAAAGTTCTATTTTGATTTTCTCACTGTGGTGCTGAGATGACCGTGAATTTTGGAAGGTTTAATCAGTGGAGTGTACGCTTTAGAAGGTCTGGTTGTTGTTCTGTCATTTCAGTTGTGTCCAAGTCTTTGTGACTCTATTTGGGGTTTTCTTGGCAAAGATACTAGAGTAGTTTGCCATTTCCTTCTTGTTTTACAGATGAGGAAACTGAGGTAAAAAAGGGTTAAAAATAACTTTCTGAGGATTATATAGCTAGTAAGGCAGTAAACTCAAGGAGAGAAGTCTTTCTGATTCTAAGCCTAGTATTCTATCCACTGCACCACCTAGCTGCCCTTAGAAAGTCTTACCAAATTGAAAAAACCCCCAGCAACATTGAGAGTAGTGCTAGTAATGGACTGCATATCTATGGTTTAAGGACTATTGTCTTTTTCATGAGAATGAGGGCTATTTGAGGGCTTTCTTTGTATCTCCAAGGCATAACAAAATTCTTGGCACACAGTAAACACTTAATCAATGCTTGTTGATTGATTGTGGCTAGCCTAGCTGAATTTGGAAGAGCTCTTCACCAGAAGTTTGGCTGCAAGTGGGTTAATTTTTCAGTCATGAAAACTCAAGGAAATTGTCTGCTAAGGTAAAGAGGAGTCATCATGACCTATATTAGTGGAAAAATTATCTATATTGATGAAATAATAAAAAAAAACTTGAAATATTTTTGAGTTCACAGGGTTGATATGAAAAAATTGAAGAAAAATGTAATGTATCTCAAATTTCACATTGGGATTTTTAAAGTACTTGTTGAATTGAGATAGAAAAGGACAGTTATAAGAATCAATATTGTCTTTCTCTTTTGAACAAAGGTCAGTATATCTTAATTAACTAACTTGGCCATCCAAAAATTCAAGAAAGAAAAATGTTCTCTAGAAGGATTTGTTGAGCATAAAAGAACTATTTAGTTAACAGTGAAGTAGGAAAAAAAATCTAGGGAAGAGATTTTTTAAGCTGGGGACTGTAAACTTTTTTAAAAAATTGGTAAGCATACTTCAATATAATTAGTTTCCTCTGCAATACTAGGCATTTTATTTTATGCATTATCAAAATATTTTTATGGAGGGGCTCTCTAGGCCTCAGGAGATTGCCAAAGGAACCTAAGACACCACAGAAGGTTAAGAACTCTTAATTCGGGGGCTTTAGTGAATTGTAAACTCAGTATGAGTCAACAAAAAAGTCAAAAAGGCTAACAGAGGGACATAACTTCCAGGTATCTTGTGCCTTACCCTGGTTAGACCACATATACAGTAATATATTCAGTCCTGGGAGCCACATTTTAAGAAGGACAATTGAAGAGCTGGGGGGTGCCCAGTTGAGGGCAACCATGATGAGGTAAAGGACTGAACTCATGCCATATGAGAAACAGTTGAGGAAAGCAAGGGTATTTAGCTTAACGAAGAGAAGATTTAGGAGGGACATGGCAACTGCTTCTGTTATCTAGTGTGTTTCTTGCCCTAAATTAGAGAAAACTTGTAGCAATGAGTTCAAGTTGCAAAAAAGTCAGTGTAGGCTTGAAGCCAGTGAAAACTTCCTCATAATTAAAGCTGTCCTAAGGTTGACTAGATTGCCTCAGGAAGAGACAGATTTGTTGCCATTGGGACTCTTTAAACAAAAGACTGAATTACCCCTTCTTGGGTATATTAAAGTAAGGATTCTTTTTTGTTTTAGGTATGGGTTGGGCTATTAGAGGTGGGGAACCTGTGGTCTCAAGTCTCTTTGAGTCAGGGCTACAGCTGAGGACCTAGAGGGCAACATGTAGCCTCAAGGCCACAAGTTCTCCACCCCTGGGCTAGATAATTGAGCTCTGTGATAAATGAATAAACATTTATTAAGAATTTACTGTGTGCCAGTCTCTGGAGATACAAAGAAGGGCACAAGATAGTCTGTGCCCTCCAGGAGCTCACCATCTGATGTTATATCTCCTTTTGTTTGGAAACTGTGATTCAAGGATTACCACTGAATGCTCAGCTATTTAAAATTGACCCAACATTGCCATTTTTAATTTACATAGGCTAAATTCTATCATGAGATATTTTATTGAAAAAATTCCAGTAGCCTAAAAATTAATTGTATCTCCTGACTTCTGTCTTAGGCCTTGCTGTCACTGGAGGAACTTTGAGATCATTTCACAAATAGGATTGCAGTTCCCAAACTTAGACCCGAGACACATTAGAACGCTGCCTTTGGGTATTTTCTCCAATAATTGGCCAGGCATGATTCAAGACAAGGTAAAAAAGGGAGATTATGAAGCTTTTCCTGACCCATATTCAGGCCATGGTTATTATTATTATTATTATTTCTTAAATTCAGTCAACTGTCTACTTCTTAGATCCACAAGTCTTTTTGTGCCTAAAGGCTGAGTTGAATGCAATATTAAATGAAAGGGGAGGGGGAAGTAGGAGAGGAAAAAAAAGCTGTTTGAGGAAGTAAAAAGCACCAAGGCCTGATCACTGGTCTTAAACAGCTTTGAAGCTTTGTTTTCCACCTCTGCCTCAAAGCAGCATTGAATTATAAAAATGTTGTAGACCTCCCTCCTGAGAAATACATTATTGAACCATAACAGGGGTTGTCAATGCTGAGAATAAGTGCACATCCTATCCATATTTATTGGGCAAAGACAGAGTCCTGCAAATGTTTAATGCATGGTTGGATCAAGAGAAGGCTTCTATATCTCAGGCTCAAAAATGGATATGGAAAAGGGTAGTGCTGGGGCCTAACAGATATGTTTCAAAAAACCCACTGAAGTGCTGTCCCTGCCCAGGGGAGAGGCAGCTAATTGTCGTTTTTGGAATTCCAGAAGATAACACAATGTGCTGATACTTTTGAGCTCAGCAGGCTTTCAAGTCCAGCCAGTGGGGAGTGTTGCCTATTGATTGCCATCCCAGTCAAATGGGGAGCCCATTTAGAGGTTTGGTGTTGGTATGCACTTAGTGGCTATAACAATTTTGAGTCTTAGAATCTTAGAGAGTGGGAAAGATAGGCCTGACTCTTTTTTTTTCCCAGGGAAAGAAGAAGATCATTTTAATGAGGGGAACAAATCTTCTGGACCCAGTCTTACAATGGTGTTTGACTTGTCTCCCCATCTAGATGGATGAATCCCCGCATGGGGATCTGTTTGGTGATGGCCCATCTCTGATGCTTATCCTGGATTATTCCCTTGCCCTTGGATATTCTCCCTTCTTAACTCTTACAGGAGGCCTTTCTGTATTGCCAGTTGTTAGTACTTCTACCTGCACCCCCCCAATTCCCATTCCTTCTATTGTATTTTAGGTTTATGCATCTATGTATGTTTTGTAATAACATTTTCTCTAGCCTGTAACTACTATGCTTTGTGACTTTGGAATCTTGAACTGAATTGCAGAGGCATATTTAGTCTTGATAGAAGGAAAAATGTCCTCATAACTTGATCTTAACCTACGATTGGCATATGAAATTGTAGAGGAATCTCCCTCTCCCAAGGGTCACAATCATCTGATCTTCTACCTGCCATTTAGAATGAGATGCTTGGGGCACTGAGGGGTTGATTGCTTGTAATGGAAATGCAGATTTAAAGATCTTCCCTGCCCCTAGGCCCTTTGATTGGCTTAAGAGACTTTGATTGGCTTTAAGAGACTCTGAAAATCTTCCTTGATTTGAAAATATGCTCTGCCTCCTAATAGGCTGAATGTGGTCACATGGAGCCTGCGGTAGGGGGCTTGGATTTCAGGAATGACCACACCTTGATGCTGTGTGATTGGACAGTGGGTCAAGAGGGTGGTTACATTCTCTGAGCCAGGAGAAGGCTCTATATACCCTGATGTGAGGCTTTGCTTTGGGGCTCATTTTGAGAAGTGTTGTGTGATTTGACCAGATGAGACTCTGGGCAGCCGTTGAGAGCCCCCTGGCTTTGAAAACCCAGATGTCGATGCTTCCCTCTCTGGTAACTGTGATTTGGTATTGATGTATGTAATGTTGGGACAGTTTGGAAGCCTGTCTGTTTGATCTGTTAAGTTCTGTCTGTATACTCTGAAGTTCAGGTGCTGACCTTTTCCCCCTGATCTAGGTAGTATACGTTTGTTTGATTAAAGTAAGCTTGTTAACTGATTTTGAGTTGCTTTCCTTTACAAAAGCGGATCTAAGAACCTGTGTTGGCAGCCCCCCTGGGGATGCTGGGGTGCTTGCTGCTACACTGGTTTGTTCACCTAGCTTGAAGACTAGCAAACAGGTCTTCTTGACTCTAAGAGCAGCAGCTCTCTAATTATGCCAAACCATCTCTGTTGATAATTAGAGCTATCAAAGAGTCAAATGGACAGACACAATTAGTAATTCCTAGAAGCTTTTGGGCAAAGTCTGGATGACCCCTTATTGAATGTGTCATACAGAGAGTTCCTGTGTATGTACTAACCAGTTGAATGAGATGGTCACTGATGTCCCATCCAACTCTGAAATATTGGAATTACTCTAAAGGGAGTGAGTGACAGAGAGCAGAAAAAAAGGAATGAATTTGATTACAATGTGTGCTGGGTAAGCAGAGTTCTCTCTCACTGAGATGGGGATTTATTTTGGGTGTCTTGGTCATCACTCTGAATGACTATGAATGAGGACTGTATATGCACACACTAGTGAGTGTGCATGCTTGTGGGAGTGGGCAAAGGAATGGCACCTTCATTACATTTGGCTCAGTCCTCAGCAGTTGCCTAACAGCAGATGGCTTGGGACATTAGTAATTCTATTTTTGGCTGCACATTCTGGATCTCTGAGGGGTGTCTTTTCCAATGTGCAACTAATTCTTCCTGTAAAAGACTTTCTTAAAATATGGGTTACATTGACAAGTGTGTATTCCCGTGGCTTGAATACATCAACTAGAGAGAAAAAAGCTGAAGATTTCCATAAAACTAGCATCAAATTCCCCTGTTTTCTTAGCTTCCTACTAGGTGAGGAGTAAAGATGCAGGGGAAAAATATAGACCTTAGAGTCAGAGGACCTGGGCTCAAATCCCATTCCTACTAGTATAACCTTGAATAAATAACTTACTTGGAGCCTTATTTTCCTTCTCAATAAAGGGAGGGGTTCATACTAGATGACCTTCAAGCTCTAATTTAATGATCCCATATGATACTATTTATTGGGCTGGGAGATAGCACCTTTTTTTTTTGCCGTTGGTGTCACTAGTGGGTTAATAATATCTTGGGATTCCACTAAAGACCACTCACAACTTTGAGGCATATACAAAAGAGATGGAAATAAGAAGTAGGAAGAATAAAGGGAATGGAAAAAAAGAAAGAGCGTGACAATGGAAGGAGTGAGAGAGGAAGGAGAGAAAAGAGGAGAAAAGGATGCTTTTAGTTGAGAGGATGGTCAACATTTGTCTCACCAGGGCTGTGGGGATAAATCCTATTTTGGATTTCACCTCCCCACCTAATAACTGTCAATAGGTCCATGACTTGTGATTTTGTCAGTGTGGGAGTAATAATAATAGCTAGAATTTATATGGCGTCTTGTGTTTTACAAAACACCTACATGTGTTATCTCATTGATCTACACAACAGTTCTGGGAAGGAAGTTCTCTTGTTCTGCACATTTTGCAATTTATGAAGTGGAGGTAAATTACTCAGAGTCACACAATTGCCAAATGTCTGAGGCAAGATTTGAACTCAGATCTTCCTGACTCAATTCCACGTCCTAGCCACTGTGCAACCTAGCTTTACCTCCAGGTTGCAGATGGCAACTATCTATAAATCATCTATTACTTATAGACTTCAAAAAGTTGATTGAGGCTCATAGAAATTAAATAATTTGCCATTGGTCACACAGCTAACAAGTCAGAGATGGGCTTGAACCCACTGTATCCTGTCTCTAAATCCATTAGACTATCTTATCTTTCCTAATATATAGCCAGGTCACATCCGAATGAAACAAAAATCAGGGGCATCCTTGGAAAGGAAGAAGAGTTTTATAAGGCACCATGTTGCTTGTGGGGGTACTTATGGATGGAAAAAAAGGAAAGATAGGCCTTGGGCAGCTAACCTCAGTAATGCCTTGGTTAATTACAACTGATGCTCAAGTCATTCATTTGGCTGAAATATCTTCTTCATCCTGCTCGATGTTTCTTTCAGATCTCTATGTCCCTGGTACTCATAGCGCTTGAGCTCTCCCAGTTTGTTTTGGGGGACAATGGGATCAGTTTGCCTTACCCAAAGAAAGGCTCTGACTTGAGGAGCCACCCAGTGACACCCATGAAGTAGATGGTTTGCCTTTTCTTTCTTTAGGTCTTTTCCATCAGAGAAGAATGGGGCAAATGAGTCTTTGTCCAAGGTGCTGCCTTCTGAGTGTGTGCTTCCTTTTATATGGCAGTACCCCCTGGCTTTCTACTCCAATGCCTTGAATTTCTTCATTGGCATAAAGCAGCAGAACTATGTTTGCTCCTTCACTTGTTCCTTGAGCACTGTCCCCTTTTTCCTATTAGTGTTGTGGTCTTAGGCTCCATTGACTGTGCCATAGGAAAGTGGGATGGATTGTCCAGGGTTGTGTTGCCTCTTTTTTCCACATGATTGTATTGAGGATGAATTGTTCTTTATGCAACAGATCTTTCCCCCTCTCGTCACCCAAATTAATCTGGCTTGGGTATAAGAATTCCTAGCTATGGTGCTGTTGTCCCCACAAGTAACAGGACAAGAAAGGTAAGATTGGCCTATGGACCATTCAGGCAGAAAATCTTAAATGTTCTTCTTAACAGCAGGGATTATTATTATTGGCCTGTTAATTGTGTCTGCTATAATTCTCTATGTCTGTGAATTCATACTTTGCTTAATTATCCTTGCATGTTAGACCTATTATTTTTTTTAAATCCTGTTCCTCTAATTGCCATTAAGACTAGCTTGGAACAGTGTTCATTCCTCACTGTTGATTTGGATCCCATTTCCTCCTACTGATAACCAAGGTCAGAATCATTAATACTGAATCCAGGGGGCATCTTTTGTTTTGAAGGTAGACAATTGACGGTTTCATGAAGGAAAATGTTAGTCTGCTGAGGGAACTCATAGGGATTTAAAAGAGATTGCTGGAATAGATTAGAAAGACATCCTTATCATGACATGATCATTGATTCATGGACTTAGAAATTGGAGGGACATCAAAGGTTATCCAGTCCAACTGCCCTCATTTTACAAATGAAGAAACTAACGTCTAGAGAGATGACAAGTGACTTGTCCAAGGTAAATAGAAAGGGTGGTAGCAAGCTGACATCTGAACCTAAGTCCTTTGATTCTAAATTTAGCCTTCCTTCCCCAACAATACAGTATCAACTAAGGTGGGGCAAACTGGACTTTACCCTAGGGCACCAAAATTTAAATGGTTATGACAGTTTTCTTATTTGTTTTCAACGTAAGGAAAAAACAACAAGAAGCCAGCCAGAATAAGGGATTCAGAACTCTAGAGCTGGAAGGGACCTAACTTGGGTGTTGTCTATCATCTGGTCTATTATTCTATAACTGAGGGAAATGAGATGAGACAGAGGATTGACCCCATTTCACACTGGTGCCAAATGGAAGGGACAATAGCTAAACCTAGAACATGACTGCAAGTCTGATTCTTCTTACACTGAACCACACTGGTGTTTAACCTATGTGGATATCCCACTTCAGGGAGATTAATGTACTTCTTAATGCTAAATAATTTTATGTACTCCATACCTTACTCATCAGTTACAATTATACTGTGACATAATTGGACCATAAAACCTCTACATTGTATAGGGAGAGTTAGAGCCTATGTAAAATGCAGTATTCATTTAAATTATGTGATGGTTAAACACAGTCTTAATAATTTTTAATAGAAAAATATGAAGTCATAAAGTTCTGAATATTCTTGTAAAGTTCATTAATCTATAATTCCAATAACAAGAAAACATCAGTCACTGAAAGTTAACTATGAACATCTTTGCCTAGGACACCACACCTACTGAATAGACCAGATTTTCCTCATCATTGCTATAATTCCTGCCAATTAAACTTGTCATTTTTGGAACATTCACTTAATATACACAAAATAGTGAAGGATATGTTATTTTGTCAGTCCTGAACCCTACCTTGTGTGGAAAATTCTTTTACCATGGAGACTTTAATTTATGACACAATAAGCTAAGTTCTAGGGAGTTGCCTGAGGCCCCAAAAGATTAAGGGCTTTGCTCAGGATCACAAATCAAGTGTTATTAGAGGCAGAATTTGAACCTGGGCCTTCCGTGTTCCAAACTCAGTGCCCTATTTGCTATATCAAACCTCCTTCACTTTTCAAGGGTAGAATGGTCAATTTCTATGTGGAATTCCATCCATGCATTCAAGTTGGCTTCTCTTCTGTAATTTACAGTCTTAGAGAGTTGTCTTGGGGCACTGAGAGGTTAAGTGAATGGCCCATGGCTACATAGCTAATATGTGTCAGAGACAGAACTTGAACTCAGGTCTTTACACAGTACCTGATATAGAATGTGTACTTAATAAATGATTTATCAGTTGATTTATGGCTCCAAGACTGATCTTTCCTCCATTATCCATGCTCCCTCTGATTTAATATATTTTCATTTAATATCATCATAATATCACTTAACATATTTTAACCAAACTCTACACACAATTTCAACATCAGTATTAATTTGATCACACACTGAGCTCTTTATTACCAGAGATATTTGATCAAGTTTTTCTACCATAAAATGCTCAGAATTAATAGGCAGGTGGTGTCTACCAAATTTTAGAATTTTCCAACTTGTATATGATAAATTTGAACACAACTTGATCAATTTGCACAATTATAGGAGAGAGGTAGACAAAACTAAAGTGAATTTGATTATAGCTACAAATATTTGTCTGATGTTTCTTCTGCTTTAGAAGGGGGCACTCTTTTTTTCTTTTAACAGTACAGAATACAATATGGCCTCCCTAGTGAATATGCTTCCATGTTAAGCCAAAGAGTGAACTGACAAATGGAGACTTTGTTAACTCTGGCCTAGTTTTTTTGTGTTATCAATTGAAGAGGTATAAGCATACTTGGTGTATAGGGAAAGTACTGAGCTTCATGGAGCATTGGATGTGTTGTATTCTTCAGGAGAATGTAAGCTTCTTGAAGGCCCAGTCTGTTTCATATTTGCTTTTCTTTCCTGTTAGACATCTAGTACAATGCTTGACACATAGTTGGTGATTAATCCATTGGAATTGTGTAAATGAATGTATGTGTCAAAAGGTATAATAATCACAATTATAATAATCATCACTGAGGTCACACAATTCATTTGTGTTTGAGACTCAGTTCAGAGTCAGGTCTTCCCAAATTCCAGCGTAGGATTTACTTTCCATACAACCTCCTTTTCTTTTCTGTTCATTTAATAAATCCCCCAAATTCATAAATTGTCATTGAATATATCTGACCAATTAATGCTCAAGTCAAAATTGTAGAGATGACAGACCTTCAACTTCACTGGAGGCTGTTCAGGTACTTGCTATGCTATTGGTACAACATGAGGCACTGATAACAAGATATCTAGTGAAAAGACTGGGGGTGGGGCAGGAATAAACATATAATAAAATGGAACCAAGCAATATAGAAAGATATCTTTTTTAAAAAATGAGACAATTTTTTATAACAAAATGCATCCAAGAAAATTGAAAAACTAAACTGATATTTTGTTTTTAGAAAAGCAGATGGGATATTTCTTGAAGAGGAGGGAGGGATTAGCAAATTTTTTTTAGAGGGGGAGAAGGGATCAATCAAATTTCCTTTATGTTATTTTAGATGTTTTTGTTTTTAAGAGACCTTTGATTTAATTGGCAAATCAGTCATGCATAGGCAACTCTCTTGTAACTTAGAGAGTTATCTGGGGACATGAGGAGGTTAAATGATTTACCTACGATCATCCAACCAGTATGTGTCCGAGTCAAGGTCAAGCTTGAATCAAGAGCCAGTTTGAAAGGGTTCAAGGAAGCCCATTGTTAAATTTTCACTGTGGGCATTTACACTTTGGAAATAGGCAAGCTATAAAGTGGTCTGATTTACTGTTTTGTTGATTGTCTAGAATTGAGAAAGTGATGAAGTGTTAAGAATGCATATTAAACTTAAAAGTGTCATGCCTTTTCAGAGAGTTGCATGTTAAATATTTGCCAGCACATCCTGAGAAGTGTGACTTGAAGTCAGGTCTTCCTGTCTCTAGGGCTGGCCCTCTATCCACTATTCCATGCTATATGTCACAAAATTGTGTACCACTGTCCAAAGCCTAAAGAAAATGAGATCTGGTATTATGTAGCACTGGCTGGAAGAGTGATGTTATCATAAGGACTTTTCATTCTCAAAATGTGACACATAGGAGGAGGAGGAGGAATGGAAAAACTTTTGGCAGAAGGTATTTACTGATTTCTAGACCTTAAACTGAGCTGTTACCATGACCTAGGTTAAAGCAGATCAGAGTGGCCCAGGGAGGTTAAAGTAAAAACTAATAGCCCATTTTATAAAGAAGTTAATTTAGATTTGACAGAAAATACTTTCCGCTTTCAAAGGTTTGGTTAACCTTTGCTCATGCCATGAATAATGAAGATGGTCTTGTCCTCTAACTTTTCCTAGGCTGGAATTATGCCCCATGTCCCAAACCCTTCAAAGAAAGCAGTCCCAAACATTGTTGAAAAGCAGACTGCCACTATGTGATGTGGATTCAACCACAGCATGGAGTAAATGATGGCCAACTCTGGAGTTAGAGGAATTTTACTGCAGACGAGGACAGCTCTACAAAGTCTTTAGACATTGTATTTACACGGCATCATGAAGAAGAGAAACCATGATCCACCCCAACTCCTCCTGAGTCCTAAGAGCATCACATAACCACTTCCTTGAGAATCTTCATTGTCTCCTTAGCGGAGTAGCTAATAATTCTAAAAATATTTTCCTTGAAATGGTTAAGAACTGTCATCATATATCAATTGAATACAAAGTATGGTTATGAGAGCAAAGCCAGCATGCTAGTATTGCACAAGGGAGAAAGCCTTCAGAACACAAGAAAAGAAAACCATGGATTTCCTTGAGTGATCGAGTAGAAGCAGCAGGAAGCTCTTGATGAAAATCTTGGTGCTTCCTTGAATTCCGGGAGACCCCCTTACTGTGGACCATTTTGGTGTGATTTCTAGATATCTCCAAAGGTCTTCCATCCCATTAGGAAAAAAAAGAAGCAAACCAACCAAAAAACCCCAAACATACAAAAAGTCATGGTATGTAAGCTGCATTGGCGTGTGGTACTGTTTGTTTCTTGAAGAGAATATGTTATATTTCAAAATATTATATCTATTTTTAAATGGTAGAAAGTAAACTGTAGCTCCAAATTATAAGACAGTTGTTCATACTTCATAATCATAAAACCCCCAAAACTTCCATGTTTTCTTCTGACACGCTGCCAAAACCCTGGGTGTTTTCACCTTGGGACATTTCATTACACACAGTGACAGCACTGTGATCAGCTGGTAACCAGTCAGAGTGCAAATAAGAAATCCATTTGGCTTGAAAATGCTTAAGATGGTTTGAATTTTTAAAACATGTTGTTTCCTATGTAGTGGTGGCTTCGCTTCACTACATCCAAAGAGTGGGTCCATTAGTTCCTTGGATGAATCTGAAATTGATAAAAAACAGAGTATATTATCATAAATAATCTATCATTGTATAAGAAAGTGAGACTTTGTGGTAAGTTGTACCCCTCAGGAGCGTTAAGAAAACTGCTGTTAGAGTCAAATGAGAAAATCTATTGTAGCCTGTTGCAAAACTTAAACAGCTATATAGATGTTAGCTAGTGTTGTTATCATACGTCTCCTCTTGGGTGAAAGGACCAAAGAACAAAACGTGTGCTATTTTGCAGGAGTGACCCAAGAAGCTGTCCTTGAGTTTTTTAGTCATGATTAAAGAAGATCTTGGCAGGCTGCCAGTGGGGAAATATGGAGAATATTATCTCTAATATGGAGAAACTTAAGAGTAATAAATATAAAGTCCTAAACTTGGGCTGAAAATAAAAACAAACTTCAGAAGGGGGGAGTGTGGTCAGATGGCAATTCATGAGGAAAGCATCCAGGGATTTTTGTTAACTGCAAACCTCCCATGATTCAGGATGGTTTTACGGCGACCAAGAAAGCTAATATAAACATAGGCTGCTTTAAGAGTGGCACAGAACAGAGTTCCCAACCTTTTTTGTTCCCTATAGTCTTCGTCTTTTAGGAAACCTTCCCATGCTTCCCATTAAATATTAAAGGCAAAAGAATATAGAGTTTACCACTTATATACATGCAAGAAATAAAAGTAAAGAGATTAATTAATTTTAGTGGGAATAATATTGTTATTTGCCAAATATCCCCCATATTCTTGATGAGTTTCTTTACTTCCTGGGTTGGGAAGCTCTGTGACATGGTGGTGATTATTACCCAGATTACAGTCCCTTTGTACTCTGCCTTGGGCATATGTGGAGTGTTGTAATCAGTTCCAATCGCCTTTTAGAAAAGACAGTAATAAACTGAAGAGTGATCAGGATGCTGAACGGCCTCTCAACTATGCTGTTGGACGATGAGTTGAGAAGAAGACAAGACTAGGAGGGTTGACCATGAAAGTGGTCTTCAAGTATTTGAAGGACTTTTGCATACCTCTCCATTTCCAAACACAAGAATATCATCACTAGGAACCTTTGCTTTAGCTTTGCTAAAGCCTGGAAAAACCATATCTACCACATTTCCCTTCTGTACTAGTTTAGTAATCCTGTCAAAAAAGAAAATGAGGTTAAGGCTGGAGTGACCTTTTCTTAATGATGCCATATTGAATCTTTGCCATTCTACTAGGGTTTGGTGTAAATTTAAGGAGGCCAGTAAGAAGATCAGAAAATCATTGGATTTATAGTAACAAGTGAGAGCTTGGGGGAACACCTCACCCACCATCCCCTCCCCATGATAATCCAACCCCAGAGAGTATGGGAAATAACTTAGGCTGTGTTTTGATGGTTTAACTCATTCAGCAGCATTCACTGAAAATGTGCTGAGTACCTACTATGTGCAAGAAATTGGTTTGGGTAAAGTCTTTGAATTTTCATTAGGGGAGGGAAAGGGATTAAGTATTTACATACTACCTACCATGTGCCAGGCACAGTGCTGAGTATTTTAGAAATATTGTCTCATTTGATCCTCACAACAACCATTTTGGATACATGCTGCTATCGTCCCTGTTTTACAGTTGAGGTACTTAGGCAAACAGAAGTTAAATGACTTACTCAGGACCACGCATCTATCTAGTAAGTGTCTGAAGCTTGATTTGATCTCTGTTCTTCTCAACTCCAGGCCCAGAATTCTATCCACTAAACCACTTACTTATGAAAGGTAGCAGGATGTAGTTATTACAGAGTTTAACCTAGATTGAAATCCTTTCTTGGATACATGGTTGCATGAACCTGACAAGTCATTTAACCTGTCTTAGACTTTATTTTTTTTCACGTATAAAATGAGGCTATATCACAGGGTTGTTTCGAGAATTAAATGAGGTAATATGTGAAAAGTGTCTTGAAAAGCTTAAGGTGCTATATAAATGGTAGATATAGTTATTCTCATTTCACCTACTGTATTAGTACAAGTACTGTTTAGTATTAGCATTGTTACTGTTAGTAGTTAGTATCGGTATTAATCTTGTTTCACTTTTATTTTTATATCCCAAGCATTTAGAGTGTTTGACATAGCCCAGCATTTAGTACACTGCTTGGCACAGGGTTAAATGCTTAATAAATGTATGTTTCATGTAGGATGGAGAGAGGAAGAAGAAGAGAGATATTAGAGCGGTTGATTTGGAAGTCCCTAGCCCACCTTACTGCTACTGTTGATAAAGTAAATGAGGAAAATAGAATACAGAGTAAATTAAGGTATACCCCAAAGCCCCAATGCAAATAATTTCTACTCAATATTTTAGTCAGCTAGTCTCCTACTAATGAAAAAGAAATTAAAGAAACTCTAGACAGTGAAGAAGGCTGAGCTGGCTTAAACATTAAAATGTTATATTCAAGAGATGGAGTTGGCTGCCATATTTATATTATTCCATCTATCTTCAGCAGCTAAAGAAAATGAGCCTCTCAGAGTTACAGAATTTTAGAGATGGAATAGACCTCAGAGGTCATCTAATCCAACCTATTTTGGAATAACAATCTCTACAGCTAAACAAGAGGTTATTCAACCTGCATTCCTGTACTGGCGATGGAGTTTTCTTGGCGGTGTGGGGTTTCTATTAGCTGGAAGGAGAGCTTGAATGATCATGGAAAGCAATGGAGAACATAGGGGTTCCAGGCCCTTGTTCACCAGTAGTGCAAATTCTGAGTGAAAGGTGCCGATGTTCCCCTAAGGTCTTCCATAGGAAACATTCTCAGTCCCCTCAGATGATACTGAAATCAGTTTTACCATCCGGATCACCATCTTTGGAATGCTCTCCTGTGTATCAATGTTCCCTATCATGCTCAGCAAGATTAGGTGATCTGCCCTAGGTCCCACAAACAATAAAGCATAGTGCTAGGCTTCAAACATGGGACTTTTTGTCCAGGGATGACTTTACAAGGAATTCTACTGAGGTCAGGTAAATATGTTATGTGTGTGTGTATGTATATATATATATATATATATATATATATATATATATATATATATATATATATATATGTGTGTGTGTGTGTGTGTGTGTGTGTATGTATATAATATGTAAAAAGATATATAGTCACACACATAATTTTTTTTACTTATATTGCTTCCAAGATGTAATAAACCTTTCCTTATCTCCTTCAAATTGTTAATGCAAAATATCTTTCTCTTGTTTGTTTTGACTGTGTCTGACTCTTATTGACCCCTTTTGGGGTTTTCTTGGCAATGATTCTGGAATGCTTCACCATTTTCTTCTCCGACTCATTTTACAAATGAAACTGAGGCAAACAGGGGTAAGTGACTTGCCCAGGATCACACAGCTAGTAAGTGCCTGCGGTTGGATTTGAACTCAGGTTTTTCTGACTCCAGGTCCAACACTCTATTCACTGCATCATATAGCTGCCCAATATCTTTCTGATTACTTATATTTAAATATTTAAATAACTTGGATTTATTTTGTATTTATTCTGTACTTCTATATGGATTTGTCAGCCCTGACAGAATTAAGATCCTTGAAAGAAGGGGGTTGTTTCATTTTTTTTTCCTCATGGCTCCTGGAACATAGTAGACACTGAATAAATTCTTGATTTATTAAAATAATATAAACTATATAATATATAAATAACATAGAACATATTATTATGCAAAATGTAATAATACATGATATAATAATATAGAATATATAATATAACAATACATAATACAATTATACACTTTAATAATATTAAAATAATATAAAACAAAAATCAGCTCAGGATTTTTTCATGTCATTGATGTTTTATCCCAAAAATATTGTTCTATTTGGGGCTTTGGGAAGTTTCACTTGTTTCCATTATGAAATAGTTTGCACTGTTTTGTGCATTCACTAGATAATTATTGTGTTGTGGGCTGCTGCTGGGGGAAATAGAAAGTTTGGCAAAGACATTGTCCCCAGTCCTATTGGAGCTTTTAGCTTAGTGATGAGACCCAACAGGTATCTAAATATTTATAATAATACAAAGTTCACAGATATTAAAGTAAGGTCACAAGAGGAGTGTAAACTAAGCAATTTTGTAATACTTAAGGGGGAAGATGATTAACAATTGGGGTGTCAAAATGTTCCTTAAGGAAGGTGGTATTTGAAGTAGATTTTAAAGGATGAGCAGGAATCAAATAGGCAAGTAGGGATTAAAGTAAACAAAGGTACAGAGGCAATCAAACTGGCATGGATTGGGGCTGGCAATTAGTAAAGTTTGGCTGTACTGTAAATTACATGGAAAGAAGTAGTATGAGAGTGGTGCCAGATTATTGCGGGCTTTGAATGTTATAGAGCTTGAAATTGATAAGTACATTCAGTAGGGAGCCACGGAGTTTTCTGCACAGGTATGGCACAACCAGATCTTTATATATGGAAGATATGTATGGCAGAGTTGTGAAGCAAGGAAGGAGACAGAGGAAGTGGGAAGACTCAACCTACTAATCCCTTCTTCTCAGTTCCCATTGCCACCTTCCAGGAACAGGTCTTCATTATTGCCCCCTTGAATGGCTTCAAAAGCTTCACAGAATCCCAGAATATTAAAGCTAGGAGTGATCTTTAGAAGTCTTCTAGTTGAACCCTCTATTTTCACAGATGAGAAAACTGAGGTCCAATGAAGCAAAGTTCACAGAGCAAAGAGTAGAATCCTGGGCTGTCGTCTGGGCTAAATGTTCTTTCTACTCTTTGATCTATTTATTTTTTAACAAAAGATGACAAACTCCTATTTTCAAACATGGAAGAAAATAGCCATTTGGTAATAAAAAAGAGTAACATAGTGATTACAAAACAAATCAATATTTCAAAATCTACTGGGCATAGAGTAGTGGCAAAGAAGCCACAAGTTATGGGAGTTTAAACCAAATCATTTTATAGAGGTATCCTTGGATTTTTAGGAAAATTGCTTCCAAGTCAAATGTAACCAAAGAAAGCCACAGCATCCACCCTGCTGCCGCTAATTAAAATGGTTCCTGTGGGCCAGCGACAGGAATGGTTCTCATTTCTGAGCACTCTGGTCAGTAGGTATCTCATTTAAATGAAATAAAATAATCCATACTGAGCTGCAGGAGAGTCTATGGATGAATGCTAATGAGACAGTATTGGTTCTGAAGTCATTTGTGGACATGGCATAAAATAAAGTGAAAGTGTAGGAAAGGGGCTACCCAACTGGATGAGTGTCTGGAGACTTGCCTTGTCCTCTTCCCTTCTCTCCCCAAACCACTCCTGTTGACTGGAAGTTCAATTTTTTTTTCTTTTTCAAGTTGATTTAGCATCTCTATGTAATAATAGAATTGACTGAAAATAATATGATCATTTAATTAAGCTTAACAAAAAGTTAAAAAAACGGGAACAGGTAATTTTGGGCTACAATTTTGGTGGGTAGAGTTCTGGACTTGGAATCTGAGAGATCTAGGCTAATGTTCTGCCTCTGATATTGCCAGTGCAGCCATGAGCAGGTCATTTAACTTGTCAGAGCTTTGGACAACTCTATAAATAGACCTATTCATTGTTAGATTTGGATTTAGTTCTGAGGTGGTGGAGAAAATGACTGTACCTATGGACTCACAGATCCTTGACATATTGATGTAAACATCAATTCAATCCAATTGAATCAATTTTAACATGCATTTTTTTAATTTTAAAAATTTATTTTTTTAACATGCATTTATTAAGCACTTTCTATGATTCAAGCACTGGGCTAGGCACTGGATATGGGAAGACCAATAAAGCAGTCCATTTCAGACAGTTAATCAATTGACCAATAAATCAATAAGTATTAATTAAGTGCTTATATGCCAGATGCTGTGCTTGGTCATGGGGGCACAAAGACAAGAAATGAAACAATGTCTTTCCCCCAGGGAGATTACATTCTAAACATGGTAGTGTTGGTAGTGCCATGGGTAAAAACCAGCTGGTACTTCTACAGGGGGGCCCTGCTTTAAGAGAATTCAATATATGAAAAAGTCTGAAATGTTAAGAATGAAGAAATTAGGTTATTACTTTTTTATAAAAGGGTAATTATTAAGTTAAAAAAATTACAAAAGATTTTACTACAGCTTTAACAGACTTCAGGAGAGTGTGCCAATGTTTTCTTGAAGGTCAGGACCATTTTAATTTCTGTCTTTGCACCTCCAGCTCCTTGCATAGCGCCTGGAGCTCTGGAGGTACTTTAGAAATACTTGCTGAATCAGTAATAGCTAGCATTTATACAGTGCTTTAAAGTTTGCCAAGACTTTTACATATTATTTCATTTGATCCTCACAACAACCCTGGGAAGTGGGTGTTTTAAGTCAATTTTACAGATGATGTAACTGAAGGTGAGATACATTCTAGGAGTCACATAGCTAGAAAATAGCATAGAAGGTGAACCTATGTCTTCTTGGCTTCTAGTCCAACATTCTATTCACTGTAGCACATAATGATCCTTAGTGAATGAATACATGATGAATGAATGAGTGACAAGAATCTGTAGTGGAAGGGTTAAACATTCATCTGGACAATTGAGACCAACCCCCTGTTGTATTATGGACTTAACTTGAGTATAAAGTATAAAGATATGTTGTTTGAATTATTTAATTAATTAGCCATGTTCTTTTGAAATTTGGAAGCAAAGACATTTAGCAAGTCTGTAAAGGCGGCTTTTTCTTTTTCAGCATATTGAGAGTTTGAGTACAGTTTGATGATAGATATATGATGTGGGGCCTCTGGAATATCAAACTTCTGAGTTATCAACACCCTCACTCCTGTATGGGCCTTTGTTGGAACATATCTATGGGACATCCATACAAGCAGTGAACCATCTGTGCATGTCCTGGTGTACTTTGGCACGTGAACCACCATAAAGCCACTTACTCTTGTGGTCTTGATCTTATTGCCAGTCGCACACATCCATCCAGAATTATCAGGAAGAGTCTTACATTCTTCTCCTTCGAGGCAAGGCTCCATCTCACACCACCATTTTCCAATCACTATGGAAGCTAGAGAGAAGGAGAAAGAGGGAGAAAGAGAAGGGGAAAGAGAGGAAGAGAGAGAGGTAGGGGGAGGGAGAGAGGGAGAGAAAGGGGGAGAAGGAGGGGCAGAGGAAAAAGAGGAAGAGGGAGAGGCAGAGGAAGAGGGAGAGGCAGAGGGAGATGGAGAAGCAGAGGGAGACAGAGAGGCAGAGGGAAAAGGAGAGGGAGAGGCAGAGGAAGAAGAGGGAGAGGGAGAAGGAGAGGCAGAGGGAGAGGGAGAGGGAAAGAGAGAGAGAATTCATGATTACAGCTCATCAGGACTGCAGCTTTCTTGCTTCTCCAGACAAATAGATTTTGAAGAGACACCAGGTCCTCTTCACCTTTAGTAACTGGAGGAGCCAACTCTATTTAGAAATGGGCTTTTCATTCACAAGCCCAACAATGCAAATGTAATTCTCTTGTCAGACTTCATTGAGCTGTGATGAATTCAGCATCTCATTGTTATGGGAAACATTGTGGGACCACATGCTTTTCTTTATAAAATTTGAGGACATTTTTTCATTAAAGCCCTTTGCTTTGTACATTTGGCTCCCCTGTCAGAATGTAAGCTCTTTGAAGGCAGTGACCATTCATGCTTGTTTTTTTTCCTGTTCTTAGCTCAATGCCTGGCACAGAGTAAGCACTTAATATGATAAATGCTCATTGGGTGAATGATTGGCTGTTTATATTACATGCCTTTTATGTGTTCTTTCCAGCTATATGAAAGAACAGTTGCTTGTTCTTCCAAGTATATCGACCCATCTTTTCCAGGTAGGGAAAGTGCAGTAATTGCCCACAAAAATAAATCTATCATATTTACGCTCAGAGTTGAAAAAGCTGTGTTGAAAGACAGACTGCCAAATCCACAAATACAAAATATAATGACCTCAGATAACCCATTTCTGCAGTTTCAATCAAAGCAGGTATGTGGGTTTTTCCAGCTTTCAAGCTCAGAAGTGAAAAGTCCTAGGAATGTCAGCATTTCTTTAGTAATCACTTCTTATTTATGGATTTTAAAGTAGGCCAGAGGTACAATTCCAGAATATAATTACTATAGAATGTGGTTTATTAGTATGTCTTCTAAATATATACAAACAGACATATAACTGATCTGTGATTTTGTCAGAGGAAATTCTGATTAGAGGACTTCCCTCCAGCAGTGAAGATCACAACTCCTCTATACCCTAATAGATCACAGATTTAGAACTAGAAGGGGCTTTTGTGGGGACCTAGTTTGAACCCTTCATTTCACAAATGCAGAAAGTGCAAGTCAGAGAAGGTAAATGAGTTGGCAGAGATGCTAGAGTAAGGGTTTGAAACAACTCTCTCCCCCAATTCCAAATCCTGTGATTTTTTCACTTTGGATAAATACTAAAGAATTGCCTTAGACAGTAAGAGAAGATAAAGAACTAGGGCCACATACCTACTATGTGTCATAGGGGAGACTTGAACCCAGATCTTTTTTTTCCCAAATCTAATATTTTATCACTATATCATGTTTATATATTTATATATATTCTATATACATGTGTATGAATGGATATCCATGGAAATATATACAAGAGTAAGTTGCTCTTAGAGTCCAAAGGACCTTGGTTCAAGTCCCATAACTGACATTGTTTGGCATTAATGTCTCAGTTCTAGCACCATAAATCATGCTTGTTGCTAGTCTGTATTGATGGAGGCAGTTTCTCACTAACCCACTGATATTAAAGTCTAGACCACTCTGCTTTCTCTGTCCTCCCTACCTCCAGTGTATACACAGATTTTAAGAGAAACAGCTTCTGACTTTATCTTTTCTATGAAGGACTTTGAACTCAATATGTCCAAAACAAATCTTATTTCACCCTCCCACCCCCACCCACCCCTACTTTACCCTTTCCAGGTTTTCCTTTGCAGATAACTCCTCCTAAGATCTTGGTTTTTGGGGGGTCCAATGTTGACCAGTTTTCCAAGCTTGAAACTGGTAGTCATTCTCTCTATCATCTCCTCATCCAATCATTTATGCCACTCTGTATATTCCATCTCTGTGATATCTTTCCCACCAGTCATCCATTCTGTAGTCTGGCATTCAAGGCCCTCCTGCATCTCATATTACCCAATCTTTTAGCTTTGGCTCCCGTTCTTACCTGAATTTCTCCTCTATGCCCTACTTAAAGGAGCATTTAATATCTTATGTTTTCTTATCATTCTCTCTTGGATGATGTTAACCTCTCTGTCCATAGCACCCCCACCCAATATTTTTATGCCTATCACAAAATTACCCACCTATTCTTTAAGGTCTGGACAAAATTCACCTCTTCCTTGTAACCTTCAAGGGGAGGATTTCTATCCTTTGTAATTTGACTCATGTTCAAACCATGCTGGATTTGGAGTCAGAGGACTGGGCAGATTCTTCATTTCTGACCTTCTGTTCCCTCATCTATAGAAGGAGTATATTAGACTACATGTCCTCTAAAAACCCTTGCCTCTCTATATTTATGCTCCTATGACCATATGCTTCCCCCATCAAAGCTCTTTAATTGTATCTTCAATATCACAATTGAACAATTAATCACAAGGAGGAATCTGATATCAATATCCTCTTCCCTCCATAGAGAGATAAAGAAAACAATGAAAGTATTTGCTCTAAACCAGGGGTGGGGAACCTGTGGCCTTGAGGCCACATGTGGCCTTCTAGGTCCTCAGGTGTGGCCTTTTGAGTGAGTCCAAGTTTTATGGAACAAATCCTTTTACTAAGGGGATTTATTTTGTGAAGTTTGGATTCAGTCAAAGGGCTGAGCTTGAGGACCTAGAAGGTCACACTTGTCTTTGAGGCTGCAGGTTCCCTACTTCTGCAAGCCAAGCACTGTGCTAATGGGAGGGGGCAGAGGGGATATGTCTTCTCTTTTGTAGACCCCATAATACCCAAGTGTACCTCATACACAGTAGGTAATAAATGTGTTGAATTATTGACTCCTTGGGGTGACTCAGGGGAAAAAGCTCTGAATTTGGAGTCAAAGAGACTGAGTTTAAATTCTGGCTTTGTCATTTAATAACTGTCTTACCCTGAACAAGTTATTTGACCTCTCTGGGCTTCAGTTTCCTTCTGTGAAAAATAAGGGGATGGGGCTTGGTCTCTAAGGCTGCTATTCTAATTCTAAATCTGTGATCTGGTGAATACTAGCATTCTTTAATGATACTGAAAATGAAGTGTCAGAGAAAACCAACCAGAAATTAAAAAAAAATGTTTAACTTACTTTTAAAAAAATCAAAGTACAGATCCACATATAGAATGGAAACATTGGGAAAATTCTTACCACAGTTAAAACAAGGAACCATTGACCTTTTAGATAGATGATGATCATGTTTAAAAACAAACACACAAAAAACCATTTCTGTTTGTATCCCCAGAGCTTAGCCCAGTGTTTTGCATATAGTAAGTGCTTAATAAATGTTCATTCATTCATTCATTCATTATTCCATCCATCCAATAACTCATCCATCCATCCATCCATTCTCCTATTAATCTATTCATTCACGTGTCATTAGGAAGGGTGAGAAAATGGAGATTTAAAAATTTCTGGGTGAGCATAGATCCAAAGTGAGTTTTAGAACATTTACATAGAGCAGAGGTTTCCTACCTTATTTAGCCTACTGAGCCCTTTAGAAAAAAAAAAAAATTACTCAGCAAACCCCCCCAATCTACTTTCTTAGCCTTAAACATTTTTTTTTGAAATTTGCATCATTTCAAAAAATGTAAAATATTTTAAAATGATTTATCTTAAATTTAATTATTTATTGTAAACTTGTGGGTGTTTTTGCTGCATTGAAATTTTGATGATGCAATATTACATCATGTAACCATAGAGTATTGTATTGTAAACACGTCATTACACACACATTCATTCCTGTGCATGCTGGACTTCCTAATACTACACGAAGCTACTCACCTGCCAAAACTTGCTTGTTAAGACCTGTTGGAGGACTTGACCACTAATTGGTTATAATGTGCATTTTGTATGTTTATTTGGAAAATAATATAATCATTTGGACTTTAACTCTGTTCATAATACATGAAACATGTACTAATGGTTTTTCAATATTTTTTCTCTTCTTTCCTTATGCTTCCACTGCCACCTATTTTTATTCAAAGCCCCTCAATTGCACTGAAGGCTGCTACCACTCCCCCCTGGATCATTCTATCACCCCCTAAGGGCAGTATTGTTCACTTTGGGAATTTGTGAAATAGGGTATACTCTTAGGGGTCCCTTTTTGTTATCATTTAGTCATAAACATCTCACTCTCACCTAATGAAATCACCAGCACTAATGCTCCCTGGTCTTGACTCAAAGGGGAGATTGGGAATGGGGGAAGGATTACCTTTGCCAGTATCCTCCTATGGTGAGCTCTATCAATGGAGAACTTTCCACTGAAGTACAAGGAAAATGAAATACTCCCATCAGTGAGGTCAGTTTTATAAAAAGTGATTTTGCCTTCTTCTGACAGGTACACAGCCTGTTCTCTTTTCTTGTTACTGCTCTTTGACCTCTCAGATTCAGTTCTCTTTGTTGCAGGCTAACAAAGTAGCCTCTGTCTCTTTTTAACACAACTAGTTACTAAATGGAAATGTAGGCCGAAGGATAGGAAGTTTTGTGAAATCTGTGAGCCACCTTTAATGCAAGGATTTGAAGATTCACGGGTTCACAGGGGAGGAAAATCTAATAATAAAAACATTTCAGGCTTGTTCATGACCTCCCCAAAAGAATATCAGAAGTGGGTCTTGTAAATGTCATGATGTAATGTGATAATGTGACTCTTAGCTAGAACACATGTGAATTGAGTTCATTTCTTGGCTTACAGAACTGGAAAGGACCCTCAAGGTCATCCAGCCCAACCCCCTCATTTTACTGATGAGGAAACTGAGGCCCAGAGGAGTTAAGAGATTTGCCTAAGGCTACACATGTGGTAGAACCAAGCTTCAAATCAAGGTTGTCTGATTCTAAATTCAAGCCTTTCTCACTGTACAGTTGTGCCTTCCTCATAATATAATCATTTTTTCTTTTATAATTTTTTTCATTAGAATACTTTATGATTCTGTTTGGTGAATAAATGAAACCATATTTTCAATACAGATCAGTTATCCTGTCATTGTAAACTCCTACCCCTCCCACGTTCCCCATTACTGTAAAGGGCAATACCATTCTCCCAGTCCTCTCAGACTCATGACCTACGACTCATCCTCTATTCCTCACTATGTCTCACCCTCTTTCTCCAAGCTGTTTCCAAGGCCTATCAATTTTACCTTTGCAACATCTTTTTAGTACACTGTCTTCTCACCCTGCTGCTGGTATGGTATGGGTCCTCATCTCCTCAGACTTTAATTATTGCAATAGCGTGCTGGAAGATCTATCAGTCTCAGGTTTCTCCCTACTCCAGTTCATTCTCCATTGACCCTCTAAGGTGATTTTTCTAAAATCCAAGTCCAATCATATTTCCCCCTCATACCCCTTTAAACTCCAATGGCTTCCTATGGCCTCCAGGATCAATTACAAAATGCTCTGTTTGGCATTCAAGGGTCAACCTTCCTACCTTTTCAGCCTCCTTGCTCCCCATCATAAACTCTTTGATTCAGTGGCACTGGCTTCTTGACTGTTTCACAAACAAGGCACTCCACCTCTCAGCTCCAGGCATTCTTGCTGCATGTCCTCATGGGAAGTACATTGGTAGGGGATCATGAGCCAGGGTACCAGAAACTGCATTTATTCTTAGGGTTACCTGGTATAACACTGAGAAAAGTAGTAGCAGCAAGTTTCTAACTGCCAGCCTGCCAACACAAATATGAGTTGGGGACATATCCTCAGAGAAACTGACACTTTTGTCAAGGCGAATGGGAAAGGTAAGAATTTGGATGTTTACCTCAAATCTGAGGCAATGGAGTAAAAGATCTAGCTCCTTGGGTCTTCTGTAGATAAAATAAATCCTGACCTTTAATCTCTGTTTACTCTAGTATCTTCTTTGTTGCAGAATCAGCTGCAGTTTTCTTGCAGGCCCCACAGCTGACTTTTCAGACTCCCAAGGAAACCACAGGTGACAATTGAACTGATTAGTGTTAACAATTCCCAGGTGGTGTTGAGTTGGAGGATTAAGTGAACTTTGCTTTCCCCAGATGGGTGAGCTATTCAGAGCTTTCTTAAAGAGCAAGGAGACTCAAACCCTAGGTAAGAATATTAGTCTTTTATAGGAACTACAGGATTCTTCTTTTAGATACAAAGCCCTACACAGATTGCTCTGGATGCCTTTGATGTCAATATGGTAGCAGAGGAAGAAGGAAAAACATTGAAACTTGCTTGCATCACCTCTATAATAGAAAAGTATATAAAACAGATATTTAAATGTTGACTTGGCAGCATACATAATCAAAACTATATTTATCATGTGTTTTCTTACCAATTCTGGGCTATCCAATCATGTATTTTTAGGAAAGAGAAATCATTTCCTCAGAGCGTTGATTTTGGAATCAGAGAAGCTGGGTTAGTCTTGTCCCTACCAATTCCTACCTTGGTGCCATTTTTTTGGGTTCACTAATTCCTCATTAATGAAATGAAGGCATTGTATTAGACGACTTCCTAAGGTCCTAATCTATGATCTAGTCCTTTGATCCAAAGGTTTCAATCAACCAACCACTCAACAACAACAACAAATCATAATGTATCAACAATTTTCTAGGCACTGTGCTAAATACTAGAGATACAAAGAAAAAATGAAGTAGACTCTGTCCTCAAGGAGCTTCCATTTTAAAATTCTAACCATTCTTTTTAATGGAACTGTAAGTAGGAAAGTAAGGAACTATATGGAACTGTAAGTAGGATGTAAGGGAACACAGGGTATGGGATTTTGCTGTTTCTAAATTTATACAGCAGTATCTAAATTCCCTCTGCATTCCTTTAATGATAATTATTATTTCTGTTTTCAATAATTTTTCATCATGCTTGTCTCTCCCTGATTTCCACTGGGGTTTTCTTGGCAAAGATACTTAGAATGGTTTGCCATTTCCTTCTCCAGCTCATTTTACTGATGAAGAAACTGAGGCAAATGTGGATAATTGACTTGCCCAGAATCACACAGCTAGTAAGTATCTGAAGCTGGATTTGAACTTAGGAAGATGAGTTTTCCTGACTCCAGGCCTGGCACTCTTCCCACTTCATCATCTAGTTGCCTCAATTACTTATATATGGCTTTAATAAATATAAATGCAGAACACTTTCCAAAAATTATCTCTCCTGAGTCAACTCTGTGAAGTTGGAACTATGGCATTGCTATGTGCATTTTACAGTTACAGAAAGGTGTGTCACAAAAATGTAAAGTGTCTTGCATGTGGTCACATAGTTTATAAGTGTCACAAGTGGGATTTAAACCTGGATATTCCTTTTTCATACCTGGAATGTTGCCTCCTGTGTCCTGCTCGTCTCTTCTTAAGGTTTGTATTGTAGAATGACAACTCCATGCTACCACTTCTGCCCTGATTTGGTTGAAACAATGGTGTAGTGATGACAATGTTGTTGGACAGTTACAAAATAGTGAGGGGAGAACAGAAATGCTTCTGATTTTACAATAGTATTTGGAAAAATCAGATTCCTGAAAGGTAATCTTGCTTTATAGTCAGCTTTTGAGGACTCCTTTTTCTGCAAACAGAAGACTATTTGTGTGTGTGCCTACACTTTGAGAAATGGTTCTTTGGAGGAGTTTGAGTACTCAAGTCCTTTCTTTTTCTAAAACATAAAAGGGTTTTACAAGGATATCATTAGATTGTAGGAAAGATAGTAAGGAGAAGTAGAAAAAGTATTCAACAGAGTCAGAAAACACAGGCTCCATTTCTGGATCTGCAACTTTGTGACTATGGGTCTGGCCAAATAGCTTAATTTTGTCTAACCTTCGTTCCTTCATCTATAAAATACGATACTTTAGAACCTGGGCTCAAATCCTGGCTTTGTCACTTCTTTCCATTGTGACATTGGGCAAGTGACTTGATCTCTCTAGGCCTCACTTTCTTCATCTGTAAAATGGGAATGTTGGACTAAATTATGTTAAGGTACCTTCTATCCTTAGATCAATGATTCTATTACTATCCTGCCTACCTCAGAGGGTTTTTGTGAGACTTGATGAGATGTGTGTGTTACTGCAGAGTTTCTTCTCCCACTTGAAAGATTTCCTTTGTATTCTAGCTACATTGATTTACAAAAGCTTTATTTATTTATTTATTGCAGTCAGCATTACCCATTTTATCTTTTATATTCACCTTCATATCTTGTTTGGCTCAGAATTCTCTCCTTATTTATATATATATATATTCCTTTGGAGCAGGGAAAGTACCTCCTACTCACTTCAATTTTTTATGAGGTGATCTTTTACATTCAAGTGGTGTATCTATCTAAAACTTATCATGGTATGTAGTGAAACTTGCTGGTTTAAATGTAATTTCTGCCAAATGACTTTGTTGTATATGCTATGAAGAAACAATATGCTATTCAAAGAATTTGAAGGAAAAGCTTTATAAAAAAATTATAGGAAAAGCTGTGATGTCATCAAGATAGGAAACTCCCACAACTCCCACAAAGTTTGGATGGCAAACTTTTTATGAGCTGGTAGATAAGTCCTTGGGAGCTGTTTGAAGGAACACTTATGTTAAATGGTTTACTCAGGGTCACAAAATCAATAAATCCAAGGTCTTTCTGACTCTAAACCAAACATTTTATCCACTTCGCCTGCTACCGCTGAAGTCTTTTATAAATGTATATTATTATTATATATAGTTCACTAGAATTGTTACTGATTTTACAACAACAAAATCATATCATTTAGCATACTTTTTCTCCTTTTAATAAGTAAAACCATCAGCTTTTATAGTTATAGACATGTTAAAATATTACTTATGTTTAACTCCTGCTTCTAAATATTAAATTGTGTCCAGAAATAGTGGGGACTGAGTTCATTTGCAAAACTAGTATTCACAATCTTGGTGGTAATGGGAAAGCTGTATACTTTTTGTAAGGTATTTCATTTTAATCTAACTCCTACTAGAGAAGATTGATATAAATAAAATTTAAATAGAAAACACATTTCAGATGCCAGCAGTGAAAAAGACTTTGTCAGCCTAATGAAAAGATATCAATTTTCTCCACTTTATTCAATAAATGGTGAGTCATTTTCTAAATGGATTAGATTAAAGGAAAGTTCAAACTCCCAGTGAGAGGCTCTTGGCACTGATGGAGACTTTAGACAAGGGAGAGGGAACAGAGGCATGCACAACCTTTTAGGCAGCTTCAGATCTATAAAAATGGACATAAATTGGGATAGTAGTATCTCTAACCCTGAGCTCACCTATTCCTTAAGAAGCTTAATCTGGTGGAATTGAACAAGGCACATTGCTTCTTTTATTTTATTAGGATGTGAAGGGTTGCTAAGTGAATTACAGAACTGCAAACTTGGGAATCTATGTAGAGGTGGTAGACTTGAAGTAAACCCATTGGCTCTGGATGTCTTATATATCGGTTTTGGAGACAGCCAGGGATATGTGTTAAGTGGAAGTTTGATAAGGTAGAGCTGTGATAAAGTAACAGAGATGATGATGTTTTAATGCAGGTTGTGGAGAATTTGTGATGGTGTCAGGTCCAATGTAGTCCAGTTTAATTTCAGAAATCCCAGTCAACTATTTGTTCAAATAGTGTGTACATGCAATTCTCAATGGAAAAACATGAGTGAGACCAAATGGATTTTCAGTGCTTAATAAGTAAGCAGAACACACACACACACACACACACACACACACACACACAGAGAAAGAGGGAGGGGGAGAGAGAGAGATATACAGACAGAGGGAGAGAGAGAGAGAGAGAGAGAGAGAGAGAGAGAGAGAGAGAGAGAGACAGAGAGAGAGACAGAGACAGAGACAGAGACAGAGACAGAGACAGAGAGAGAGAGAGGGAGCATCTGGGAAGTACTACCTGACATGTCTAGAATTTGGTCTATCTGATGCAACCAAACAGGTAAAGAATGAGATCATCATTAAAGCGCTGGTTTGTTTTATCTTGATAATGTCAAAGAAAGAGTGGATCCTCTCAAAGTGTTTTAGAGGTGATATCTGTTCAAAACAAGATCTTTGAGATCCTTTCCAACAACAATGCTTTTCTATGATTCATTTGGGTTAAATTTGATTCTGGGGAGGTTCTAATTATCTTTCTATGCCTCTCCTCCCATCTTCCTTTCCCTCTCCCCTCTGGAAAAAGGTGGTTCCCCCATTATATATTGATAAGTGAAATGAAGTTTTTTACTTTTCATTTTTATAATGAACTTAATAATCATAGATCCCATCATTTCAATATTTAAAAAAGAACTAAAATGGTAGAATATAAAACTGTGAACTTCTGTTATGCAGTTTTAAAAATGTGTATATTGTGTAATATGTATAAAGTAGCAACAACTAACCCTATTGCATGCTTGTTAATTCCTGCTACTGAGGAGGTTGATGTTGGTTCATCACTTGAGTTCAGGAGTTCTCAGTTGTAAAAAGGCTAAATCCAATTGCATGAGTGGCTGCATCGAGTCTAGTACAAATATGGTGAGTGTCTGGGAGTGGAGTACTCCCAGACTGCTTAAAGAAAGGTGAATCAGCCTGGCTTAGACAAAGGGTGTATATGAATGCTTCCATTTCAGTGAATATTGGGATAGGGCACTTGAATGGTTGGTGTACTTCCAGCCTGGGCTAGATAGGGAGGCCCAATTTAAAAAAAAAGCGGTGACAAAATTATTCTTCGTGTTCTCTTCTGATTTTGTTTTCTGTTTACTTTTTAATGTTTTTGTCAATTTTTTTCTTTTCTTTTTTGTTTTTGCATCTTCATCACTAGCTACTAACTCATCTTCAACTGTTTTTTCCAGTTCATTTTCTCCTCTCCGTATTTTTTGTGACTCCAGAGCATCTAAGGAAAAGTGAAGAATCCCAGCCTCCAAATAGATAGACAAAGCAACTGAATGATGGTGTTTTTCACTTTTCATTCTAAGAACTTGGTCTCTGACAGACACATCCTAAGGATACTTTACTTATTTCACTGTGTTTCTCCCTCATTCTGCCTGGGAAGTGATCACACTGCCCTTCAAAGAACACCAGATGTGGAGGACAGATACCAGGCTGACATTAGCCATATGCAAATTAGGCATTTTCTCAGAGCACTTCAGTGCCAGAGGTATTGTTGAGGTTCCTTAATTACAACCTAGATATGTTTGTTGCAGATTAAGGATAACTATTATAGTCCAGGAAAGCAAAAATTCATTTTTTACTAAACTATTAGGATTCATTTGGCTCTGGTCAGATTCAAGCAAGGGGGAAAGCCTGTAGAAATTGCCCACAGTATGTATTTTCAGAGGCCTGTTACAGCATTGGGAAGAAAACTTGTTGAGGAATAGAAACTGACTGTGAAAAAAAGTGGCAAAAATAGCAACTAAAGGAAAGGTTTCTAATATTTATTTATTTGTCATTTAAAACAATTTTCTGTCTGCCCTGAAATTTATCTCAAAGTATGAGCTGGGTGCGGGAGGGAGAGATTGAGGCTGGAAAACTTGTTTGAATTGATGCAATTTGGGGAGAAAGCTAGTCTGGAGGAAACTTTTTTTCCCCCTGATAGGCTATGAGTTTTCAAGGTGGCTCAAACCCAAGCTCCAATCTCAAAAACCATTTTCGTTTCACTTTCTGAAATGACAGCTTTTCTCAAGGCAAAAATAAAGCCTGCCAGTACGGTCAACACAGCTTAAGATGAAATAACAAGAAATAGGTGAGCTGTCCTTGGCTGGAGCTTCCCACCAGGTTCTAAAAGTCTGAACTCGGGAAGAGGGAGACAGAACAGGGACATGATTTCCCATTAAGTGATCACATTTATCTGAGTTGTTCCTCCTAGGGTTATTGTGAGAATCAAATGAGTGCTTTGCAAACCTTAAAATGCTCTAGAAGTGTTAGTGATGGTGATGATGATGATGCCGTAATGCAAACTCTCGTTTCAATTCAGTTACATTTAACGTGTACAGTATGTAGCCAGAAGTTCATATATGCATAGTAAAAGGTCACCATAGTATCACAGATTAGAGCTGGAAGGGTCTTTAGTTAGAGGTTATCTGGTCCAATTTCCTTGTTTTAAAGTTGAGGAACCTGAAGCCCAGAACAATTACTTAGATTTCCTAGGTCAAATTACTAGTAAGTAAGAGGTAAAATTTAACCCCAGGGCCTCTTACTCTACCTCCATTGCTTGCCATCCTCTCTCTGGTGACTATTCCCCTCACAGATAAGCTATGTAACTAGGAATCATAGTGAAAAGGCAAGCGAGAATGCTGAATTTGGAGTCAACTTTTCTAGGTTCAAATCCAAGTACCATTTCTTAGTACATTTGTGATATATGGAAAGTCAAAAAGTTTCTGTGCCTCAATAATCTCATATGGAAAATGGAAGGAGTCAGGTTAGACACACCCTTTCCAACCTAACTCTCTGATTAAATGATTTTACTAATTTGGAGGTGTCTATCTAAGAAAATATTAGCAGTGCTTGGATTTCTAGAATTAAGAAGCATATGAGGGCATCTCAATTCCCACTTACTAGCATATTATTTGAATATTTAACTTAAGTGAACAGTCTATCAAATTGCTGATTTAGGACTGGAGGAGATGGTAAGAGTTTGCTCAATATATTCTCTCCCACTAATTCCCTCTGCAATATCCATGTCAAATGGTCATCTAGTCACTTTGTTCTTGAGGAACCAGTGCTTAGCACAATGCCTGACACATAGTAGGTGCTTAATAAATGCTAGTTGATTGATCGAGGGCACCATCCATGATGTTTGTCATTCATTAAAGCATTTCCTAAAATTCAAAGTCAAACTCATTAACCCATAAATTGCAGACTGTTTTCCCTTTTCTTTTTGGCAATAAGGGCATTTTCCCTTCTCTTATTTTGGGGAAATATTTTGGGGAACCTCTCCCATTTTCCATGATCTTTAAAATATCACTGAGAGTGGCTTAGCTATCACATCTGCCATTTCTTTCAGTACCTGAGGATGTAATTCTTTGGGTGTCAGGTGATTTCTCTGGGTTTCAGTTTCTTCATCTATTAAGAAAAGGGATATTGGACTAATTGACCTTTAAGATCCCTCTAAATCTGTGATTTTAAAGGACATATAAATGGTTCCTTGATTTCATACTTTTCATCATTTAGAGAGAGCACAAAGTTTTGAACAGTATCTAAAGGAGGGCAAACAGTCTTGAAAAAGGTCTTGTTTCCATGACATATAAAGGTTGGTTGAAGAAATTTAGCCTGATTCTGGAGAGTAATGATATCTGTGTTCAAGAATTTGAAGGTGGTTACAATGAAGAGGGATTAGTGAGGAGGGATTCAACATTATTTTTGGCTAGAGACAGCTGAACCAAGAGGAATGGGTGAAAGTGGAAAAGAAGTCAACTTATGTTTGCAGTCAGAAGCCACAGATAAACTTCCCAACAATGCCCTGTGAGGTGGTAGGCTTCCACTCCTTGGAATCTTTTAAGTAGAGACTGAACAGCCACTTGTCAGGTATGTCACAGTAGGGATGTTTTTGGTGTCTGGGCTACACTAGATGGTCACTGGGCATCCTTACAATTCTCAAATTCTGTAATTCTGTGAAGCTAAGTGATTTATTCAATTTTACATTCCTATAAATTAACAGGGCCAGATTTTGAAAACAGTTTCTCTGACTCCAAATCCAGGGCTATTTCTATAACACCAGGACACTACTGAATTTTCAGCAGCTGAATTTTGAAAAGTAGATCGAATGCTCTTTTCTGAGGATACAAGCAGCAAATATTAAGAGACCAAACCTTTTTGAGTAAGGAACAATAAAACACAAAATTAAAAGTGACACAAAATCTCTTGGTTACTTCCAACTGCAGGTCCTGTAACCTCCAATGTGACCTAAGAGACCAACAACCTTAAACTCTAAGATTCTAGGGGAAATGTGCTTTGAATATGACGACTTTCCTCTGAAAATACCACATCACCATGAAGATATGAAGACAATCCTTAATATGACTAGGGACTGAACTAAAGTATATTTTACTGGTAAAGTGAGAAGCTTAAAAGACATTTGGAAACTAATAGTCGGTGAAACTTCCAAACTAAAGATTCAATGTTCTTGGCTATCATTCATTCTAAAATAATCAAATGGGAGCATGGCATCATTTCACATTTCAGGATGATTCCAACAGTAACTTTTGGTAATGCAGTTATCCCTTCCACATCAAGATTAGGGGCAGAGTGCCCCCCAAATCTGGAAAATCCCCTGAAGTTTTTTGATCCTTCATACTAGAGAAGAAGTCTAAATTATTATGGTATTAAACAATAAACTATATTAATGTTATACAATACTGTAATATATTTTATGTATTTCTGAGTTTCTAAACATTTTCTGTGTTTGCTGGTTTTGCATGCTGGCCTTCGTGGCTTATGCAAAACTCTCCCTAAATTCCCATTTAATCTCTTATGCCAGCCTGCCATATCTCAGACCCATGATGGGGAAAGCTATGATGTGAAAGGGATAATGTAATTGAATTTGGAGACCTTGAGTCTTCTTCAATGACTAGCTGAGCTTATCAGTGTTGGACAGCTCCACCATCAGTACAGTTTCTTACCTATCATCGATGACTTCCCATCCTATGCAATTCTTTTTTATCTTATTTTTATTTTATATTTTGTTTTATCTCTTAATTATATATAATTATTATTTATAATTATATAATTATTATTACATTTTATTTTTATCTAATATACAATTATTAGTTATAATTATACAATTATTATTATATTTTATTTTTAGATCTTAATTATCTTTTAAAAAGTAGTGTAGTGGAATAGTTTTGGGGTCAGAAGACCTTGGTTCAAATGCTATGTCATTTATGAGCTTTGTGGCCCTAGGCAAGTCACTTTAACTATCTGGCCTCAGTTTTTTTTTTTTTTGTTTTGTTTTTGTTTTGTTTTTTGCTTTTTGGAGGGCAATTGGGGTTAAGTAACTTGCCCAAGGTCACACGGCTAGGTTTTTGTTTGTGTGTGCATTAAGTGTCTGAGGTTGGAATGGAACTCAGGTCCTTCTGACTCCAGGGCTGACACTCTACTCACTACACCACCTAGCTGCCCCTTGGCCTCCATTTTAACATCTATAAACACAAGGGAGTTGGATTTGATGATTTCAAATATTTCTTTAAAAGCTAAATCTATGATCCTATGACTTTTAATAATCCTTCATGGAGGAGCAGGAAGTAATGTTGCACAATGCAAGAGCTACTGCATTGAGGAGGATTTGTGGATAGGCAGAACAAAATTTGCACTTGCTGGAGGCCTCCTCAGACTTTTAATATGCCCGGGGGGCGAAGTGCAACACTCTGACTCTCCTGTTATCCCTCCATCTTGCTCTATAAGTATCTCAGTTTTCTAGTTTTCTAGGTCCTTAATTACACCATTCATACCAATTCCTTTATACCCATTTAAAATGGCCCAAGGGCCACTTCAATCCATCATACACATCTTTTTTTTTTTTATCAGTCTTTGCTTTCCTCTCAGATTGTAGTATTACATGATTTGGACCTGCAGAGCATTACTGGGATTGTTTTGGTGTTGAAAAGAAGCACTTTTGTAGCAGTGAATGCACTGGGAATTTTTATTTGTACTTAGTTATTTGCATGTTGTCTCACCCATTAGAATGTGAGCTTTCTCAGGCCTACTAATGACCTCTTGGTAGAGCTGTGAATTGCTCCAGCCTTTCTGGAAAGTAATTTGGAACTCGGCTCCCAAATCTACCAAACATTATGCCACCTACCTTCTTGATATTAAAGTTATTTGATAAGAGTTATGCCTAAGGTGCAGCAAATTTGAATAATTGTCCCAGATATTATGCTTTTTTTGGGTGGAGGGTTGGAAAGCTCATTGAGGATGATGGGTAGGTGCTCTGTGACTACTTTAGTAAAAGATAGTTGGATCTGGTGACCCAGGGAAGAAAGAGATGGTCTATTGCTGCTGCTATAACACATACCCTATTATAAAACTCTTGCTTTGTGCAAAGCACTGTACTTTTAGAATGTATTAGGATACATTCTCCTCCATTGGAGGGAAGTATCAATGTCAATGAACTCCCAGATCCTTTGAGTTCCTGGAAATGATTGATTGATGGTTTCAACGTCACGATGAAACTAACAGAAAAAGACAAAGTTGAGATCATGAGAAAGAAGAGTATAGAGACTAGAGACTTGAATATATATGCTTATATACACGCCTAACTATCAGGTCACCCTATCTATAGCTACAGCATAAAATTAAATACCATAATACATCCATAAACTGAGGCATTGAGGTGACAGAGTATTGGAACTGGATTCAAGAATCCCTGATTTGAAACTCAGCCTCAGGTACTAACTAGTTATGTGACACTGGGTAAGTTCACCTCTTTCAGCCTTAGTTTCCTCATCTGTAAAATGGGGAAGATAATGGCATCTAACTCCAGGACGGTTGTGAGGATAAAATGAAATAATATTTATACAGCACTTTATACACCTTAAAGCACTCTCTAAATGCCAGCTACTATTAATTATTATTCCGCATCTGAAAATCGTCTTAAATGGTGGGTATTGAGCTTCATTTTAATTGAGCGTGGATTTTTATTTTTAATTCGCATTTTTCTAGCTTATCCACTACGTTTACTTACTTAGAGTCGCTATGCAGTATGGGAAAGTCACTCTGATGGGTTCTTGAAACTTCATGGTGTTTGCCTAGTGAACATCCCTTTGGCATTATTCAATTAAAGTCAGGTTTTTATTGTTTTGGTACAGTCACAACTGTTAACTTTCACAGCATATTTCTAATAGGGGTCTAAAGGAACTAAGTTATTTTAAATTTGCCTGCCAGCAGAAATACATGATTAGAGACCTACCAAAGCTATAAAGATAATTAAGTGAATAACATTTAGGGAAACTACATTAACTAATAGCTTCATTTTCAATTTTTCCAGTTATATTGCACCATATATAAATTTACCAGTAGCAAGGAACTATTGAATCTTTTCCATATTTCTTCCAGCAGAATGTAAAATCCTTGAAGGTAGGGATTTCTTTTTCTTGGTGGCATAACCCTAGGACCTCAGACAGGGTCTTATATCTAGGAAGCACTTAGAGTTGTTAAACTGTTGAATTTACTGAAGCTGAAATATTTGTATTTTTTAGTATGGGGGGGTAGAGGAAGAAAAATAATCCTGACTGTGCAAAGCATAGAATTTCAAAAAAGTTTAGTAAGATTTTCCCCCCTAATTGAAGGCAAGAGACCAATTAATGCATACTAAAGCTGCATTTGTAGACATATATCCTTGGTTATAACTTTGTAGATGCTTGTAAGTGTCTCTTCCCTTTGGGAAAATATAGAATGGAGTTCCCTCCTTTGATTGCCCATTGTACTCCATTTTTCTCTTAATGTGTTATTCATGAAATATTTTCTATTATAATTATTTGTGTATGGATCATTGTTCTACTACACTATCTAATAATCATAATCCTACCAGACCAAGACTCCTTAATCTATTTTTGTGTAATGTACTCTTTGGGAAGTCTGATAAAGCCTATGTATACCCTTTCTCAGAATAATGCTTTTAAATATGTGGGATCACAATGGAAACAAGTCCTACTGAAATATAGTTATCAAAATATATTAAAAGAAAACACCAAGTTCATGGACTACAGGTTAAGAATCTCTTTTAAGTAGGTTCCATAAGGCAACTGACTTGTACCATTGGTCGCTAATGAAGAAGAGAATTTTCCTGTAAGAGTTTGGATATAAGTCCATAATAAGTTTGTCAGATTAAATAAAACCTGTCCTATACTTAATGTTATGTTAGCCTGAATGCTTTGTGATCTAAGGGAATTATTTTTTATAAGAGACATCAGGCAAATTGATACCATAAGATCATTGTGGAATGGAAGGACATTAGCAGCATTGAATCAACCGCCCTCATTTTATAGATGAGGAAACTGAGGCACTGAGAGATTCAGGAACTTGCCCAACATCATGCATTGAGGATATGTCTAAGGTGGAATTTTAAACTAGATATTCCTGACTCTAAGGTCAGTGTCTGATGTACTAAAGAACTGCACCGTATTGGCTCTGATACTCCAAAGGGAAGCCCAGAGTAGAAGAAAATCTTAAATTCTGATATTTCCAGGTAAAATTCTGGAGTGGTGTGAAGTGGAGAAAGATGAATCAGTAAGGAAGACTATCAAGATGAACCTATTGAATGACACATCAAGAGTGAGAATCCACATGACCCATATAGTGTGATGTAGGAGGAAAGAAAGTTAATGTAATCTTGGGCTGCTCTGAGAGAAGAATCATGTATAGGAATAAAAAAATGGCAGTCCCATTGCTCTTTGACCTCTTCAGAGCATAGCTGGAGTGGACACCATATATTAGGAATAATATTGATGAACTCGAAAATACCAAGAGGAGGGAAGCTAGGATGGTGAAAGGCCTTTCCTGAGATCATGCTGTGTGAGGAATGGCTGAAGGAAATGGGAATGCTAAGCCTGGAGAAGAGAAGGCTTAGGGAGGCCCATGATAGCTATATTCAGGTATTTGGTGGTCTGTTAAGAGGAAGAGGGGTTAGATTTGTTATGTTGGGTCTCAGAAAGCAGATTAAGAAGAATTATCAAATTTGCAAAGAAGTAAGTTTAAAGAAAAAGAAAACTTTCCTAAGAATGAATATTTTCCCAAAGTGTGATAGATTTCCTCAAGAAGCCTTTCCTGGTCCATCTTAATGCTAAATCCTTCCAGCTGTTGATTATCTCTAATTTATCCTATACAGTATGTTTATGTGTATGTATGTGTGTGTGTGTGTGTGTGTATGTATGTATGTATGTATGTATTTGCACATACTTATTTGTATACAATCTTCTCCATTAGACCATGAGCTCCATGAGGGTTGGGGCTGTTTTTGCCTTTTCTTTCAACCCCTAGTACTTAACACAGTGTCTGACACACAGTAGATGTTTAATAAATGCTGGTTAACTTGATTTGGGCTGCCTTTCTGGTAGTAGTGGTTTCCTTCTCACTGGAGGTCCTCAAGCAAGGGCTAAATGACCATTTTCTAGGTACTATATAGTTCAGGTATGTACTTGATTATATTACTTTTTAGGTGCCTTCGGCAACTCTCAGAATCTGTGGTATAGTCACAATGAGTCCAAAAAACTCATTTCCATTGTATGTTCTCTTGCACTGATGAGCTGTGACTCACTGCTTCCTCTGAAAGTTATAATCACAGCTATATTGGTGAATGATTCTACCATCATAGTTGTAGACCCAGGGAAGTCTTAAACCCTTCTCTTGGCTGTCATGGCTTGTTACATGAATTTAGTTGGAAGCCTAGTGATGTCCCCAGTTGACTCATGGGAGGGAAGTGGAAGATCCATAATGAAGTAAAGGTCCAGAAATGTGTTCACTGCACAAGAACATTTTGTATGTTTCTAAAATATTTATAAAACTGCTCAGTGGCTTTTCTCAGAATTCTATCAAACTAAGAAGTTAATTTTATCAGCCAAACAGAGACTCATCTTCATATTCTTTGCTTTTAAAAATGCATTCAGCCGTTGGAACAACTTGTGCCCAGGGCACTGCTGTTTGTGTCACTCATTAAGGAACCCAGCTGGTTCTCCAAACTAGAGAGATGTGAGCAATGGTGCTCTGTCATTGGTAGAACAAGGATATTTGGCTTCCTAGGAAGATATAACCTTAGTGAAAGAAGAGCCTACTTTCTGTAATACTGTCAGAAGAAAGATGTATACGTCTTTTTTTTTTTTTTTGCTTTTTGGAAGGCAATTGGGATTAAGTGACTTGCCCAAGGTCACAAGCTAGTTTTTGTGTTAAGTGTCTGAGGCCAGATCCAAACCCATGTCCTCCTGACTCCAAGGCTGGTGCTCTATTCACTGTGCCACCTAGCCACCCCATGTATACATATTCTAAAACATATTCAGGGAGCAAGCATTTATTTGGTAGCTGCTCTATACCAAAGACTGTTGTACTGGGTTTTTGGGATACAATTACAAAGATGCATTAGTTCCTACCTTCAAGGAAGTTTCATTCTCTTGAGGGAACAATGTATAAATGAACACAAAGTGTTTTTAAGATAATTTCAAGAAAGGGACATGCATGAATGACTGTGAGAATCAGGAAAAAAGATTTCTTGTAGGAAGAGGCTTTTAAAGCCAAAATTCAGTTTGGGAAGCCTAGACCTAAACTCAAAAGCAAACTGTAGGGAATGATGGGGAGTTAACTTTCTGACTCAACCTGTCTCTCCAAAGCCTTGGTCCTTTTGTGGTGACTGCTGTTCCTCTACCTTACTCCTCTTAAATGTGGTATCTATCTTTGTTTCTCTTGGTTCAGTGGCACTTATCAGATTATGGAATCATGTACCTTCTGCCAGTTAATCAAACAAATATCAGGCATTATTAAACACCTTTTGTGTGCCAGGCACATAGTGAGATAGGTAGATGGCTCAAAAGAGAGCACTGGGCCTGCAGTCAGGAAGACCTGAGTTCAAATCTGACCTCAGACACTAGCTGTGTGACCTTGGGCAAGCTACTTTATCTTTATTTGCCTTAATCCACTGGAGATGGAAATGGCAAATCACTCCAATATTTTTGCCAAGGAAACCCCATGGACAGTACTGGTGGATGGTGGTCCATGGGGTCATGAAGAGTTGGACACAACTGAATGCCTGAACAGCAATGTGCCAGGTACTGTATTAGGTACTGGAGTTAAAAGACAAAAATGAAACAATTCTTGCCCTCAAGGAGCTTGCTTGTATTTATTCAAGAGAGACAACAAGTAAAGATAGATACAGCAAATAGAAGCTGGTTTCTGGTTTTGACATTCTATGATTTTATGGCAATAGTTACTATGAATTTATACCATTCTTTTTTATCAACATAATCTTGGTTTTGTTTCCCCTCTCCTCCTGTTTTCTATCACCTTTAATCAAACACTGGGCTCAAGAGAGATGTCCCAACAATGGTATATATGAATATCTTTAAATATCCTGTAGTTTCTGGGGGAAAATTCAATATTTAGATTGTTTCCATGGAAAATACAGCTCCAGCCATTTCTTATTCAGTTCACAGCCTCAATCTTGAAGAAGAAAACTCGTTGTTCTGTACAAATGAACATTGCTCATGGATCTCAAAATATATTTTAATACTTGGCCTGGTTCATAAGAGCTGAGAGAAAATGCATCTGTTTGATGATTCTCAGTTTCCTTTTAATGAACAGGATGAGGCTGCTTTTGCTTTTACTAGAAAAAGGGGAAAATCTTGTGAAAATAGTAGAGGGAAAATTTAATTCTGGGCTCCAGCCAATACATGTCAAAAATTCAGCTTGTTGGAGACAAGCTTTCAAGGTTCTGCTTCCTGGTAAATGTGAAAGAAATATATATTGCCTACATGAAAGCCCCCAAGGACCATTTCAAAGTCAGTCCCCTCTGGCAGCTGCCCCTCCACACATCCACATGACTTCAGATGCCCCCACCTTTATTGGATTCACTAAAGATGGTTTGGTCTCTTTTTTCCCTTAAAAAGAGAAAAAGTAAACTTGTGGCATTTTCTTGATCCAAAAGAGGCACTTTGCGATCCTCCCTTGGCAGTGGCATTTGAAAGAGAGTTATCTTTGTAGCGACTAGCCATTCCTTATTTCCAATGACATTCCCGATGTTGGATTTTTGTGTTTCTTCTGAGAGAAGTGGCTTTAGTTCCTTTTCTCAAAACAGCTCCATGGACTGACTTGCTTGTTTGATAAACACTTAGCAACTTCAGGATGTGGCCCTTGCTCATCTTGTTAGGAGAGACTCTTTTCCCCAGCCATCTCAGTTTTCTGTGCTGCTATGGAGGGGAGGGAGCCATACTACTGAAACTGATCTTTGTGACATTTCTACTTACACAGACCCAAGCAGCTAGAGACTCTTCTATTATGGACCTTAAAACAAATCTCAAGGGAGCAAATTCAGTGTGTGGAAACTATAAAGAGGAAGGTCCCATGGAATGTTGGAGAGAGTATGGGAATTTGAATCAAAGGACTTCATTAAAATGCTGGCTATTCTACTTAATATCTGTATGACCTTGAGCAGTGTATGATTTACAACCTCTATGACTTTCACTCTCTGTTCCCTATTTTCCTCATCTGTAAAATGGGCATCAGACTAAATGACTGCACCCCCCCCCCAAAAAAAAAAACAACAACTTTAGGATCATTGATTTGGAGGGAAGCTTAGATGTCATCCAGTCAAAAAGCCTCATTTTACAGATGATGAAACAGTGGCCCAGAGAGATGAAGGGATTTGCCCAGGAACCATTGCTTTTTTCACTCTATCATACTGCCTATATGGTTCTTTCCCATTAAGATCCTATGATACTGTAGAATCAGGGAAGCTCAGGATTGTAAGGGACTTCAGAGGCCATCTAGTCCAACCCATTCCTGAAGAAGAATCAATGCTACAAGATGGCAGATAAATGGTCATCTAGATTTTGCTTGAAGAACTCCAGTGATGGGGAGCCCATCACTTCCAGAGGCAGCTCATTCCACTTTGGGACAGCTTGAACTGTTAGGCAGTCATTTTTCTGGTATCATACTTAGGTTTGCATCTTTATATTGCTGTCCATTGCTCCTAGTGTTTCCCCTGAGGCAAAGCAGAAAAATTTCAATCCTTTATCAGGTGAAAGCCTTTCAAATATAGCAACATAGCTATCATGTCCCCTTAATTAAAAAAAAAAAAAAACAGGAGCAAATACAATCGAATGGGTTCACTCCACTGGAGTGGATGCACTGGGAGAATCTAGCACAATCTTTGTCAATATCACATATTTAGAAAGCCATTATGTAGTTCATCCTGAACTCTGAGCCCAACTCCCTTGGATTTTTGCATTTAATGAATAATCAAAGAATATCAGGGATAAAAGATAATTTAGTCCAACCTTTCTCATTTTAAAAATGGAGAAACTGAGGCTAAAGAGTGATAAAATTATTTGCTTAGGATCACACATCACATAAGTGTCAGAGCCAAGATTCAAACTCAGGTCTTTTTACTCAAAGCTCATTGCCATTTTCATCATACCAGGTAGAAATCAAAGTCTTCATTATAGAGGGGTAGGCAAGATTCTGCAGATTTCTGCCTCCCCAAGAGCCACATTTAATCCTCAATCACATGTAGACATATACATAGCTTCGCTGGGCACACACAGAAGGCACTGCAATAAGGAGGCACAGGTACATTTCTCAGAAGTGTAAAGAAAGTTGGTAACATGCTGAAGACTAAAGGGCCTCCCAGAGACCTTGGCTGACACTTCTTTCTTGAAAGGCAGCAGGGCATAGTTGGAAAATTTCTGACTAGATGTCAGAAGATGAAGTTTTTTGTTCCCCTTCATATTACTTAATATCTATGTGGTTCTTGCCAAGTCACTTCACCTCTAGGTGACTCAGTTTCCTTATCTGTAAAAATGAGGCTATTGGACTTGAGAGCTCCTATAGTTCTTCCCAGTAATAAATCTATGACCTAATGACTCCATGACTAGATGATCTCTAAGGGCTCTTCCAGTTCTAAAGTGTTAGAGCTCTATGATGGTAGTTAGTTAGGGAAATGGGGCTATAATGTCAGTTCTATTGACAGAATCACATTGGTACAGTTGCACTGATGGTAGATAACATTTGGAGATCTGCTCCAGTGGATAATGCAACATTCTTAGGCTCACTTCTTCCTCCCACCTTCTAATCATGTCAGGGTTTCAAATGGTAAATGACGCTATGGCATCAAGGAATTTTGCCATAGAATGTAAGCTTCTCAAAAAGTCCTTTTTCACTTTTGTCTCTGTATCTCCATGGCCCTTCTCAGTGGCTGGCACATATTAAGGGTTTAATAAATGCTTGTTAAATTGTAAGTTTTGCCTTCTCTTTGAAATGATCCAAAATGTACCAACTAAATGTCTGAATGGAAATATTCAGCAATCCAACAAACGCCATTCTACCATCACTTTATAATTCATTACATTATCTTCTTTGTTAAAAGAACAGTTTGATACTAACAGAAGTCTCAACATTTATAGAAACAATCATACACCTCTACCTTTACAAATAAAACATAATTTAGGAATCATATGATGAGGTGCTAATTGAATTGCTGAGAAAAACTGAAAGATAACATTTTTTTCTTCTTGTTAAAACTAAAAATGTTAAACAATTTAAGAAATCCCATTTCTGAAAATTACTTTAACTTTATAATTGTCCTGATTTTGGCCACATATTGGTGCAGTTGACACTTTTTCTTATTTGCAATTATCTTCTGAAGTTCTCAAACATTCCCTGACCCATTGTGCCATTCTCCATCTTTTCATGACGTTTTGAATGACCTTGCTTCAGTTAATTGGATCCCAAAGGGTCTGTAATTCTTGTTACTTAATTCATCTCTTCTTGTCCCTTGCCTGTTGTCAGAATTGTTAGGAATAAAAACATCACAATAAATGATTTATCCAAAGTGGGATTAAAATTGTTTCAGAAGCAAATACACTAACTGCACACAGGGTGGTGTCCAGTTTCCACTGAAATATTTTCAGAAATATAGGCTGTGGCTGCATGATTATGAGTCCTCATTGCTAGACTCCTATGTCTAGGCAACTCCAGCAATGAGTCCCTTTACTCCTGGCCTTGTTCTTGCCAGCTTTCTTGACCCCATGTGCTGAACTCCACTGATTTCCTTCCTCCTTTCAATATTTAGGTCCATAATTACTATCTTGGCAATTGGAAAGAAAGTGCCAATCTACCCCTCTATGCTCCACTCCCTATTTCTGGTGACTTTCCAAACCCAATATCCCTTCCTAGTCACTGCTACTTGCATTGTCTTTTCCAATTTGAATGTAAACTCCTTCAGAGTAGGGACTGTTTTGCGTTATTTGTGTCCTTATTTTAATATGGTTACTTAGCACAGAATAATTTTTTTGGTCAGTGTTTTAAAAATCATTCATGATGCCAAATGTACAGAGGAAAAGGTGAAAATGAAATTATCTCACCAACTAGATGCTGAACACTGGGAAAGGTCCATAATGAATTTCATTGAATATTTCATTTGTCATATGGTTAATGTGTCAGTCAACAATGACCAAACCAATGATTGACTCAGCAAAAAAGAAAAGTCTTGTGAGTCATTTGGCATGATAATTGGCCTGTAGGCTGAATTTTTCAGTTTCTATATAATTGTTTTAGTGACCTTTAAGCATAATTAAAGTCATTTTTATCAGGGCATTGTGTGAGGAGAAATACTATATTAATAGAATCGTAAAATTTTGTAGTGGAAGAAAACCTGAGAGGTGATTTGGAACAATCTTTGATTTTAGAGATCAGGAAATTGAGGCTCAGAAGACCATGTCTAGGAAGAGACAAGCTAGTTAGTGAAGTGCTTCCAAGGAGCAGGAGCCTTATCTTCACTTGAGACATTGGTGACAAGTGAGTGAGTTTACTCTCTGCCTACTCCCTGGCTTACCTCTTCTACCTCTTGTTTTGGGTACTGTAATCAAGTCTATGCTAGCCAGGGCATCTGCAAAGACCCAATGTGTGATGTCTCTTCCATTAGAATGCAAGTACGTTGAGGGCAGGAGTCATTCCTAATTTTTTTTCTTTTTGGAGGGCAATAGGGGTTAAGTGACTTGCCCAAGGTCACGTGGCTAGGTTTTTTTTTTTTTTTTTTTGTGATAAGTGTCTGAAGCTGGATTTGAGCTCAGTTCCTCCTGACTCCAGGGTTCTATCCACTGCGCCACCTAGCTGTCCCTGTCATCCCTAATGTTTAGCACAGTGTTTGACCAATAGTAAATACCTAATAAATAAGTGTCTTCCTTTATTCATTAGGGCAAGCTTAAGTGACTTCCCCATGACCTTGGATTAGAATAACAGTCATGTCAACAAGCATTTATTAAGCTCCTACTATGTGCCAGGTACTGTGCTAAGAGCTAGAAATATAAATAAAGGCAAAACAATCCTTGGCCTTATAGTCTAATGGAGGCAATGACATGCAAACAACTATTTATAAACAATATACATATATTCAATTCAATAAATATTTATTAAGTTTCCCCCATACAAAAAAGAGGCAAAAGACAGCCCCTGCCCTTAAGAAAATTGCCTTCCAATGCGGGAGATGACATATAAACAAAGAAAGCAAACCACAGAATAAATAGTAAATAATTAAAAGAGGGAAAGCATTGGAATTAAGAGGGGTTATGGAAAGCTTATATAAAAGAACATATTATATATGATAAACTGGAGATTATCTCAGAGGTAAGACACTAGCATTAAAGGGCACTCAGAAAAGCTTCCTATAGAAGGTAGGATTTTAGCTGAGATTTGAAGGAAGCCAGGAAGCAGAGATGAGGAGGAAAGAGTCCTAGGCGTGGGAGACAGCCAATGAAAATAAATGGAATAAAGAGATGGGATATTGGCAGAGGAAGAGGAGGGCCCAGGACAGAGAACTGGGGAACACATATAGTTAGTGGGCATAGCCAAGATGAAAAACCAGCAAAGCAAACTAAGAAGGAGAAGTCATGTATGTAGGAGCAGAACCAGGAGACAGAGCATCCCAAAAGCCTAGAAAGAAGAGAATCTTAAGGAGAAGAGGGTGATCATTAGCACTGAAGACTGCAAGGAGGTCCCAAAAGAAGGGGACTGAGAAAACTCTGTTAGATATGGTAATTGAGTTCATTGGTAACTATGGAAAGAGCAATTTCAGTAGAATACAGAATTCAGAAGTCCAGCCAGGTGCTCTTTCTAGCATATTCTATTATCTCTTTGTAACCATGGAATAAATTTAAGTTTAATAAGGCAGGTAACAGAGGCCAAGATTCCTAAAGAAGTAACTGCAACTTCCACTTCTCTTTTCCTTAAATGACTTCTCATGACACCGGGTGACCTGTGTTCTTGAAGTCATTTCCAGCAGAGCACAAGTGCTGCAGATTTTACCGAGATGAAAAAGTTTCAGCTCTGGGCCAAGTGACAAATTATAGGTCTATTATCTGCAGCCAAGCTTAGTTAAGTTTGGAGTTGTTCTTCACTAGGTTGGCCAGTTTGGCACCTGTCAAAGGCATCTGCTAATGATTGGAGGATATGTCATCTATGTCAGTGGAGAACGGTAGTCATGGAAGAAACCAAGATCCTTGAAGTATAGAAGGTCCTTTTAGCTATATAAAATTGAGCAGATTTATTTAGCCTTCTCTCCTATGGAATGCTTACCATATAATTTGTAGCAAAATTTGAATCCCCACCATTTAATATATTCCTCTGCTCTTAATTCATGATGTTAATCCCCAGAGTGGACAATCAGAGTCCTCCAGACTGATGGCACATCATTCTTTAGTATTTGATCCTCAGATCCTTTACAAATGACCTATCATTTCTCACAGAGCCATGATGAGAAATTTAGGCAGGGGAAAGTTGGAGATCCTAAGTCTCCTTGGAATGCCTAATGAGCACAGATATGATGGGAGAATGATGAGTCATTTCCTTTCTACCTGATACATTCTCATCATTTAGGTACAAATCTTATGTTAGGGAAAAGGATGGACTGATTGGCTTTTCCTACTACCTTTAGGAAATAAAATTGCTCAATAGGAAACACAATCCACCATTTGAATACCTGTTTTTCTCTTTGTCTATGCAAAATCCACATAGATACTTAGAGGATTGATAAAAAATTTCTTATATATACACACAAATGTGTATGTGAATATCTATATACATACAAATTAGTTTGGGGAAAGCAGAAAAAATATTTAAACAATTGCTTATTTTGAAAGCAAGTACAGTAAATCAGACAGTTGGACTAATCCAGCTAGCTAATTGGCTGAATTTATATTTTCCCCCCATGGATTCAGATGATAAAAGTCATGAGAATGGGTGACCAAAAGACATTTTTGAATCTCCATCTTTAGAAGAGTATAGAGAAGAAATTTTCTTATAGAAATGTATTTTCCTGGAAGCAGGAGACTGGACCCCTTGCTCTCTAGATATCTCTTCCATAATGCTTCCTGTATCTAAACAGCTACAGTCAACATTCCCTGGCTGTTTCTATTAAACACAGCACCATCTGTAAAATAATGCTTCTGCATTTCCTTGTAAGGTAATGAAGAGATGGGTTAAAATATCCTTCATACAATTCCTGTCCTGGAATTAAGATGTAGAAAGCAAATGGTTCCTTTTCTCCCAGCAAAAATTTTAAATTCAATTTATTTACAATTTCTATTTAGATAGAAATCCTAGAGTATCACATGCAAAGCTAAATCAATCTCTTGGCAGGGACGGGGGGAGGGTAGTGGGCCAAATATAGATTAAAAAGCTGCCTTTTCAAAGATTTTGAAATATGAGGGCCTGGATCTGCCCGTAAGATTAATGACAGCTACTTGAGAGATAAAGGCCCTACCTGAGTTCTGAGAAAGTTCTCTTTCAAACTCCAACTCTTATGATTTGAAGGCCTTAATGCCATCTAGTTGTACAATATGTATGCATTTTTCTCTGTCATTACAAATACTACATAATGAGAATTAAAAAGATAGTGAGGTTTCCAATCAATAGAAAATGATAGTGCACATGTCTTGGAATGTTCACTGTTATTGGGTGGATTTGTATTAGTCAATTTAGAGCTAATTAACCAAGCACAATTTTACTTTGGTCTCTAAGAAAAATATAGAATTTACTCAACATTAGCCAATATTCACAACCTTTCTAGTGATTTGTCCCAGCATCAGAAAAACTGCAGGTGTGATTAAATCAACAGACATCCCTCAATTAGTAAAGACAGAGAACAGAATCAAAGCTTTTTAGACTAGTATCACCCAAGGGGAGACAAAGTTTATGAGCATCCTTGAATTCATTATATTTAACTCACACTTAGGGATGACAAAGTGTTTTACAAGCATGGTATCAGTCTTATTGATAATATCCCTAACAATCCTGCTAGATATATGAATATGGGAAGGTAATATTATCCCCATTTTATAGAGATGTAAACTGAGGCCTTTGGAAATTAAGTGATTTGTCTAAATTGTTGTTAGTCATGTTGTCTAGCCTTCAATCTCTAAGAGGACTGGTGACATCAGGAGGATGACTTGCAAGTGAATTGGCTTTAAACAAGGCAAAGTGGTTCAAAGTTATCAGCCTCACCCTCTCCTCCAGTCATCAGAGTCTAGTAGTAAGACATAGGTCAAGATGACTGGTGATGGCCCTGGATTCAGTGAGAGACCTTGGCCTTTTTAAGCTAAGGTCTTTCCCAGCTCTCATTTTGTCTGAGGCAACACCCATTCAGTAGTTAAAAGCTAGGTAAGAATTGAGGCAAAATATGGCCTAGTTTACCTTCATGAAATAATCAGTTTCGAAGGAGAAGACACTCAGACTTTCCATCCAGAACAGAAACAATTGCTATTTTTACTTACTCTGAGCTATCAAAATCCAAACAATGACTAAATGAGGAATATCCTAGTGGGGAATCAAAATTAGATGTTTAAGTTCCAAATTAATTAAAAAATTCTTTAATGGAATTGGAAATTTCCTCAACAGATTCTATTAGGTGAAAGCCAAGGGGTAGGCTCTGGAAGACACAAAGAAAGAACTAAAATTGTCCTCCCCTCAACAAGCTAACTTTTTACCTGGGAGATAAACAGGTGCACTGACAAATAAATAAAAAGTAACAGAAAGTTATTTCTAGAGGCAGAGGGCAGAGGCTTATAGCTGTGCTTTGGAGGAAGCTTGGGATCTAAAGAGTTGGAATGAAGGGGGAGGACATTCTGGGTGCATGTGTGGGACATGTTGTTCAAAGGTGCAGAGACGGGGGAAGTCATAGTGGAGGAGCAGCGCTAATAGGTCAGTTTGACTGGAATGTAGAGGACTAATAAGAGATAAGATTGGACGGTAGGTGGGAGGCATGATGTTTATTGTTTGGCCATTTCAGTCATGTCCTATTCTTTGTGACCTCATTTGGTGTTTTCTTGGCAAAGATACTGCAGTGGTTCGCCATGACCTTTTCCAGCATATTTGACAGATGAGAAAACTGAGGCAAAAAAGGTCAAATGACTTGCCTGGTATCATATAGCTAATAAGTATCTGAGAACAGATTTGAACGGAGGTCTTCTTGACTTCAGGCCTGGTACTCTATCCACTCTTCCACCTACTTACTGAAGCATATTAAAGTGAACTTTAAAAGTGAAACTGGGGATACATACACACACACATTATAATATATGTGTGTATGTATAGTATACATAGTATATATATGTATATATCTATATGTATATGTGTGTATACATATAATGTATATATGTGTGTGTGTGTGTGTGTGTGTGTGTGTGTGTGTGTGTGTGTGTGTGTATTCAATGGCAACTGGGAGCTACTGGGTAATCTTTGAAATAGAGGAGGGAGGGATGTGGTCAGATCCTGTTTTGAGGAACACATTTTTCCATAACGTCACATAGTTAGGTTACAAAGAACTTTGATGCTAAGAGTAGATTATAGAGCCTTATGGATCAAGTAGTTTGGACTTCATACTATCGGCAACAGGGAATCATTATTAAAGTTCTGGAATATGTAACGCCAATGACAAAAATGTTGTTTTAGGGTTATTAATTTGGAATTCATATGCAGGATAATTTAGTAAAGGGAGGATTGGGGCAGCACCAAATGGGAAACATGTTCTATGTCTGATAGGTAATGAGAGCATCATAGTATAGTAGAAATGTGGGGAACATAGTCAGAAGGCCTGAGTTTGAATGCTTTGTGACAGTGAGCAAGTCACTTGTCCTCTCTGAATTTATTTCCTCATGCATAAATTGGGGACAATAATATTTAGGCCACCTATCTCCTAGAGTTCTTGAGAGAAAATGACTTTATAAACCCTAAATCTATGGTAGGCAAGGGGGTTGATTGTAGAAATGGAGATCTAACCTCTGAGCTGCACAACCTTTGCGTCACTGGGATCAGAACACTGATGGCCTGTTCAGGATCCAAGGGGTAAGAGACCTCTTGCTCTAGTACTTCATTTGTTTTTTGGTTTTAGGGTGGGGGAGGTAATCGGGGTTAAGCGTCTTGCCCAAGGTCACACAGCTAATAAGCATCTGGGGCTGGATTTGAACTCATGTTTTCTTTTTGCCAGTGCTCTATCCACTCTACAACCTATCAGCCCCAGGATCCAAGGGTGGCAAGAGAGACCTCTTGCCCTAGTACTTTTTATGGAAGTGAAATCTGACATACATAGGGTCATCCAGGCAGTAAAACCAAGTTGGAATTTGGAACCAGGTTTCCTGACTCAAAGGGCACCCAATCCAGTCAACTCTATTACTAGGTTTGGGAGATAGAAGTTCTTATACACCCATGTTTAGTAAGGATTTGAGAAGCAGTGTGGGGAAGTGTATTGAGAGTGGGGCTCATGATCCACAATACTGTGTTACTCTGGACAAGTCATTCTTAATTCCTTAAGTAACTTCCTATCACCACAGTTGCAGAGTGATTGCCAATTTCCTTGGTATCCTGGAAAGTAACTAAGTATCCAGTGGTCAGAGCTCTGGACCTGAATTCAGGAAGAACTGAGCTAAAATCCAGCCTCAGATACTAAGCATCAGTTTTCTCATTTGTCAAATGGAGATAAAATAGTATTTGTCTCCTAGGGTTGCTGCAAGTATCAAATTAAATATTTGTAAAATACTTTGTAAACCTTAAAGTGCTATATAAATGCTTGTCCTTATTTTTATTATTGGTTTCAAATCTACTTACTGGGGAGCTAGCTACATATCTTAAGGGGTATGTGTGTGTGTGTGTGTGTGTGTGTGTAGGAAAGAGGGAGGGAGGGAGGGAGGGAGGGAGGGAGAGAGAGAGAGAGAGAGAGAGAGAGAGAGAGAGAGAGAGAGAGAGAGAGAGAGAGAGAGAGAGAGAGAGAAAGAGAGAGAGAGAGAGAGAAAACTGGGAAAGATTTCCAAAATCATCCTCCAATCAAAATTCTGAAAGAGCAGCCTGCCTCTTCAACAAGAATGGGTAGGCACAGATACATTGGCACAGGTGGCCCAGGCAAATTTTACACTTCACAGAGAATTTCCCTTGCCTGTTCTGTCAACCTGCTGTGCCATGTTCCGATCTGTTCTACAAAAAGGCATCAGCAAAGTTGGGAGTATCGAGAGAGGCAGCAAATGTTGCTGCTGTCACCTGCAAGTATTCAGGAAACATAGGAGAATCATTCCAGTTACGCTGAGAGGAACATCTCCAAGGATCAAGTTGTTTCCTTCTTCATGCATCAGTCACGCACAGATGGAGGGCTGTCTCCTGAGGACCCACTGACTGAGAGCAAATACAAAACCCATTCTTGAATGAATGGATTCCTGAAATCATCAGTGCTTCTATTTATAATGCTGTTGGAGGCCCAAACCACTATCCTATCAAACTTTTGGAATTTAAACATTTCTTCACCATGAAGAGAGAATTCTACTATGGAAATCCTGACATCTTGTGTTGTTAAGGCACTATTGGGGATAATCCTGCTGAGATGTTGGGTTAGAGGACAGCAATATAATGTGTGTAATTGATGAACAGGCTATTGGTACAAAACCAAGGGGGTATGATGAGGCAAGCAAGGAACACAACATTGATGAGATGTCCTTCAAAGCAAAATTAGCAGCTATTATACTCTTCCCCTCAGACACAGACGGGAGAATAAGTTTCAGATTCAGGCTGATCGTATGTGAGCCCTACAGTCCACCACATAATCACAATGCAGTTACCATTCATGTCAAGACTATTGAAATAGTCTTTTGAGAACAAACAGGGTGGTTTCTAATTGATTTAGACCTTGAACTATGATTTTAGTTTAGATTTGAACTTTGAGACAAAGGCCATCATTTTAATATCAATATTTTCAGGTAGTGGTATTTATCTGCAAATCATGGAAAACTCTACCAGGGGTGGAGAACCTGTGGCTTTGAGACCACATGTGGCCCTCTGGGCTCCAAGTGTGGCCCTTTGATTGAATCCAAATTTCACAGGACAAATCCCCTTAATAAAAGGATTTGTTCTGTAAAACTTGGACTCAGTTAAAAGGCTGCACTTAAGGACCTAGAAGGCCACATGTGCCTCAAGGCCACACCTTCCCCACCCTAGTCTGATAAAAATAAAAAAATAAGCATTTTTCTGAGGTCAGTGGACAGGCATGTGGTGGAAGACAGGCACATCATCTTGCACACGAGGAATCAAAGTAAAGAATATCATTAAATAAATATATAAACAAAATAGATGGGCAAGTCACATCGAGGCACATGGGGAAACACAAGTAAATGGCAGCTTGTGTGGTCCGTTAGTATCCTCGTCATATCAAGACAAAGCAAGGAAGATTATTGGTTGAATTTCCAGATGATCACGTTTGGCAGAACATGGATAAGAGTCTTATAGGATGACTAGGCATGGGTAAGGGGTATCTGTGACATTAGAAAGAACCTCCAGGGGCGGCTAGGTGGCACAGTGAGTAGAGCACCGGCCCTGGAGTCAGGAGGACCTGAGTTCAAATCCGCCCTCAGACACTTAACACAAAAACTACCCGTGTGACCTTGGGCTAGTCACTTAACCCCAATTGCCCTCCTAAAAGCAAAAAAGAAAGAAAGAACCTGCAAATGGAGATCACAAACCCATTTGAGTTTTTTCTTTTTGTGATGGTGAGGAATCGAGATGGCTCAAGGTAACACTAGGTTTGGAGTCAGGAAAATTGAGTTAAAATATGACTTGTAATACTTTTTAGTGCACTGGGCTAGTCACTTAACCTGTGTTTGCCTCAGTTTTCTCATCTGCGAAATGTGGATAACAATGGCACCTACATTGCAGGGTTGTTCTGAGGATCAAATGAGACAATATTTGTAAAAAGTGCTTAGCCCAGTGCCTAGAACACAGTAGGCATTATGTAGAAAGGCTCACTTCCCTTTCATAAATGTCACTATGTAGCTGGCTGTACCTCAGATTTTAGGTACCTCAGATTTAACTGCTCAAGTTCAGACAATTCAACATCAGAGCTTGGTTTTAAAGAAGACACTATTTGTTAAGTGCTTTGTAAACATTAAAGCTCTCTATCAATATTATCCTACTTGTTCCTCTTCCTCTTCCTTTACTTCTTCTTTCTCCTATAACATGTTGTTCAGTGTCCAACTCTTTGTGACCACTTTTGGCGTTTTCTTGGCAAAGAGAGTGGAGTGGCTTGCCTTCCTTCTCCAGCTCATTTTACAGATGAGGAAACTGAGGCAAACAGGATTAAGTGAATTGTCCAGGGTCACTCAGCTGGTAAGTATCAGAGACCAGATTCAAACTTAGGAAGATGAGTCTTCCTGACTCCAAGCCTGGCACTCTGTTGCTCTGCCTAGATGCTACCACAAAGTGGTGAAGAGCAAAGTGAACAGAACCAAGAGAACACTGTATACAGTAGCAGCGATATTGTTTTAAGATCAACTTTGAGCAAATAAATTATTTTGACTATTTTAAATACCTAAATGAACTATAAAGGACATATGAAGAAATGTGCTATCTGCATTCAGAGAAAGAACTGATAAATAGAAGTATGTAGAGAATAATTTTCTATCTATCTATCTATCTATCCATCCTTCCTTCTTATCTATCTATCTATCTATCTATCTATCTACCTATTTGTGTTTAATGTTACCCATCTCTAAGGTGGATGAAGCAAGGAAGAAAAAAAAAGAAATTTACATGATAATTTTGTTGTCTATTCGAAAGGAATAGCAGCAAGTGGCACATAGTAAAAAAGAAAGAAAGAAAGAAAGAAAAAAGTATACCCTGATTTTTTTTGTTCTCATCTACTCTTTCAAACAGGAATCCTCATTTCATTTTTCCCCTTTTTATTTTAAGTTTAAGTGCCAAATGAAATGAGCATTTCCATATACATTTTAGAACAGAAAGGATTGTCCTTGAAACTGTGAATCTACATTACGTAGAGCTTACTTTTCTTTTAAAGCATAAAATAGATATAGAATGTTATTTTCAAACTTGTCTATGATTCCTTCTGAGCTTTCTTCTATTATTTTTCAGTCTTTGGAGGGAGAGGACTCCATTTCCCCCCTCTCTTCTAAATTCCTCTTTAAAAAAGTAAAATCTTCATGCCTTGTCCCCTATACCTTTCCAGTTTTCTTTCTTATACTTCATATTCACTTCTCCCCATAACACATTCTCTGAGATCTAGAGATGCTTGCCTCCTCATCGTTTATCCAATATGATAACTCCTCCAGACTTTGGGCATTTTCATTGGTTGTCCCTCTTCATCTTTGTATACTGACTTCCCTAACTTCCTTCAAGGCCCAACTAAAATCACCTTGTATAGGAAGCCCTTCCTGATACCCCATAATTCCAGTCATGTCCCTTTGTTGATTATTTCCTGTATATTCTCTCTATAGCTTGTTTTTACATGATTATTTGCTTAAAGTCTTCTGCATTAGACTCTGAGCCCCTTGAGAGGAGAGACTATCTTTTTTTGTGTGTGTACTTGTATTCCTAGTGTTTAGAACAGTTCTTGACACACAGCAGGTGTTTAACAAATGTTTATTGACTGACAGAGAAATATCCATAGTGGAACAAAACAAATCCCACTTTGACAGTTTCCAAAAATGTATGTTGATCACCTCTCTCTCAAAAGGTGTGTAGTTTGCTTTATCATTGATCCTCTGGAATCATGGTTGGTCATTTCAGCGATCTTTTAATTTTTTTTTCTAAATAAGACTCAAACGTTTCTGGGTTCTGCTCAGTAAGGAATAAGGACCTTGGTTAGTGGCTCACAGTTGCAAGACAACTTCTATATTTCTAATTTTCAAAAGGAAAAAAAAACAGTAGAGCTGGAGGTAGAGAAGTGGGGGGAAAGAACGTTTCATTAATGTGATAAACAAGAACTTTACCCTAAAATTCAAAGTTATCTTCATTGCTTTTCGCTGTTGCTTGGTGTGATTCCTTGACTAGGAGTCATAGCCTGGTGATAACTTATATCACCCACTTTGTCTTAATCTCCCATACGTCTCTCTGTGTCTGACCCCTGGCTCAATGGGGCCCATTCTAAGTTTGCTTTTCAAGTTTGCAGTGTTGGTAGTGGGGCTAGTAGCTCCATTAAGCTTATCATGTCCAAGGATTGATGACAAAAAAATAAGCCAGGTAATTGAGGTTTCAAGAAATTCATGGAAACTCAATTCTGCTAACCCTTGGTTACTCCTTGGAAGCTTCATTTAACTCCTTCAGGTCAGCAAGATGTTATTGAGTACCCTGAAGAGGGAGCTAATTGAGCTGCTCCAAAGGCTTGTATCAGGTTCTAAAGTACTTGATTTATGGTTAACTGGATTATTCTGGTTTGGTTAGTGGGAGAGAAAACCAAGTTTTCATTATTTGCAGGGAACAGGTGTTTCACGGGAAATTGGAATCCTGTGACAATCTCAAACCTAACTTTAGCAGTGGAGCTGTACCTAGAAAGGTATTTTATACTAATAAGGCCCCAGAGAAAAGAAAAAACAAACAAACAAACAAAAAACCACAGGTTGTACAATTCCAGAGCACTGAAGGAGCATACTCCCTATTTCCCGACAGTTATGATGGACTCAAGATACTCAAGATCCAAAATGAGGAAGCTCACCTCATTTGCATATTTCTTTTGAGGGGTTTCTTTCTTTTTCTTTTTTCATTTGGTAATGGAGAGACAGAAAGAAAAACAAATAATGCTCTTTAATTGAAAAAAAAAAATAAAAAAGAATTTGTGAGCCATAAAAGAATGTCCACAGTTTGAGAGTGAAGCATGAACTCAAACCAAGACTCACAAACACATGATGCTCCCAAATGTCCCAGTTGACCCTGATTTTTTTACTAAAATATATTAAACATGAATTGTAGTGACCTAAAAAACCCCAAACAACTAATACATTTCTCTTGCTGTGCATGCTTTTTCACCGAGATGATGAAGAGTAAAGAAATGGTCAAAGAAAGCAAGGAAAGGAAAGAGAGGCCAGGAAGAGCTGGGTAATAATAGTTTGTATTTATATTGCACAGGGGGAATCTAGGACATTCAATAGTTGAATTTGAGGTTGGGGCCAGGAAAACTCCTGGATTCAAACCCTGCATCTTACAGCTATTATCTACTCCCCTCCCTGCACACTTGGGTACATGGATCCAGACAGGCCTTCTAAGCCATGACACACCTTTTCCTATATCCATGTCTTTGCATTGGCTGTCTCCTATGCCCAGGGGTATGCTTAACAACCAGCCCTCCTGGGGAAAAATGTATTCATAACAACATAGCATCACCATTTTCTCCATAATTTTCTCAAGTCTTGACAACTAAGAAAACAATAAATTAAGCATTCATTTATAACGGTTGATACTTTCTAATTTCTGAAGTGCAAAAGCTCATGCTAAAATTTTGTATTTAGCTCCAGAACACCTCTGCCTCTGCCTAGAATTCCTACTTTCTTCACTTCTGCTTCTTCCAATCCCATTTTCTTTAGTACTTAGACCAAACGCCATTTTTTACATCAAGACTTTCCTGATCCCTCCTCCAAACTGTTAATAATTGTTCTTCCTAATCACCTCACATTTATTTTGAATATAGGTTTTATTTATTTCTTTTTTTTCTTTTTTCTGCTCCTTTTTGGAGAGCAATTGGGGTTAAGTGTCTGAGGCCAGATCCAAACCCAGATCCTCCTGACTCTAATTGCATATTTTGTCTACCCCAGTGCAATGTAAGCTCCTTGAGAGCAGGAATTGTTTCATTTTGGTCTTTTATAATCCCAGTGCTTAGCACAGGGCCTGGCATGGTAGGAACTAGATAAAAGCTTGATAATCAATTAACCCTGGATATGTCATTGAACATCTCTATGCCTCAAACAACTCTCTAGAATATACCAAATCATAGATAGGCTGTGATTTCTGCTAGATTCTGTAAGTCCCCTAAACTTGTAAAATCATAGAATGTTTGCACATTACACTTTTTTTGTCTTTATTAATTTGTTTGTTTACTTTTAGTTTACAAGATTTGGTTCCACAATCTCTTGAGTTTCAAATTTTCTCTCCCTCCCTCTCCTCCCCCTCTCCATAGTGGCATGCAATCAAGCATGGGATCTGCAAATACTCTCACATTAGACTTTAGTCAGGTTGTGAGGAAGGATTGTAACCAATGGAATGAACAATGGGAAAGAGGAAACAAAACCAAACAAGAAAAAGAGAAAGGTTGTTTGCTTCAATCTTCATTCAACCTCTGTTCTCTTTCTAGTTCTTTCTCTGTGTAGACATATCTTTCCATCATGAGTCTTTTGTACTCATTGTCTTATAACCTTGCATTTCGGAGAAGAGTACAGTCTATCAAAGTTTGTCATTACACATATGCTGTGCACGTTACACTTTTCAAAGCATCTTCCTAAGTATTCTTTCATTTGATCCTCAGTAAGATTTTGGCATGTGAGGGTGAAATGAACTTTGGATGTGAAAGACCAAAAACACGAGTTCAAATCTCATATTTGATATTTAAGCAAAAATTTACCCCTCGAGGTCTTAGTTTCCTCATTTGTAACCTAGGATCACAGGATATAGAGTTGAAAGGCTATTAAAAGTTCACCTAGCCTAGCTGTATTAATTCTATATATGAGGCACCTGAGAACCAGAGAAGTGAGGGGATTTGCCCAGTGTAACATGGATAAATGAAAGGTTTGACCTTTCTGCTCTAAGCAGAGTGAGGATTTTTAGTCTTTTTTTTGTAAGTGTGAAAACTAAGGCTTACACAGGGTAAGTGACTTCCCCAAGGTCCTAGAGCTAATCGGTCAACGAGCATGTACTTTTATATATCAGATGCTACTCTCAAGGAACTCACAGCCCAGTGAGAAAAGCAGCATGTAAACAGCTATATATAGACAAGATATTCCCATGATTCATTGGGGGTGGCTCAAAGAAGAAGACACTAGGATTAAAGAGGATGAAGAAAGGCTTTTTGCTGACCAGGGAAGCCAGGGTGGTGTGTGAAATGAGGAACAAGAGTTTCAGGTATCCATGTTTCAGGCACAGTCAGGGAAAATCCTTGGCCTAAAGAGGTTGAGAGGCTTGCCATGGGTCACGAAGCTAATATTTTAGGCAATATTTGAACCTACTTCTTTTTAACTCCAAGCCTAGTGCCCTAGGCATTATGCCATGTTGCCTCTACAAAATGGTGCCATAATAATCAACCAACTAGATGATCTGCCTTGAAAAATAAAGATCCCACTACTTGTTCAGCTAAAGTGTGCCTTTAAATAAAATCAAATCAAAGTACTAAATTAAAGCTCTTTTACTTCCTTTTTGCCATTTTTCTGGTCATTGACATCTCAGTAATTGTGGGATAGTTGTCTTATCATTAAGATTTTTGTTATTTCTCTCTTTCACTGGGCAGTACCCTGAGATTTCTGTAAGAGTGGGGCTCCATGGAAGATCACTTGTGAAAAAATGCTGTTTTTGCTTTATTTCATAAAGAAATGGAAAACAAAGAAAACAAAAGTCTCAAATGTTTCCTGCTGACATTTACTTTGTGAGCTATTAAGCTCTTGTCATTTCTTAAAAAAAAATCCTTTGTTTGTTCAGCTCAACTGAGCTGTATCTGCATTCCCAAGTGAAGAACTAAGGTGATATTTTCGTAGTCAATTCAGTCCTTTTTCTGAAATACCTAGTTCATTGAACCTAAAATATAGTGTACCTCCTTCCCCCTCTGCCCCATGAAGTTTAGATTATCTGGATGATTGTGTCATTTCTCCACTTGACTCTGAATGTGGAGACATGGTTTTAGAATGAAACAATCTTTTGGGTAAGGTTATCTACTTGCCTGGCCCAATATGGTAGACAGCTTGAGGATACTTGGGGCTTATTATCACAGAGAGCCATTAACTGCTTAGCCAACTCAAGTTTGGAAGTAAATTAACCATATTGGCTAGATGGCTATCTGGTTGTTAGTTTCATTATGAAAATGTTGCTATAGTCTAATGAGACCATTTGGTTTCTGGTCTCCACTGGGACTAGATTCTAGCCTTTCATGTAGTGAGGAAAGGCAGGATGCCTGGTTGCCCTTCTCCTTACAAGTTAATAGCATTCTATATAAAGCTTTACTTGTCCTCTCTCTCTTTACAAACCTTTCCTTCTCATCTTTCAGAGGGGGTGCCTTAGCTATTGCATATCATCTGGTGAAGACTAAAAAGCAACAAATCTTGCCACTATTTTGGGAATGAAAAATAACAGGAAAAAAATCCTAAAATTAGTCCTGCAGTTAACATCCACAACACATGTGGAACTGCAAGAAATACCTTTCTTTCTTTTTAAACAGTTAACTTCAGCAGGAAAATAAGGACTATGGTATGCATGGTAAGAGGGAGAGAAGGGAAGAAAGTCAAAGACTGAGGTGGAAAGATGGACAGCGACAAAGAGACAGGGACAGAAAGATCAGATAAAAAAGGACAGAAGAAAGAGAAGAAAGAATAGGAGGGAGAAGAGGTGAGTGGAGATAAAGAGAAGATGAGAGAGAGAGAGAGAGAGAGAGAGAGAGAGAGAGAGAGAGAGAGAGATAATCTCTTACCATAGCTAATGTGTTAATGGCAAAAGGTTTTGCAAATGTGCCTTGGCAAACCACGACCTTTCTTTAATCATTAATGTTAGAAAGAAAATTCTCTGATTTTGTTTCTGGACCATTATTCAGTACATTGTAAAGCATTTTCCAGGACTGTGTCCAGCCCTTCCTTGGAAAAGATGTTCATTTTGAAGAAACTATGGGTAGATTTCATTCTTTCTTCGTTACTTTTCCTGCTGTGACTTTCCAGTGAACCAACTGGTTTGACAAGGAATAATTTGACACTGTGCGGAATTCATTTCTGACTAAAAATGACATAACTATTGATGAGCTGGCAGCTTTTAAAGCTGCATAGGCAGCAGGCATATGTCTTTCTTAGATGCTAGATTTGAAGATAATACAAAAGTGCTGATAATATGAAGCCCAGTTGTGATGGAATTAACCATGAAAAAAAAAGCATAATAAATCTTAAATATATTGCCAACTCTCAACTATCCAGGGTAACAGGGGTCTAGAGAGCACCAATACAGTAATTGAAATCCACCGATAATCTAAGAACTTCATTTTAGCCAATAGCTTCTGTGCCCTCCTGGGCCAAACTCTTGACAGGAACTGATAACAAGTAGCCACATTGATTGATTTGTTTTTTGACTCCTGTTTTTATTCTACTGGCATCAGGTAGAAATGTTACACCATTAATGTGGCAAAATGTGGCCAGGAAGAAGATGAAGAAAAAGAAGAGAAGGAATGAGGGCTATAATAATTTGAAACCCACGTAATTCTTGATGAACATGAATTCTTGACATCGTACTTTGCTACAGAGCCATTTTCCCAATGACAAAATCAGTGTTTCAGTATTGGTTACCAATTATTATGTAAGTCATTTATTAGGATCACAGAGTTAGAAGGGAGTTTATAGATTACCTAGTTAAATGTTTTCACTTTGTAGATGAAGAAACTGAGGTCCTAGATCATACATCTAGGAAATGGCTAAGCCAAAATTCAAACTGGGGTACTCTGTCTTCAAATCTAGTGCTTTCACCACCCAACCACAGTACTGTTATCCTTTTGTAAGATGATCAATCCACCTTCTTTTCCAATCATTGATTCCCAAGATGATAGCCCTATTCTGTTCTTGTATACAAGTCATTGTTGGGAATGAGTTATACCCTACTTGTACTTATAGACATTATGCAATCCATTTTCCCATTGATGGTCGTGTTCTTTGACAACCTGGCCATTATTATGATGATTATGAAAAGAAGGGGGGAATTAGGTGATTCTTAGAGGAAGAAAATTTAATTTACTTCATGTTGTGGCATAGTGGATAGAGCACTGGACTTGGAATCAGGAAGACTCATCTTCTTAAGTTCAAATTTGGTCTCAGACTCTTACTAGGCTGTATGACCCTGGGCAAGTTACTTAACCCTGTTTTCCTCAGTTTCCTCATCTGTAAAATGAACTGGAGAAAGAAATGGCAAATTACTCCAGTATCCTTGCCAAGAAAACCCCAAACGGGGTTATGAAGAGTCAGATGTGATTGAGAAATGACCAAACAACAACTGTGGCGAAAAAGTATTCCACAGAATCTCTACTACTTTTCATAGTTAAAAATAATCACCTTTACAACACATGGTACACATGGTTGTCCAAGCTTTGCTTGAAAACTTTCAGTGATTAGGAATTCACTATTTCCCAGGGCAGCTCATTCAACTTTTGAGCAACTAATGGTTAAAATCTACTTTCATATTATGTTTAAATTGTCTTCATTGTAATTTCTACCACTTCTGATTCTGCCTCCTGAGGTCAAGCAGAATAAGTATATTCACATTTTTCCACTTGGCAATCTTTTAAATACTTGACAGCTACTAGCATATCTCCCAAATAGTCTCAGCACTAAAGATCCCCAGATCCTTTGCCCAATACTTGTTTGGACCTTTACTAATATAATGCCTTCTTTGAATGCTCTCCAGTTTATTAGTGCCCTTTTTTGAAATTTGGTGGCCTGAAATGAAGACTATGCCAGATATAGTCTGACTAGGACAGAGTACAAAAATTCTATTGCCTCCCCTTCATCCATGGGAGCTCTGATTCTCTTAATGCATCCCAAGATCACATTCATGGTTTTTACCATCATATTTCACTGTTTACTTATTTTGAGCATGTAGTGTACCACAGTCCCCCGATATTTGGCAGACAAATGGCTGTCTACCTCTGTAGACCTGTATTTGTACACTCATAATTTCAAACCAAGTGTAAGGTTTTATATTCACATTTATTAGATTCTAGCCTGTCAAGATCCTTTTGGATTGTGACTTTGTCATTCAGTGTAATAGCTGTCCCTTCCAATTTTGTGTCATCTGTAAAATTGATATGCATGCCATCTCTGCCTTTATCTAAGGCACTGACAAAAATCACAAACAGCAAATAGCCAAGCACAGATTCTTAGTGAACATCGAAGGCCCCTTATTTTTATAAGGCTGCCATAACTGTAAAGGAAGGGGAACTCTTAACAAAACTCATAGTGAGTCAAGTTGGCTTTTACTGCCTTTTCTCCTCCCTAATTCTTCATCTGGAAAAATTTCTCCTTTTTAATTTTTTATAATGAATTAAAAAGATCAGAGCTATAAAATTGAAGAAAAAACTCAAAATGGTTTCATTCTGCCCCTCTTCCATCATTTTTTTGCTCCAGCCTTCCTTCTTAAGCTAGGAAAAATAGCTTAATGCTCCTCACTAAATTTGTATGTAGCCTATCTCCTCTCTCTATACTGTCTCCCTTAGAGATCTCATTTATGCTCATGAATTCAAATATCACTTCTATGTGGCTGACTCTCATATCTGTATACCCTACAATACTTTCTGATTCTTCCCTTTGACCCTTGTCTGAGTAACATGAATAGGTCGAGAGAGTATTTCATGAGAATTTACTGGAGGCCTTACTTATATCACTTAAATCTTGTTTTTATTTTCCTTCTCTTTCTATCAGTGTGTGTGTGTGTGTGTGTGTGTGTGTGTGTGTGTGTGTGTGTGTGTGTGTGTAAGATGATCTTGGAATGGGACTTCTTTCATTATCATTGTCAGGAATAGGGAACCTGTGGCCTTGAGGCCGCCATGTGGCCTCAATCCTTAAAGGCAACCTTTTGACTGAATCCAAATTTTGTAGAACTGTAATTTTACACAATTGTAAAATATGGGTTCAGTCAAAATGGCACACTTAAGGATCTAGAAGTTCACATGTGGCCTCAAGGTTACAGGTTCCCCACTCTTGGCTTAGGTCTTTGCCTGAACCTCAGAGAGGTCAAGATACTTGTCTGTTTTGGGGTAGGTGATATTTGTTAGGGATGAACTTATACCTAGGTCTTCCCAATTCTGAGTCCAGACTTCCTCATTTCACATCTAACCATTACAGCATTCTGACTCTCATATAGACTTAACACTCAAACAACAAGGACAATAACACAATCTTGAATATTGCCTGAGTATCCTGAGAAAAGTTGGTAGTTTGAGAAGAAAAAGTACCTGAAATACAAAGAAAACACAAACAAAACATGAACATTGCTGATAGGAGAGCTTAGCTCAATAGCCAAGGGCCAAAGATCTCTGGTTATTGGGCCCAGCCTGGAGGAATTTGAGAATGAAAGTGGCATTTGCAAGATCTTCCACTTTCTCCTACCACTAACAACCTCCGGTGTCAGACAATTGTGTTTGCTTAAATGGATGATTTCAGATACCCCCCATGAGATAGAAATGATAATAACAACAATAACAATAATAATAATAATTTTAATGAAGATAGCTAGCATAGAGATAGCACTTTAAGGTTTGCAAAGTGTTTTATATATATCTCATTTTATCCTCACAACAACCGTGACAGGTAGATGCTATTATAACCCTCATTTTACTAAAGGTATACACCTGTACACATACACACACATATGCACACATGCACGCACGCACGCACACACACACACACGCACACGTGCGTATAATTAAATTTCTCAATATGCATTTATATACATGTACATACATACATAATACACTCATATATAGATATATGTACATATGTCTCCCTTTACTTACATAGTGTGTATATGTATGTGTATATACACACATGTAATGGCCTCTCTTTCTGTATCCATATGTCTCTCTAATCTCTGAGAAAGGGCTAGCAAACCATCTAGATTGCAATCTCCCAAACAGAGTGCAAAATGCAAATCTCTAAACCCAACCAAAAAGCAGTGTGGCCTTTGTGCTACATACCTTGTTGTGTCCACAGATACTAGCAAAATCCAAAATTAGTCCTAGTGCTCAAATCATCTTCTTCAAATGGTATTCATTCAAAGAATGGAGTGAGCACGTACACACATGTTTCAAAGACGCCATGCCAGGATTTCAACAAAAGGATGGAAGATGTGCTTCTCAGTTAGGAAGATGGAGAAGCCCCCACCTCGATCAGGCAGCAGTAGGAGAGCTAGAGACAAAGCTACATTGATTGCCCAAGTAAATCTCCCATTGGCTTGCTGAGGGAGGGTGCTAATCAAGACTAAACTAAAATGAAGCCTTTTGATAAAATGCTTAAGTGGCCACACTTCTGCAGCAAATTATTTGCGTCAACCAGAAGATGAAACAGTAGTTTTCCATTATGCTCCAGGAAATAGATGCTTGCTAAATAACTCCTTTAACTTTCCACTGGCACCTATTGATTATATCCAATAGAAATTAAGAGTGGAAAGCAATTAAGTTTAAAATTTAATGGTGTTCTGCTGCTGTTAATTTACTGGCTGACCTGATCAATGCCTCACACTGGATAACAATTTATTCCCCCCAGCTTTAAACTCTTTGATGCCCTTTCAGCTAAAATTATAATAATCACACATAACCAAAGGCAAGAGAGAGGTAGTGAAATGGTATAAAAAGAGTCTAGAGATAGGGGAGTTTTATCCACTAAAAAAATTACAGGCCAAATAAATTCAAAGTAGCAATGGGATTGATTTTTTCTGAGTACTAGCTGATCTTGTTAAGTGCCAAGTTCCCTGAAGACAAGGTCTTGTACATAGTAGGTGTTTAATAAGTATTTGCTGAGTTGAACTACTGCATCCTGCAAAAGTACATTTTCTTGACCTCCAGAATCTTGAGAAAATTTTAAGGTTGAAATGCAGATCTCTCAGACGAGTGCTTTTTACTTTATATAGACATGTTACCTGTTGAACTTTACTATTATTAATAATTATTATTATTATCGGAAAATGAAGTCATCTTTGATACTCATTTAATATATGGTTATTAGAAATGTCATACCAAATCAATCCAATGGCTCAGGCAGCCTAGTGTTTATTCTATGACACTGATACTAAACCAGTAGCTTTTTGTCATGACATCATCTTGAAAAATTAGTGACTGATTCTCCAAGGATTATGATTCTTTCGTCCAGGAATTTATCTTAACCCTTTACAAAATCACAGAATGCTAGTGCCATGAGGCATGTTAGAAACTTCTTAGCTCAGGAAATAGATGCCTCCCCAAAAGTGAAATAATGGTCCAAGGTCACACATGTAGGAAAGTCAGGACTTGAAAAACCTGATTTTCTTGAACCCCAAGCCTAATGTCATTACTTTACAGTTATATCTCATATATACTTTTGGGATTCTGAGTTCTATGCATAAGGGGAACAGCTAATTTGTTGCTGTAAAGAATGTAAAAGACAAAGCTGATAGCTTCCCCTGTCACTCCTCCAAGTCTTGCTAAATGAAACTCCTGAGATGATTTTCTTGAACCTTAGTTGTCACTGTCATGATGGTAACTGAAAGGAATTTACTCACCATAACTCAAAGGACAGACATGACTCAAGGATAGGCGACGTGAGGCAGAAACAAGATCTTTTTTTTTTTTTTTTGCTTTTTGGAGGGTTATTGGGGTTAAGTAACTTGCCCAAGGTCACACGGCTAGGTTTTTGTTTGTGTGTGTTAAGTGTTGGAGGCCGGAAGCCGGAACCGAACTCAGGTCCTTCTGACTCCAAGGCCAGCTCTCTATTCACTGCGCTACCTAGCCGCCCCAAGAAACAAGGATCTTAAGAAACAGTCTAAGCCTAAGGTGTTCTGCTGGCTTGTAGGATGGCTAGGTGTGGCTGTGCGGCTGAGAACTACTCCTAGTGTGCAAGTGCAATTTAGTTGAAGACGAGCAGAGAACACCAGAAAGTAGCAAAGATCTAGAAGAAAGCTGAAGGGGGCTAGCAGAAGGCAGTGGTGGCAGAAAACCAGCAGGTGGTAGAGCATCAGAAGGAAAAGGCCAGCTGTAGACATGACCAGGGCATGCAACCCACAGCTTGGTGTCATCCTCAACTAACGAGAGTAAAGAGGATTTTCATATGGATTGCATGAGTTGCCCAGGCTACAGAGATTCCTTATGCAGGTGGCCTCCTCCAAGCCTATTCCTTTTGTGGTATCCCATATTGTGTGCTGTTGCCATGTGTGTTCTCCGTGTGTCCACCCCTCATTCACCAGTGGTGTGGGAATCCGTGGGAGATTGTACTCCTGCATGTATTGTGGATTTCATTTCTGTAATTTGTAATTTATTTTGATATACTGTTTAAATTCCATCTGTTCTGAGTTAATGTGTCCTCTGATTGGTCTGATAAAAGAATCATTGGTGGGGATTCAGGAATCATAATTTTCACTGAATGCTTAAACAGTGTTCCTTTAATCTGGGGCAGCTTTCAGAATATGCAAGATTGGCATGGGCTACAATACAATTCCTACACAATAAAATATTTCCTGGCTTGTTTCTATTTTTCTTCCTATAAAAATTCAAGGAAGACTCATTGTATCATTGTGATTCTAGTTTACATTCCCATTCTCTCCCCTCTCTAATTCACATACCATTTCTCCCTATTCCCCTCCTCTGCCAACCTCTGGATAAGTCTTTCCTGAGAGAGAAGGGGGAAAGGAAAGGGACTAAGTATTTATTCAGTACCTACTATGTTGCAGGCACTGTACTAAAAAAACAAACAAACAAAAAACCTTTTTACAAGGATTATCTCATTTGATTCTCAAAAAGCTCTGTGAGGTAGGTGTTATTATTATCCCCATTTTATAGATAAGGAAACTGAGGCAGGTAAAGATTAAGTTCAATTCATTACAACAAATGTTTATTAAATATCTATTATGTGCCAGGGAATGTGCTAAGCGCTGACTTGCCCAGGTTCACACAGCTAGTAAGTGTCTGAATCCAGATTTAAACTCAGGTATTTAAATTGGAATCATGAAGATTCCAAGCACAGCAATCTCTCCATTGTGCCCCTTGGAGTCCAAGGTCAGGTAGAGATTGATGAAAAATGTTATAACTAAGAATAGACATTGGGAAAAAGATGCAAAAGCATCAATCCCAACAAACTATTCAAGGACCCTGGCCACTTTTCTTCATACTACCTATGCTGTTAAAAAGAAATTACTTGCTTATTTATGCCCCCAAACTTTCTACTCTGAGCGTCAGTGGATGCTATCTACTTCTAATATTCTGGGAATTTTGAGAACAAGTCCATACTGAGGAGCTGCTTTACTTACTAGAAAGTCATCTTCTCTAGACTGAAGAATTCATTTTTTGTCTCTCATATAAAATTCCTTCCGTCTTTTGCAGATGAGTTCTAGTTCAGTCATAAGACCTTCATGGGGGTAGATAGAACAATTTTGAATGAAGGGAGGGATGGTAGTGCAAGAATAGTGTTTTCCTTTTTTTGATGATGCCCAACATTTTGCTGACATCTTGGCCCACAGCTATGAATAACAACATTTATGTAGTGCTTACTGGGTGCCGTGCATTGTGCTAAGTGCTTTATAATTATTATTTCAAGTGATACTCACAAGGACCTGGGAAGTAGGTACTAGATGCCAGATTTGAACTCAGTCTTCCTGAATCCAACTCCAGTGCTCTATGAATAGCACCAACTAACTGCATAGAGATCCTCTCTTTAGGTAATAGAAACCAAGATTTCTAGCTCCTTTTCCTGGGTAGTAGTGAATAGCTTGGAACCCCTAATTTGCACCCTGTTGATAAGAGTATAAGAGGGATTACATGGTCTTCTATCCAAATCCTATCCATCCTTCAAGACCCAGCTCAATTCTTTCCCTTTCTTAGCCTTAGCCTTAACTTAGCCTTAATCATCTTTATGAGAATTATGATATTACCTGTATATTTCAATTGATAATTTTACCCACTGCCTTTTGTTATAAAATCAATCACTGACTTCAACTATTACAGTACTTGTTGCCCTTTAAAAGAGGTGGCATGATAAGTATATAGAGCCAGCCTTATAACCAGTGAGAGCCGGGTTCAAGTCTTGCCTCTGACATGAATTGGTTGTGTAACCCAGAGCAAGTCATTTAACTTCCCACAGATTTAGCCAATTCTCTAAGACAATAAATTGCAGAGAAGGTGCTGAAGTATATTTGTAGACAGAATTCCCTTACCAGAACATTTCCTGCACCAAGAAAATCACAGGTTAAGTTGATATTCCCATTGCCTTTTCACTTTTCACCTTTCCCCCATTAGAATATGTACTCCTTGGGACTTGAGGGAGTCTGACTTTTCTATTTGTCTCCCCAATGCTTTGTACATAGTAAAAACCTAAGCGTTTTTCCATCTTTCCTTCCTTCCTTCTTCTTTCCTTTCCTCCTTCCTTCTTTTTTTATTTCTCTTCCTTTTTCCTTCTTTTCTCCCCCTTCTCCATCTTTTCTTTCCTTCCTTCCTTCCTTCACTCCCTCCTTCCTTCCTTCCTCCCTTCCTTCATTCCTTCCTTTCATCTCTTTGGGGAGATGACACATAGCAGTGTGATGCAGTGGAAGGAGCATTAGGTTTAGGAATCAGAGAACTTGGATTTAAATCTTAGCTCTGTCTTTTCCTAGCTTTGTGATGTTGTATACGTCACAACCTCTCTGGGTTTTGGTTTCCTCATATGTAAGAGGTTGGACTAAAGAGCATCTCTGGTCTCTTGGAGCTCTAGATCCATCCTACAAAAATTAAGATATCTGTCCTTGTCCCCTCTATCCAGAGGAGACCACATGGATTTTCCCTTTCCCTCTGGTAGCTCAATAGAAGGGCCCCTGCACAGAAAAGGGCAAGTCAACCCAAGAAGAATGAGCTTTTGGATGCATCTTCAACCCTGAATGACACTGATCATCCTACACTATTGCCATGAAGTAATGGTTAATTACTGCACAGAGAAGACAAAATAACCTTCCACTTAATCCATAACTCAAGCAAAACATCTTCATTATGTTTCCCAGAGCTTGTGGTTGCTCAGGCTACACATGAGAAATTTATTTTATTAATTTACTCATTGATTTGATTTGACCAGGGATGGCTTACATCATGAGTTTTGAATGGGGGCTTTCTACAAATGCAGGTTCTATCTAGGGAGAACATGGGAATGAAATTTCATCACATTGATCTTATTACTCGATAATACCTTCTATCAGCTGCAAATATTTTTGTGCAGCTTTCAAAAAACCAGGACTTGGTTCCATTTATTTAGTTCTCATAACCAGGGCTTAGTGATATTTGTTCAATTCTGTGAACTAGGATTTTACAAAAATGAGCATTTTTTTTGGTAGAGCATCCCTTCTTTTCTCCTTTGGCAATGAAATGGAGAGAAATCATGTCTACAGAAATCAGCCAGCCCTGGGAATTGTTTTTTAAGTCGCATTTATTCTGTTAAGGAGATGTAAATTCGGAATCGTAAAAACAAACTAGAACAATTTAAGATTCCCGCCCCCTCCCCCCCAAGCAATTGAATTATTCCGAGCATTCAGATGCCTGCTTTGGACTCCAATTCTAAATCTATGAACATAAAAAGATAGAATAGAAAAAAAAAAGGCACCCAATGCCTACTCATAGGAGTTCTATTCAAGTAGCAAAGTAGCTCATACAGTTTCCATATGGGCTGTTTGTAGGCAGGATAGTAGGGAATATCATCTGAAGGATACAATCAAAAGAACCTAAATTAGATTTGGAAAGAATCCTACAGGTCTAGTCCACCTTTCATATGAAGAAACCGAATCAGCCAATCAATTAGCATTTATTAAATACCAGTTGTATATCTGACATTGTATTATGTGCTGGAGTACAAAGAAAGTCAAAGAAAACAAAAACACAGAATCTGTCCCTGCAGTGAAGGAGCTCACAGAAGTAACTAATCCCAAATCATAAAGGTCATAAGTGCTAAGTCTGGGATAGGAACCGTCTTCCTCTGATACCAAACCAATTTCAATGTTCCGTACAGTTATCGCGCTGCTTTTTCTATGTCCTTTAACCGGTATTGTTAGGTCCCAATTTATTCAAATAATGAATCCTGTGAAGTGGCTGTTTTCAAAATTATAATCAGGCAAAATATACTCAGTGGTTCCAGCCCAATAAGAAATATGCAGAGTAAATTTGAATAATTTTACCACTTTACATGATTTGTTATTCATACTAATAGAGACTTGTATGATACCAGGTATTTCTAGGAAGTCCCACTGACTCCTCATGGGAACAAAACCTTTTTATTTTGAACCCCTTCCCCTCACAATTTGACTTCCACATGGCTCTACAGGTCTTGACAGTGACATTAGTCTTGTCACAAGATGACGTGATCTTTTAGACATAAAGACCAGTTGGGGAATGGATTTGTATTTGTTTTTCTAGGAGTGGTGAGGAATTGGAGCTAATTCACCCATTCTTTCTACCCAGGTACATCTGTGATATGTATCACACAGCTGTGAAGTTAGCTGGTTAAGTGAGTAATCTGTAGTGAAAGAAAACAATATGATGCCAAGTATCCAATAAGCAAATTGAAACCATTCTCCTGGCTACTGGTACCCTCCCACTGATGTACTAAGTAGACTGACACTTAGTACCAAACAACATTATAGGGCCACTGGAAGGATCACTACAGCAAGCAGCTGGTAGTCATAAAGGCTGAATAAATACCAGTTATTTTACATACATCATCTCATTTGATCCTTTTAACAGCTGTGTGAGGTAGACAAAGCAGGTAATATTATTATGCTACATTTTACAGAGGAAGAAACTGAGGTGGACCCAAGATTTCAATCTAATGCCCCTTCTTCTCCACCATGATGGTTCTCCATGTTTCTTTCTCCTATCCAAGGGGGATGATGAGTATGAAACAAGGCAAAGCTAGCTTTGACCTTCATAGTGTTCCACTTTCTTTGATTTCTCAAGTACCAAAGTGTAGAATATACTGCTATTCCATTTCTCAGCTCCTCTGTAATGAAGGATAGAATGGAAATGTTATAGTCATTCTGCAGCCATTCATCTGGAGAATAGCCTGGCTCTCACGCCATGATGCTGCCGGATGTTAGGTTAACAGCGGTATCCTCAGCAACTGCTGTAACTTCCGAAATTGATGTAGCTCTTGGCCGAGAACATCTGTTGCCCTGCTTTGCCTTCCGTGCAATGCACAAAAAACTTAATTTCCCATCACAGTCATTCCCATCTAACCTTTATTTACACAGGTCACCCTGTCTGAGATTGGAGTCCACATCTGCAGCAGATACCCAAGGTGAGATGACTTAGAAGCAGCTGGACCTTGATCCATAAAGAATAATAACGGGGAGAGTGGGGCATGAAGCAAAGGATGAGCCCAAAACATGTACAGTTTTATATTAATTGCCATTTATACGATGGGGCTGATGAGCACGATTTCAGGAATGTGTATTCAGCCTGACAAAGAGTTTGCTTTTTATTATTATTATCCAGCACAATTTTGGCACATTGTTGCTGCTTGTCACACTCATTCTTATGCCAGATGCTTATGAGGAGTCTACTGCCCATTGCCAAATGGCCGAAAAGCACATTTTCAGATTTGATAGCATTTCCATGCTGCATAAAGCATAAGATAAAGAGGCATTAGTCTGTTTTAGCATTCCATACCTATGGAGATCAATCCCCCACTGATCCCTGCAGATTTGTGTGCCCTTCCCTATCTACCTCATAGTGGGGAAGAAAAAGTGGAAAGAAGCACCGGGGCCAGTTCTGGACTGGTGTTTTGATCTGGTGAGAAGGAAAAGTGCCTCTACAAAGATTGGAAATTACATTGTATGCTGCTTCTGGCATGCTACAACTTGCCATGTTTTCTGATGGAGATGTTCTTACATTCTGATGTAGAAACTGTCAGTCCCCAACCACAATTACACTGGTGGGAGGGGAATCTGGAGGTGGTTACTTTGTCATGGCTGTAACTATTTTGGTGGCACCTTTGACACACACACACACACACACACACACACACACACACACACACACACTCCGGTCATTCTCAAGAGAATTCCAAAGTCTGGAGCCAAGCATTGCCAAAGGTTAGCAAGTCCCAATATCTCTCTTTCCCTTAGGACTGACAAGGCTGTATACATTTAGTGTGCATACAAAGAAACCATAGCACAAGAGGGTAGAGAAACTCATCTGTGGCTCCACAGAGTGCTTCAAATGAATTTGCATTCCCATTCAGAGAAGCAAATGGATGGATACGATGATTGGCAACTGTAGGACTCAATATTTGCAGCAGCTCACCCTCTTCAGGGACACGCAGAATCAACTGGACAAGAATGCTATGTTTAAGAACTACTCAGGGGCACTTCCAGTAAAATGCTTTAAATAATGATCATCCAAAACAGGTGAGACACTTTGTAAATGTCAGAAACATGCTAAATATGTTAAACGGGAGCATTCAGTATCTTGAAAACAACATGGGTGATTTACAATCAATTTCACACATGCACAGAAATGTCTGGCTGATGGCTTTTGAAATCGCCTCTGAGGCATGAGGACAATTCCTTTCTATTCCATTGGACAAGAATTCCTACTATGTGCTATGCTCTGTGCTAAGCACTAGGGGGCATGGAGAAGAGAATCAGCATTTATATAATGCCTATTACATACCAGGCACTATGGTTTTTTTGTTTTTGTTTTTTTTTGCTTTTTGGAGGGCAATTGGGGTTAAGTAACTTGCCCAAGGTCACACGGCTAGGTTTTTTTATTTGTGTGTACGTTAAGTATCTGAGGTCGGATCCGAACTCAGGTCCTTCTGACTCCAGGGCCGAGGCTCTATGTCACCTAGCCACCCTGAGGCACTATGCTTTTTATAAATATTACTTACTTTGCTCGATCCTCACAATGGCCCTGTGGGACAGGTGCTATTCCCTTTTTACAATAGAGGAATCTGAGGCAAAGAGAATTTAAGTAACTAACCCAAGGTCATACAGCTATAGTAAGTGCCCAAGTTTTGATTTGAACTCAGGTATTCCTGAATCCAGACCCAGTGTGCTATCCACAGTGTACAAACCTCAATTCTCCTTCAATTTGAAACTGGCATAAAAAGAAAGGATGAGTTAACATTTCCCCTTCTTTCTGGCAGTGATGCTAGTGACAAGTAGCATGACCAAAAGATGAAGGAATAGCAATTTGTTTTATCATCTACATTAATAATAACAGTCTATGGTTTACAAAAGTCTTGACAGAAGTGTTTTTGGGGAGCCATTATATATTTTTATTATTCTACATATTTCCACTTACATTTCTATTTAGAATTTGTGATAATAAATATTCATATTACTTTTTTGTAAATAGAGGTTATTGACATCTTTTTTTTAACCTTGCTTAGATTTTATTTCCTTTACCCTTTCTTTTATTTCCCTCACCCTTTCCCCTCCCAGCGATCCACCTCTTATAAGAAAAAATTTAAAACAAAGTAAAAAAAAAAGGAAGAACTGTGTTTAGTTATTGCCCCCTAACCAGTTAATGAGCATTTAGCTTATTTCCTGGTCTTTGATGCCACAAAAACTGGTGGCCCAGTTCCTTTCTTATATTTTCTCTTGCTAACCATGAGAAGGATGAGTGGGAGGGCCCTACAAATATACATGTATCAGCAGTTGACTTAAGGGCCTCTGGGGGACGTCAACATAGGCATGAAATGCAAAAACAGATTGCTGTTGGTGTATATGGAACCTGCCTTTTTCCTCGATGACCTCTTTTTACATCCTATCAGTGGAATCACTGGATCAAAAAGAATGGGTATTTTAGTCATTTTGCATAATTTCACAATGTATACACACACACACACACACACACCCATATACCCTCTAATACTGACTACAGTCTTCTGTCATTTTTCCAATATGTTGGATTTAAGTACACATATGGTGGTATAGTAGATAGACTGCCAGGTCTGGAATTAGAAAGACTCATCTTCCTGAGTTCAAATCTGGCCTCAGATACTTACTAGCTGTGTGGCCCTGGGCAAGGCATTTAGCCCTGTTTGACTCAGTTTCCTCATCTGCAAAATGAACTGGCTAAGGAAATGGCAAACCACTCCAATATCTTTGCCAAGAGCCTCCCAAGAGACTGTTTTCCACAAAGTTTTCATGACTGAGAATGACTAAACAACAACAATTATTTAATTTCAACACAACAACCTCTTAAGACAGATACTATTGTTATCCCTATTTTCTAGATGAGGAAACTGAGGCCCAGATATTGTTAGTGACTTGCCAAGGTTGAATAGGTAGTTGGCAGCTGAGGTACAATCATAGTCCAAGCCCCCTGACTCCAACCCTCTTTCCACTGGAATAGTAGTTATAAGCTCCCCTATAGTCTTCTTTTTCAACTTCTTCCTTTATTATATACATGAAGAAAATGAGGGCCACAGAAATGAAATTAATTGCTCTAGGTTACATAGGTAACAACCTGGGCTTTGAACCAAGACTATCTAAAGTTCTTCCCACTGTGACTGCTCTCTTTTCTAATACTTTCATTTTATAGATAAGAAATTTGGGGCTAAGTAGGTGAATTGATAGGCCCAAGATCACACATCAAGGTATTGTTCAAAGAGCTGGGTTTTTAGCTCTGGAAGGGACTTTAGAGATAATGTGATCTCATCACTTCATCTGAAGAAGCAAAGGCTCAGCCAATATAAGTGGATTGGAGAAGATCACATACTTATATGTACTTAAATATTCAATTCCTAACATAATGAGTAATCTGAAGAATACATTTCATAGAAAAGTCAGCCTTGAATTAGGAATCAACAGTTCCTGTAAACCCTTTTTAGTCCCTAAATCCTGGAGAGCTGGCTTTCTTTTGAATGGCAGTGGAATTGTATATCCTTACAAGCCATATAAGAAGGCCAATCCCATTACTTCATAGTCATGAATCATGTTTGCCCGGAAAGCATTATTCCTTGATAGGCCAACCAACTTATTTACCAGAATCACTGCCAATGTTTTTTGGCTGCTTGTGGAAAATTAGATTCATCCCCAAAGGACAAATGTTGGCCACAAATGAGGTGACCCAAAAGAGTGGGCTGCTGCAGGTTCCAATGGTGATTCAGAGGCAGAATGTTTCAGCATAAACATTTTGGGAAATGGTACAGTTATTGCAACAAGCTTTCTCAGTTGACTACTTTGAAGGGGACAATATTCCCGTGGATGTGTAAATCCTGGCATTATTTTAGCCAGTATTTACATAGTTCTCATGTCCACAACCAGATGATCATTTCATTATAGGGGCAGGAACCAGCAGGATTCTGGTAAATGTTTAACAACAATCTCTTTTTAAAAAATATGCATGACACACTTTTAAGTTTAATCTGAATTACTAGCATTTTCTGCATTACTTTTTCAGTAGAACCAATCAACAAAAGCACAAATTTCATAAAATGAAGTTTATAGTATTGGCTGAATTTCAAGGTGTAAATGCTCAAACTGAAAATTTAACAACTGACCAATTTAAGCAGACTTCAAGGCACACTCCTTGTAGGAAAAATTATATCTTATTTTTCTTAATTCCTGACCTGGGTTGGCTCTTCTTTTTCTATTCTATCTCAGTGAACTCTTAAGCTACCATGGGTTTGATGATGATTTCTATTAAAATCATATGATTTTAATCCCACCCTTTAAATCCTATCTTTAATCTTATCTTTTTAAAAATCATATTTAATCATGTACATGCACACGTATTCCCACATATTTACATATATATGTATATACATATACATATATATATATATATACACACATATTTGTCCATAATCTCCAGAGCTATAGACACACACAAGCAATTGCCTTTCACATAGCTTGAACTAGAGGTCCTGAAGATATCTCAAATCAACACATTGGTTTGAATCAAACTGAACTTATTGCCTTTTCCCCCAAGCCTTTATCTCTTCCCATCTTTCCTACTATTGCCAAAGGTACCACCATCCTTGTAGATCTCTGGGCTCACAACCTAAGATTCCTCCTCGACTTGTCACTCACTCACCCGACATATCCAACCTCTTGCCAAATCTTCACAACTTCTCTTGTTTACATCTCCTCTCTGCTCATGCAGTTCTCATCCTAGTTCGGGCAGTCATCACCTCTCACCTTATACTACTTTGTCTCTCTGATTACAGTCTTTTCTCATTCCAGCTCCGCCTCCACTTGACTACCAAAGTGATTTTTCTAAAATGTAGGTCTGACTGTGTCATCCACTGGCTCAATGAAGTGCTATGGCTCTCTATTACCTCCCAGATCAAATAGAAAGTTCTCCGTTGGTCATTTAAAGCACTTTGCACCCTGACCCATTCTTACCTTTTAAGTGTTTTTACAGTCTACTCCCCTCCATGATCTGTAATCCAACTACACTGATGAACTTTCTGGACTTCAAAATGACATTCAATTTCCCACCTCTGTGTTTCGCACTCTCTGGCTGTACCGGCCCCGCACCCACACCCTATACTTGGAATTCTCAGCCCTTTTACATCCATCTCTTAGTTTTTTGGCATTCTTCAAGATTCAGCTCAAATTCTATCTCCTGTAGGAAGCCTTTACTAAGCTCCCCCAAATGTCCCTGAGCCTTCACCTCTCAGCTTATGTTCAACCTCTGTATATGCTTGTATTTACCTGGTTATTTACTTATTTACATGATTTCTGCCCTCTTCCCCCTCCCCATACACATTAGAATATAAATTCCCTGAGGATAGGAACTGAGTGTTTTTTCTTTCTAACTTCATATTCCAGGTACAAACAGGGGTGGGAAACCTGTGGACCTAGAGGACCACATGTGGCCTTGAGGCCCACAGGGGAACCTTGTCACTAGTACATAGAAAGTGCTCAATAAATGTTTTAACAGAGTGAATCACAGTCCTTGGTAGGATATCTTGAACACAGTGGGCCTCTGGTCTATGTTTATTGGTAGGAAGAACACAAGCAGGATGGGGAATCAATATAGATCCTGAAAATTTAGTCCAAGCCTGTCTGTAAGCATCCATTCAGTATATGTAAACTACTTAAATCCTAAGAGAACTATGTGGTAAAAATGATGAGGCATTGGGAAAGGGAGGGCTCCTTGGGGCAAGTGATAAATTCTTAAGTGTATGTGTTGAAGTTTAGAAGTTGGATCTAAGTAGGTATCATACAGAGGGTGGCTTGGAGCCCAGCCATTTTCTTGGGAGCCTGAAGGAGAGACTCAAAGGGAAAGCTAAAAAAAAAGGAAGCAAGGACCCAAGAAACACATAGCAAGGTATGGGGTAGGGGGTGGGGGACAGGGAGGAGAACAAGGAAAGAAAATCGATGGGTTCCTGAATGATGCCGAATTGTGAAGAACCTTGGTGCAGTTTCTATCTCTGGTACTTAGTGACTGTGTGATTCTGAGAAATCATTTAATCTCTCTTGTCTTGGTTTCTCATCTGTAAAGTGGGGATGATGATATTTTACATCAACTGTTATAGGGATTAAATGAGATAATGTCCATAAAGTGCCATGTAATGATTTATTTTCCTTCTTCAGAATGGGGAATCAAAAGATTTTTAAAAACCAAAAAGGAAAATCAGGAAGAGAGAGAAAACATTTTCATACCATCAGAGCATGTCGTCCCACGATTTCCTCCTAACACAACTCTTGATTCCTCACTAAAATGCTACTGTACCTATTTAGTCATCCCAAAGAAGAGCTCTTGCTAGTTCATGAAGGTGCACAAAGTCTCTTACCTCTGAGATTATTTCCAGTTTAGCCTGTATGTATCTTGTTTGTACATACATAGTGATTTACAAGTTGTCTCCTTCATCAGATTGTGTGCCTCTTGAGAGTAGGCATGATTTTTTTTTGCCCTTTTTTGTAGCCTCAGTACTTAGCACAGAGTAGGTTCTTATTAAAAAATGTTTGTCGATGTGACTTAACCGAGCAAAGGAATTAATGCAGTTCCCATGGTTTGCTCCCCTGATGGTTCTGACTTGGATTTACCCCTCCTGGTACCCCAGAGATTCCAGTTTAACTAGTTTGGTGATTTAAGTATTTGGGTCAAAGGCCTACATGCCTTGAGTTGTTTCTTACAGTTTGGGATTCTGGTGAGTACATGTGTCTAATTAACTGCGTGTGTTCCCCAGTCATTAATCACATTTAGGAACTCAATCTATTACCTCAAATGGGGGAAATGCTCACTGTGTCTTTTCAGGAGAGAAAAATTTGAAGGCCAAACAGGAAACCTTCTTTTAGACATTAGGCTGCTACCCAGCTAGTAGAAATTGATTATGGAAGTGTTATAATTCAATTCAATTTCATTTTCATTCTTTAATGATGACCTTACATAAACTATTGGTAATAAAATTAGCTCTACTGCTTGTGAATTATGAGAAAGTCGCTAATTCAAGGCAATAAAGAGATAGTGCTTCTTTTAATGTTTATCCCTTTGATTCCAGGATTATCAGGAACACACATGCTCCACTGGGATCCTCACAATGCCAGAAATTAAGGAAGCCTTCCCCTTCAGGTTGGGTAGAACCCGTGTGGGGATGTAAGTGAGCACATGGACAAGAGTTGCATAGAATGAATGGGCTGAATTTTGTATTGTGGAGATCATAAATCCTACATTGAGGAGATCATACATCCAGTAGGGTTGTAGAGTGGTATTTGGACTAAAAATGACTACAAAAACTGTATGGTATAGTGGAAAGACCATTGCGTCTGGAATCCAATGAGTTCAAATTCCACCTCTGACGCTTACCATATGTATGACCTTGGCCAAATCATTCAAAAACCCTGGCGCTCAATTTTCTCATCTAAAAAATGAAGGAACTAGGCATTGTAAATGGACCCTAGGGTCTCCTCATGTACCAAATCTATGATGGTATGTTCTGAGGGATAGATCAAAGGTAGGAGATCAGTTAGAATGCTATTTAGATTAGCCAGAAAAGAGGCAATAATGGCCTAAATTCTCTTTATCATTGAGAAAAGCAAACATTGATTTTGTATTTTATATTTGATTTCACTCTGTAATTGATTTTGTCCTGTAACTGCCTAAGTTATGGATCCTTGTCTCAAGATAGACCAGAAATTAAGCTGGCCTCTAATGGTTAGTTTAGAAATCCAGTTCTGCTAATCACTGTTCTATTCTTGCCTCAAGGAAATCTGCTATCCTTGGGGATGTGGGTGGATATCACAGAGTCTGATCTAGTATCTTTATACCATCACACTCTCCTTCAAGGACATCTGATTTGCTATCCAAAGAAATCTAGTCCACTATCTCTAATCTTCCAGGTGGACTCAAACAATAAACTTTTCTTAGTCATGTGAAGAAAGGAGGGGGCTGTTGCTGGCCCTTCATCCCCTAATTCCAACTAGTCATGTTGCCCTCACCACCATCATTGTATTATTTCTTCACCTACCCTGTTCTGTCTTTTGTTTATGCTTATAAAAAGGGAACTGTCCTTCTCCTTTGGATTTTTGGCTTAAAACAGGCATCCATTGACCCAATCTATGGGAAGGTTCATACCCTGCTAAAAATGATTCTCTTGCTTGGATAATCCATGCTTCAGTCTACCTTTGTTGAATCTTACTCTTGACATCATTAAAGCAAGGACATAGGTCATCTAGTGCAGCCCTTTCCTCTTACATATGTAGACTTAGGTGTAGAAGAGGGAAGTAATTTGCCTAAGGTCATGGAGGTAGGTTGTCAGTGGCAGAGTAAAGATTTCATTTTAGACAAGTATGATTAGAGGAAGATATAGTAGGGTGAGAGGCCTGAAGAAAATGCCATATGAAGGTGTTTGGAGAAACTAAGCATGCTTTTGTTGAAAAAGAGAAGACTTTGTAAAATCTGTGCGGTGGTGGTCATGGCTGTCCCCAACCATTTTTTTTGGAGGGGAAAAAGCAAGGCAATTGGGGTTAAGTGACTTACCCAAGGTCACACAGCTAGTAAGTATGTCAAGTGTCTGAGGCTACATTTGAACTCAGGTCCTCCTGATTTCAAGGCCAGTGCTTTATTCACTACACCACCTAGCTGTCCCGGTCTCCAAGTGTTTTAAGCAGAAGTTTATTTGTTCTCCTGACCCATAAAAATCAAATGGTGTGATGCAGTGGAAAGAAAATGAAAGGAAACATGAGAATTAGAGGCCTAAGACCCAGGTTTGTCTGTCACATTTTCTATGTCCTTGGGCCAATTATTTACCTTCTGATGGCTTCAATGTCTTTATCTCTAGAATGAAGGGGTTGAGATAAATGACTTCCAAAGGCCATTCTAGTTCTAAGTTTATGATGCTGTGATTAATGGCTGGAAAATACTTATGAGACAGCTGAGGCTGAAAGTAAGGAAGCACTTTCTAGCAATGGGAGCTAACTCACAGTGAAATGGACAGCTCCAGCTGATAGTGGCTTCTCTCTGTTTGTAGATCTTCAAGCAAAGGCTGTAAGGCTATTTATTGGTAGAGTCCTTTCTGAGAGGTTTTCTAATACAGGTGTGTCTATATTCCACTAGCTGGCTTCAAAGGTTTCTTTCAAGTCTGATCCTGCATTAAATATCTCCATGGGCCGGCCTCTGGGTACATTATTAGGGGACTCTTTTTTTTTTAATTGATTGAGGACTAGCTGTGGAATAAGAAGAGCTGGATTCAAATCCTGAGTATTGGGTATGTGTAAATTGAATATTTACATGGCCTACCACATGGGTTTAAAATTGCAAAGCATTATATAATTGCCACAAGTCAAAGGATTTTTGAGTTGGAAGGGATCTCAAAGGTCATATAGTTCTACCATTTTATCCTAAGGGTGAGAAAACTGAGGACCAGAGAAAGGGCAAGATCACATAGACAGGAATTGGCAGATCTGAAACTGATGTCTATATTTTCTTGCTCCAAAGTTAATGGTCTTAATATTGTATTACAGAGACAGTCTGTGAGACGTTTTTATGACTATTATTTTATTTCAATGGGACTAGCCACCAACACCCTAGTTCATCAATCAGGGCATCTGGGTAGCTCTCAAAATCCTTTTGTAGACATCCAATTCATGGCTTCTTTCTTTTAAACGAAGTATAATTGGCAAAACAAGACTTTTAACAGCAGTTTGAATTATTTTCTAATTAAGTGGGCAAAATTAGAACAACAGAAATGGAATTGTCTATATTTGCTAATAAGTACCCAAGTGGTGCAAAGAACAGGCATCTGTCTCTTTAAGCACGAGTGGTTATTAATACCAGCCTCCTAGCTGTTCATTTATAGGCAAAGCATTAATGCAATCTCAACTTTCCATGGAGACATCTGCTTGGGCCACATTCATGTTAAATCCAAAGCAAAAGACATGTTTTAAGAAAGTTTACTGAATTTTTTTAACATTTTATTTTATAAAGTGCACACCTACTCATCACCCAAGTCCTTTGATGATCACATGGTTAATGATATTTGCTGAATATTTGTTGAATTGGATCTAGACCAGGTGGATGGACAAATGGAGTAGGATCATAGACTGCTAAAGTGCTTTTAGAGCTTATTGAGATTAAGAGGCAGTGTGGTATACTGGGTAGCATTTTGGATTTGGAGTCAGCAGGATCTGTGTTTAAATTCAGCCTCCCCCAATTACTAGTGATGCCATAGCTAGATAAGCAATCTCACTTGTCTGACCCTCTGTTTTCTCATATGTGAAATGGGGATTATAATATCTGTAGTACCTACCTTATATGGTTGTGCTACTATACTATATTAGATTACTGTATTATAATGGTGTATTAGACTGTGCTTTGGGGTGCCATTAACTTATCAGTCATATTGCTGATTAGAAAACAGATGGGAACTGGTTGATTAAGGTGATACAATTTCCAAACCACAGCTAGAACCCAGAACTAGAATTTGCCAGGTTTTCCAATATATGTTCTCTTTTAATAAGATGAAACTACTCGGGTCTTCAGTGAGATGTATATTTGTGGTAAATTTGAAGAGAATGGGTCATGATGAAATGGATACAGAACTTAGAGTAAAAATTCTTGGGTTTAAATCTTGTATTTACCATATAATGGTTTTGTGACTCTGATTCAGTCACTAAAAAAAGTTATGAATCTTTGAATTGGGCATAATAATGTTTATGCTACCTACCTTACAGGGTTAATGCACATGTTATATGTGTGATGCCTGACACTGGATACTCTTCCCTAGGGATGAGAAATACAGAGTAAGCTCAGCTGATAGGATTCAGATAGGTAGATCTTTGATGGATTTGATTATATTTTCATTCTTTCTTATTTTGGTTCTGGTATATTCTCTGTGGGCTCTGGAGAAGAGCAAGCTTTGACCTTGAATGGCTACTACAATTCAGCTAGAATTGGGGGACCAATTAGACCTAGGCTATTGCAACAGTACAGGTGGCAGGTGATGAAGGCCCTATCCCAGGAGTCACAACAATGTCACTGGAGAGAAGACAGGTATGGATGTTGCAAAGGTAGAAATGACAGAACCTGCCAATTGATCAGATATGGGGTGAGGTGACAGATCAAGAGACAAGGATGAAACCTAGGTGGTGAGCCTGTGTGTCTGGGAGGATGATGGCACCCTAGATAGTAATAAGGAAGTTCAGAAAAGGGAGGCTTTTGGGGAAAAGATAGTAAGTTTAGTTTGGGACATGCTGGGTTTAAGATATCTATAGGACATCCAGTTCGAGATGTCCAATAGGCAGTTGGGGATATGAAACTAGAGGTCAGTTGGTACATAGGGTTGGAGATGTAGATCTGAGAACCATCTCCATAGAGATGACATCTTTCAAACAGGCGGTTTGACCCAGATGGCCTTGAAGTTTCATTCCAGCCCTAGATCTGTGATCCTGTGAATTCTTTGATGACTAAAGGATCTTTTTTTGGAAATGGTCTCAGTAATGGAGTTCCAGGTTATTTTTATGATTTCACAACAATTATATTACAAAGTCTTTTGGATTTTATGGAATTAAATATGGAAAGGAAAAGAGGTTGGAGGCTAGTACACACATGATAAAAATTCACCTCTCAAGTGTCTAGCTTCAGCAATTGTAAGTGAAGCATTCTACAACTGAATTCCACAACCATTTTAGAGTACCTACTATGTGCACAGCTCAGCACTATGTGCTGGGAATAAAAGGGAAAAAAAAACCAATAACCAAAGCAATCCTTGCTCTTAAGGAGCAGACCTTTTATTAATAGTAACAGCCCCATCACCAGTGGTACAAATGAGAAAATCACTTGAGCGCTGTTTTCCAAGCTTTACAAACTGTTAAACACTTTACCATATCTCTAAGCCAATTTCCTTAACAAGGAAGAGTGATGACAGAAGCAGCGGTTTTAACTTGGTGAATTTATTTTTTTCACACCAAACATCTGGCTCTTTATCAGCTTCATCAAGTACAAGAACTGCCTTATTCCTCCGTGTTCTCCTCGAAGAGAAAAAGATCCACAGCTGTGTGTACATTGTACATGAAGGCAACAACTCAGCTCCCTTGGGCAATGACGCTGGTTGGATTATTTCTGCCCTTGTTTGCTCGGGCTGATACCAATACAGTCAAACACCTCCCTCCACCAAAATAAAACAAAGCACCTCAGGGATATCATCAAGCAATCAATTCATACTTAGACTAAGAAAAAAAAGGATGATTCTTTAATGTCTCCTAACTAGTGTGCTAAGTGATCATGAATTCAGAGCAGAGATATGTATGACAGATTGGACAATGAGAATTTTGACCAGGACATCAAAATTTAGAGAAGTAAACTGGTACTTCTTTGGCAGTATAGAAACAATGTAATTTAGCACCTAGTTAGCGAGAACAATTAGATAAACTATGAAGCTACCAGATGGCATTCCTCCTCCCCCTGGCAGCTGCATCTTAGGTGAAAAAATTGATTTGAAGGCTCGTTTCATTTTTTTTTTTTTTGCTCCAGGTGTCAAAATTGCTACTTATAGCTCTGATCTGAAGACTTGGTTATGAAAATTAAAATAGTTTGTTCTTGTGCCCAAAGGACTATTAACTATGCATACCCTTTGACCTAGCTACGAGGTCTGAATCCTAAGGAGATCAAAGAAAAAGGAAAAGGACACATTTGTATAAAAATATTTATAGCAGCTCTCTTTGTGTTGGAAAGGAATTGGAAATAGACAGGATGCTCAACAATTGGGAAATGACTGAACAAGTTGTGGTAGATGATGGCAATGGAATATATAAGAATGAACTATATGAGAAATGATGAACAGGATGGTTTCAGAAAAACCTGGGAATTCCTAGATGAACTGATGCAGAGTGAAATGAGCAGAAGCAGGAGCTCATTGTACAGAATAACACCAATATAGTAAGGATGGTCAGCTGTGAAAGACTTAGCTACCTCTGATCAAGACAATGATCTAAGACAATTCCAAACGACCCATGATGAAAAATCCCATCTACCTCCAGAGATTGAGAACTGATAAATTCTGAGTGCAAACTGAAACATGCTTTTTTTGCTTTCTTTTTTTTTCTTTAGTAACATGGCTAACATGGAAATATGTTTTGTATGACTTTACAGGTAAAATCAACATCGAATTGCTTGCCTTTTCAAGGAGTTGGGGGGGAGAGAAAATTTGGAACTTAAATTTTTCCAAAATAAATGCTATATTTTCATATACATATGTATATGTATACATATACACAGACACATAGATATACACATAGACATAGATTTGGATAATGGTGTTTCAACATAATTGGTTTCCTTTATAATCTTCTGCATTTTATTTAACTTTTTAGTAAAAATTCTGAGAAAGTATCCATGGACTTGACGAAATTGGCAAAGATTACATGCATGGCATTAAAAAAAAAATTATGAACCCTTGATGTAGGTACAATCTGACCCAGGAAGGGTACAGGAGGTTTTGGACCTTGTTATTCCAGGAAGCTATGAATGTATTCATGCAGCTCAAGTATGAATTAGCTTTTTAAAACTTGCTCTGTCATACTGTCTGCTTCATTTTGCACTTACAATTCACTAAAACTGCCAGATATTTTTCAGAAAAACTGCTATCTAATCAATTCACTCATCTTATGCCTAGGAAGTTGATTTTTGAAGCTAAGATTAAAACATTAAATTTGTCCCTCCTAAATTTAATTTGATTTGGTTCAGTCAAATTTCCAATTTTCTGGCCTGTCAAGTTTCTTTTTTTTTTCTTTTTGGCTCTTGATTCTGTCATCCAGTGTATTAGTTAATTCTTTTCAGTGTCACATGCAAATATAATAAGGGGGCCTTTATTCAAGGCCTTGATAAAAATATCAAACAGCATAAAAACAAATACAAATCCCTGGAACACTCCACTGGACCTTCATTCAAGTTGACATTCAGCCAGTACTGATTAGTCTTTGATTCTGATCAACTCCATATACATCTAATTGTCTTCTGTTGAATTGTCCCAAAGTGGAACGAGCTTCTTTGGGAAGTGGGGTGGGTCCTCCTTATGGCTTGTCTTCAAGCGTAAGCTGAATGATCACTTGTGAGGTATGCTATAGGAAGGATTCTTCTTCATTCATGGCTTGGCCAAGGTGACCTCTGAACTAGTGATTGACTCTGTCAAAGTCAAATAGACATAGAGGCCACTAAACTGTATATAAGAAGTGCTATGGGTCACATGTTGATTTAGAAAACCACACATTTATGTATTTTTATTGTTATTTATTTTGTGAAATATTTCCTAATTGCTTTTTAATATAGTTCTTGCCACATTTGGGAGTGCTTGGGGCTGCTTGTGGCCCAAAGGTTATATATCTGACACCTCTAGATAATGGATAGAGCATTAGATATAGACTTCAGAAGACCCTGGTTTTGAATTCTCCTTCTGACATTTACTAGCTATGTGACCCTGGCAAATCACTTATCCTATCTCTACCTCAGTTTCTTCATTAAAAAAATGAGATAACTAGACTCAATAACCTCTAACGTCTCTACCAACTCTAAATCTATGATCCTATATTTTGCCATTGGTTTTCTGCAATTTGTTCCAACTCTAAAATTCTGTCAATACTCATACCATAATTCTCATTACAAATGTATTCTGACATCTCCATTCATGTCAAACACTATTTTAGAAAAACCTTTTTTTTCTTTTTTGCCTCTAAAGTCATCAGCTCTCTAACAATAAAAAACGAAGCTAGACGTTTGGAATGGGCAGGGTTGGATGAGGTATTGGAAAATTTCCAGTGAGTGGTTCAGTTTAAATCCTTTGCCTTTCCAGTTAAACTTCACTGATGGCACTGGAAAATTGAGGGGAGAGGGCGTTTGAAATGGTAGCAAAGGGGAAACAAGGCATCTATTATTGACATATTCTAGTATGTTATCTGTCCTCCCCACTACAGAAGGAAAAAAAAAGCTAGATCTGAGGGATACTTCAAAGGAGACCAACTACTAAATGGTCCAATTAATCTTTCACGTTCATACAGAACCATTACTAGCAATTTTGGTGACAGGGACACGTAGCAAGTGCTGTTGCTTCAAATCAACAATGTACTTTGTGGCCTGAAAGGTATACAGCAAGTAAGACCAATTCAGTTGCTTGGGAGGGGGAATAACTTCTATGAAATAAAATCCATCTACAATTCCAAAAAGACACTTTGTCTGGGACGTAGCCCTAATCCTTTAGTTCTAGCAATAACTTTGCCTCTATGTTGAGGTTGGGCAACCTATTTGAGAGGCATTATAGATAGGAAGCTCCCCTGAGTTTACTCTGGACTGTACAGAACCTACAAGTTTACTCACCTGCCTCCCCAAGATCTCAAAGCACGTTTTGATCCAGGTAATAAGCATGTGACTGTCTTTGCCACCCACATTCACTGACATTCCCTGGGATAGAATTGGGGAAGCTTGTTCAGATTCTCTGTCTGAAGTGTGCCATTTTCACTGACTGAGAAAGCTATCGTTCTCTCATCCCCATTTTCATGAGCTGGGATACTACTCATTAGAATTCTGGTCAGCTTCCTAGGCTCTCAGGAAGGGGTTCATCAGGCAGCCTTTGGTGCAGGTATTATAAAGCCTGCCTTTTGGGATGCATGGACAGCCCAAAAGAAATGAATTGGAGACAAAGGAGGAGATAAACTATTATCAGGAAGAAAATACATTGACATGAAATAACACCTGTCTATAATTCTAAACTCGATCTCATGTTAGCAATTCCCCTCCCTTAAAATCCCTTCCCCAGTGAAGACTCTAAATCGAGATAGAGAGAAGGGGGTTTTGAGATGGAAAAGGGACTTGGATATTTAGATCAAAACCTTCTTTATAACTTTTTTTAATAAGAATCCTCCATAGCAGTTGTGGAGTGGGAAAATGGTATTTGGGTGACAGAGAGGAGTGCTGATAACAGCGTGTGTGGAAGCTGGTGATATCAAAAAAGGTTTGCTTTTCTTTACTGTTTTCTGAAGCATTCACCAGGAGGTTTGGAAATCTGTTGTAGGAAAGTGAACAGGAAGATTTTTGATTGTCTCAATTAATTGTTTCTTGGGTCTCTGCCTCAAGGGTAAAGTGAACTGTAGTTTTCTTGAGTGTTGACTCAAAGAGCTTTCCTTTTTCATTTATACTCACCTGTTAAATTATAGAGGGAAAAAAGGTACTCTCACATTCCTCACCCTTCATGTCACTTGTGGGTATTTACATTAATTCTAGGACCTATAAAAGGCATGTATAATATAGTAAAAGGAATATTGATTGAAACAACAAGTAAATCTAAGTTCTCCATGACAGACTAGCTATGTGATTGTAAGATATATTACCTCCATGAACCAGTTCCCTCATATGGAAACGAGGGTTTGGATGAAATGACTACCAATGTCCCTTCTACCCCTGGCATTATATCACATAAGGCAAGAGGGATATTGCCCCCAAAGCAAGGAGAAATCAAGTGCTCAACAATATGCTATTGATAAAGCTCCTATAATTATCTATGAACCCATTGTCTCCCCAACTGGAATACAAACTCCTTGAGACCAGGGTGCCTCATTTTGGTTTTTGTGTCTCCACTGCTAGCATAATTCCTGGCACAGAATAGATGGGCTATATATGCTTATTGATCCATCTGTTGTAGGACTCATTTGTTGATGAATGGAAATCCACATGCCAAATACACCACTCCCCCCATGCCCCACACCTTTGCCCTCAGCTTAGGCTAGATATACAATTGATAGTTCCCCATGCTCAGGAAAGATGTGATTTCTTGGCTAAGCTATTTGTAAAAACAACATAATGACTCCCAAAACTTAACACGTCACTTTGGTTTCCAGTGTTTAAACAAATGGCCTCACTTGGGCCCTTTTAGTTATTCATATAGAAATTCTCAATCAAATACCTGGGAGCAAAATAAGCCACCTGGTCCAACTGTGTCCATTTACAGTTGAGGTAACTGAGGCCCAAGGAGATCAAGGAACTGGCCAGATTGACATAAGTAGTAAGTGCCAGGGACAGGATTGAACTCTTTGACCAATCCTAGCAGCTAGGTGGTACAGTGAATGGAATGCTGTACCTGGATTCAGTTAGACTCTTCCTGAGTTCAAATATGGCATTTACTAGTTGTGTGACCCTGGGCAAGTCACTTAACCCAGTTTGCCTTACTTTTCTCAACTGTAAAATGAGCTGCAGGGGCAGCTAGATGGTGCAGTGAGTACAGCATCAGCCCTGGAGTCAGAAAGACCTGAGTTTGGATCCGGCCTCAGACATTTAACACACACAAACAAAAACCTAGCCATGTGACCATGGGCAAGTTACTTAACCCCAATTACCCTCCAAAAAGCAAAAAGCAAAAAAAAAAGAGCTGGCGAGGGAAATGGTAACCCACTCCTGTATCATTGTCAAGAAAACCCCAAATTTGGTCTCAGATAGTTGAACATGACTGAAAAATGACTGAACCTTTGACAAGAACCAGAGCTTTTTAACTTTCTACCATACTACCCACTTATTACTTATAATTTAGTGTAGGGAGTAGTTAGAAGCATGCTGAGGCTAATGATTTGCTGGGGGTCACATAACTAATAAGTTTCAGGTCTGGGTTTTGAATTTAGGTCTTCTTTGACTCCATGCCCAGTACTATAAATCTAAATACCAGGTGCCTCTATGGTAAAATAATGTACAATAAATATGAAATTGGCTCAGAAGCAAAATTCAGCTAATGAGCTGTGAGCCTTTAAAGCTGAATTAACCATTTGGCTTGATTAGCTCAGCTGGTTTGGTTTATTACATATTCCAAAGGTCAGAGTTCTTGGCCAATAATTAGTCAGTCACCTTTTGGGTCGAGCACTTAGTGCCATTATTTCAGATTGATGGCTGACATAATATCAATAAAATTTGAGTCAATTGAACATTTCCCATACATATTCCCATACATGAGGTAAACTTCTTCAGTACTACAGAGTGGAGGTCTATGACAGTCCCTTGAATCAATAGATGGTTATACCATTCCATAATGTTATTAAACTTTAGCTACAACATTGAGGAATTCCTAGAATTGGGAACTCAAAAAACTTTCATACTATGTTCATTAAAATACCTAATAATCTAACGAACAACTGATACAAAGATGACAAAGGTCTCATTTTTGCCCTTGAGCTCATGTGATTTACTCTTTGTTTTAAGGTCTTATAAGCAGGTCTTTGGGTATAGTGCACAGTTTTCCCCAACAGAAATAAAGTCATCTGATTTTGCCCATTGAAAAAATATAAACGTCCTGAGTAGTTTCCAGTGGGGCTGTGGATGGACAGCGCCATAGATTTTCTTGGGAGCGTGAAATAATTCACGAAGCTTGCTCGTTATTCTTACAGACAGGACATTAATAACATGGGACTCTGAAATCTCTTCTTGTCTATGTTGGTGCACACTAAGAGGGATGAGAAGCTGACTCCTTAGATTTAAAAAAACATTTTTCCCTTTCTCAAGAAATAAGAATTGATTGAATGTACTCTCACTTGGCACCAGAAGATCAGGCCTTTGAAGCCACTTGAGGTGTAAGAGATAAATGGAACTCAGTGGCTTTGTGGCTGTTCCTGGGGAATTCCATTGTTGATGAATATGTTCGGCTTTACTCCATGACTGCCAAGGGTTTGGTGTTTACAACACCAGGAGGTCTGGTAATACACAGTTTCTCTAATGCATGTTCCACATCACAGCCAAATTTGTGTGCCTACCTGGTTGCTTGTGAAAAAGAAAGCGACATTGATTTGGCTTGGGAAACTCTGGAACAACCCAGATAAATTCATTATTTTCCTACGGCCATTTTCCAAAGACAGATTCTGTCAAGAGACTTAGGTCTCTTCTATGATGAGATGAAGACTAGTCAAACAGACCCCTTTTATGGGGAATTACACAAGCTTTTAAGATTTGTAGGAGAGAAGGTGTGGCAGAATGGTTAGAGGAATGATCATGGAACCAGGAAAACTGGGTTTGTTATATTTTTGGTTCTTCCTGGAGATGTGAGTCTGAAAAAGTCACTTTTTGTCTCAGGGGACAGGCAAGACTCTGAAATGCTACATTGCAGAATGGTTATTGGTCTTCATTAGCAGAGGGAGTTTCCTCATTGGGAGTACCCTATATGGCTGAAATGGCAGCCTTGAACAAAAAACAAACAAAAAAAACCCTCTAAAAACTAAAAACAAAAAACAAGTAACCAACACAGTGCCTTTCTTAAGCTTTATGTTTTTAGAAAGATCTCTGGACTTGGAGTCAGGAACACCAGGTTCATATCCCACTTCAGACATTTACTAGTTAGAAGGGATCCTCAGTAACTCATAATCTCTCTCTATCTCTGTTTCCTCCTCTTTAATATGAAGTTATTAGTAATATGGTTTTTTTGCCAGAGTTTTTGTTAGGCTCAAATGAGAAAATATGTGAAAAGCTCTTTGCAAACTTTAAAGCACTATGCCAATATATATGTATATAAGTGTATATTTAAAATATATATGCACATATATACATAATAAGCTATTGTTGTGGTCATGATGATGCTTATTTTTACTCAAAGTCCCAATATTGGCCAGACTACACTAAAAGGCTTTCAAGTATATATTATTATGAAATCAGTCCTTACCTTGGTATAGTTATTGGGAAAACAATGAGAGATTCGATAAAGAATGGACATTGGACCCTACAGAGCCAATATAAGTGTTAGGGATACATTTATATATTTTAATGTTACTTTTTGTTTTAAAACCACCTGCATTTCCCAATATTTCCCTTTCCCCTCTCCTTCTAATATTTACTAGTGTTTCTAGAGAGTTGTCCATTAGGAGAAATAATAAAAAAGAAAAAAATTCTGAAAAACTAAGCAAAACATCAATAAACTCTGACATTATATGCATTGTAATATGTCAATAGTCCCTCACCTCTTCCAGGAAAGCAGAAGAAATGCAAATAACAACAAAACAACAAAAAAGCCACAAAAGCAATGAGAGCAACTTTTATTTTCAAATGGGGGAGATTTCTTACAGAAACCAATGTAATGGACCATGTAGAGAGATATAAGCCAATTTTTGAAGGGGGAGATTTAATTCTGTCAAAAGAATGTAAAGAAAAAAAACACACACCCAGTAGGCAATTAATTGGATTTAAGCAGTTGCATTAAAATAACTTTAGTTCATCAATCTAGTTTTGTTTCTTTTTTTTTTTTAAATGAAACTTGATGTAGACATATAGAGGATTTTTAACTTGTAGACATACAGGGGAGTCCATGTATGTTGATGTCAATTTGAAATTCCTTGATCTACCTGTCTAGTACTCAAATGAATCTATGATTTCTTCAGTGCTAGTATTACCTCTGATGTAGATAAAACCATAGCCACAGCTGCCCAAGCATGAAAGAAAGAAAAACCAATAACCAGCTTAGCAAACTGTCATAAAAGAAAATGAGGTTAGGAAGTCAAGACATGTTTTTAATTAATCCATGCTGATTCTTAGCAATCACTACTTCCTATTCTAAATAATCATAAATCTGCACTTAAGTCATCATCTTAACATCAGATATTTGATTGATACCTTTTCTTACCCACATCTCTTAACATCGTTTAGACAATAACTTTTTTTCTTTGGAGGAAGTCAGAATTAAGTGACTTGCCCAAGGTCACTCAGGTACTGTCTGAGGCCAGATTTGAATTAAGGTCCCTCTGACTCCAGTGATGGTGGTCTATCTACTGTGCCACCTACCTTCCCCTATAATAACTTTTCACTAAAAAAATCCTCAAAATATTTTTTACTACTATTTTAAGAACTATTTTGTTGGCAATAAGGTTTGAAATCACAAATGAAATTAATTACATAAGGGAGGTGCACATATGGCCTTGATTTTGATATTTGTTTTTAACACAGTCCTTCTTGAATTTATGATCATAAATCTAGAGCTAGAAGGGTCTCAGAGGCCAACAAATCCAACCTCCTTATGTTACAGATGAGGACACCAAGACAAGGAATATTAACCCTTGTCCAGCAACAGCAAGGTATTAAGGGTCAGAGGCAAGATTTGAAGCTAACTTTTCAAGTCCTAGAACAAATATTCTTCCCAATTTTTCCATATTGATGCTCATACTCTCCACTCAGTTATGCCATTTGGTATCACCTTGGTTTTATTTTCCAAACTCTGACTTTTATATTTTTGTCTCTGAAGAATAAGGTTATTGGAAGAAAAAGTTATTGGAAGACTGCATATTTTATTTTTAGTCTCAATCAAAGCTATTATCATGGGGTGTTTGGGTTTCCCCCCCTTATTCTTGGTAACAGAATAATTAAGCAATAAAACACGACAGGGTGTGAATTAAAGTATAATAATTCATATTGACTTTAGTGTGGTGTTAGGCAGGAGTCCAAGGGCACAATGCTCTCTCCTTCATAACTAACTATAAATGGCTTCTCTACAATTTAAGCCTTTGATTATATTTTTCCAGTTATAATGGTATAGCCTATGTTTCTTTTTAAATAAATGAGTGCTGTTTAAAATGGTCTATTCTTCCCCTAACTAGAACTTTTAATTTTCTGGGCTTTTAAAAATGGCCCATATCCTGATCTTGAATTTTCAAACAATTTAGGAGATGCTTCACTATGAATCAGTGTTTCTTGAAAACACTTCAGAACCTTCCTGACCGGCAACTATGGGAGGAAATATCATCCATTTAATGCTTGTGATCAGAGGCAAACTTCACGAAAATGAATCTGATTAGGAGAAATTGAGCATTTGGACTGTCTACTGTCTTTTTTGTGGGATACCTAGTTTCTATCAATTTTTTAGTAGATCAAAAAAGACAAATACCCAGCATTAGTGAAATTCTGCAGGAGTAAGTAGTAGCTGTCCCCAGAAGTGATGGTGCTGAAGAAGCTCTGGCTTGATTTGAAGGAAAAGCAAGACTATTAAACTGAATCTTTGCTATAACAACCATTAGGCTACTTCAGGAACCATCTTATTTATTTATTTATTTATTTTTTTGATTTATTTATCTATTTATTTATTCATTTATTTATTTATTGCTTTTTGAAGAGGGGAAGGTAGGGCAATTGGGGTTAAGCGACTTGCCCAAGATCACATGGCTAGTTTTGTGTTAAGTGTCTGAGGTCACATTTGAACTCAGATCCTCCTGACTCCAGAGCTGGTGCTCTATTCAGTTCTCCACCTAGTCACCCCCATCTGATTTTTTTTTATGATAAAAAATGATTGTGAGAAGGTAGCACAATCTAGGCAGGGGGGCATATTAAGTACAAACATATGGAGGTGAGAGATGGATTGTTGGTTATAAGCAGCTATAGGTAGGAACACTTTGGCTGGGACATGAGTGAATGAAAGAAAATAATATATAATAGTCCTAGAAAGATAGTCTGAGGTCAGATTTGGAAGGGCTCTAAATGCTAAACAGAGGAGCCTGCCACATCAAAACCTTTCCAATTGTTGTTCCAGGTGATAGATGTCTAGAATCATAATACTGGGATTGGTGGGTATCTTAATATGAAATTTCATCCAACCTCCACATTTTCTGGATGAGGGGAAGGGAAAAGAAGAGAATAAGTATTTATTTAATGCCCACTATGTACCAGGCACTGAGCTAAGTGCTTTACAAATATCTCATTTTATCTTCACGGCAGCCCTGCCAAATAGGTTCTATTATTATCATCCTTCTTTTACAGTTGAGGAAACCGAGGCAAACAGAGGTCAAATGACTTGTCCAAAGTTATACAGCTAATCAGCGAGTGGATTTGAATTGAGATCTTCCTGATTCCAGGTCAAGTGGTCTATCCATCGTACCACCTAATGAGGACACTGAAGGCCAGGGAGAGATCACATGGAAAAGCAGAGAAATTATCTGAGCTGAGTTCTTCTCTAAAGCCATAACTCTTTACATATCCCCACAATGCTCTTTCCAGTATGATGGTTTTCAAAACCATTCTCTGGTGTGACAATGTTTTGAATTCTGACAAATCTATTGTCCTATGTTGTACTCTGAATTTTTCAGTATGGATCCAAGTTTTGTTAGGAAGAGTTCATTCTAAATCTATTTGCCTGTCCCATTGTGTCTACAGAATTCAGATTTCCTAAGATAAGGCAGAAATCTTTCTGAAATGCAAAATCCTGCTGTTTGATAAGTTTGCCTCTCCCATTGACTTGGCACCTGGTGTCATCTCCTCTCCTGCCAGGATAGATGCACCATTATTGTATTTTCATCTTGAAGGTTTTTTGATTCCAAATCATTAAAGGTAAAAAAAAAGAAAATGGAAATTGAATGAAGATTCATTGCTATAATTGTCTATGCTGCCTCCGGTGATGAGCATAGGGAACCATAATTGGTTTCTAATGCTTATTAGCTCTTAGAGCCAACAGGCCCTTCTAGCCACCATGAAGAAAGTTTTTGCTTCTATAGGCATGTGCCTTTCCCATAAGTGATTGCTTTAGGTAGTTCATTAAACAGTATTGCTTCAGAATAATTGAAATTGGGTGATACCAAAAGGACAATGGAGAGGTTCATGGCAGACAGAAGTGGGTTGCAACATAATACAAAAAACCATGAAAGAGAACCATCATAGAAGTATATGCTTGGATGAATGACTGGACTCATGGCAAGGCTGAATAATACTTATGGGTAGCCCATGGAATCAGAATTGACTATTGTCATTCTTTGACTTTCTCTATAAACTGAGGTGGTGGTGGATTGATTAAGACTACTGGTTCTCAAAATGTGGGCCAGAAGATGGCGGAGTAGAAACAGCTCATCCAAGCCACTCTGCCCCCAGATTCCCCTCAAACTATGTAAAAGGGACTCTGAACAACTTCTGGAGCCCCAGCACCCACAGAACGACACAGAGAAGCTAACCTCCCACTGAGGACAGCCCAGCAGCCCTGCAGGAAGGACCAGCGCAGCACTCTGGGAGCCTGCAGCAAGCAGTGCGCAGAGCGTGGGGAGTCAAGCCGAGTGGAGCCCAGGTCCCAGTGAGCCAAGGTTTTAGCTCCAGGGTGGCAGGGCCAGCAGCCGGCTGGAGAGACCCCAGAACACAAGCAGCTGTGGCGATTCCAGAATTATCAACATAGACATGCCTAGGACAAAGTAAGAGGTTAGTGTCCTGTGGACTTTGGGACTAGTATTTGGGGAATGTGTTGGCTCCCTCCCCTGGGGGCTAGAAGCCACTGAGGAGACATGAATTTTTGTAGTTTTCAGAGGCAGCTCCATCTCCTGGCCTGTGAATTAATTGTAGGGAGATCCAGCGATCAGTCTTGGGGGGTAATCGCTCTTGCTTTAACCTCCCTGGATCTAGATTGTGATCTAGGGTGGAAGTCGTGGGTGGGTTTACAGCTTGCCAGAAACGGAAGTTGCCCCCTACATGTTCGGGACGAAAATTCCTCTATCTGGCCTTAAAGCCATAGTGTGGCAACAAGCCCAAAAGTCAAGTAATTAAGTGGCAACATGCCAAGGCAAAGGAAACAGAAAAATGCAACCCTAGACTCCTATTTTGAGGGCATAGAGCAGGAAAAGGACTGTGAGGTCAGAAGTCCTGCTCCAAAAGCCCCAGGGAAAAACATGAGCGCTGCGCTGGTCCTTTCTGAAGGGCTGCTGGGCTGTCCTCAGCGGGAGGTTAGCTTCTCTGTGTTGTTCTGTGGGTGCTGGGGCCCCTTTCATAATTTCTAATGGCACAATAGTATTCCATTGCATTTACATACCATAATTTGTTTACCCATTCTCAAATTGATGGGTATCCCATCAGTTTACAATTCTTTGCCAACACAAATGGAGCTACTACAATATTTTTGTATTTCTGTCTATTCTTTTTTTCTCCCTTTGGGGGCATAGACCTGGTAGTAGTAATTCTGGGTCAAAACGTGTGCAGTTTAATAACTTGGCATAGTTCCAAATTTCTTTCCAGAATGGCTGAACCAATTCACAACTCCACTAATAGTGCATTAATATGAGTATTTTCCTATGACCCAATCAACACTCTCAATTTTCCTCTCTTATCAACCTTGTCAATAGAAGGGCTATTTTAAAAAATTATTAAGCATTAATTATTCATTATTAAATATTTAATTATTAGTGTTTTGGAAGATTTAAAAATATGACTATTGATAATTAGGATTTCTGACTTGGAAACTGCTTGTTTAGCCAGATTGGTGGTCTTGCTATTTCTTACATATCTTGCTTCATTAGTATTGGGAATCCCAATCCCATTTATCAATGGGAATGGCTTTTACTTTTATAAATTTCTATTAGTTCCTTATACATTTAGGATAAATCTCTTATCAGAGAGACTCACTGAAAGATGTTTTTCCAGTTACTAATATTCCTTCCCATTTTATGTACATCGATTTTGCTTGTCCAAAACTTTAATTTCATGTAATCAAAACTGTCCATTTTATCTTCTGTAGTCCTCTTTGACATTTGTTTGGTCAAGAACTGTTCCTCCCTCTATAAATCCGAAAGGTAATTTAGAAGAAGGAAGCTTCTTCTTCTAATTTATTTATAATATAGTCCTTTATTTATGTCATGTATTCATGTACAGTTTATCTTGGTATCTGGTATGAAATGTTGATTTATACCATGTTTTTGCCAATCCGCTTGGCTGTTTTTCCAACAGTTTTGTCCAGTAGTGAGTTTTTTACCCCAATAGTTGGAGTCTGGTTTTATCAGCCATTAAGATACTGTATTCGTTTGCTTTATATGTTGTGTACCTAATTATTTCACTGATCAATCTCTCTTTTTAACCAATACCAAATATTTTGATGATTGCTGCTTTTTTATATGTATTAATATCTAGTATTGCTAGGCCTGCTTCCTTTATACTCTTTCATTTCCTTTGAGATTGTTTATCTTTGTTCTTCTAAATGAATTTAATTATTATTTTTTCTAGCTTTGTGAACTAGTCCTTTGGCAGTTTGATTGGTCTGGCACTGAATAATTAAATTATTTTGGGTAGTTTTTTTTTTTCTGAATTGGCTTGGTCAATTCATGAACAAGTAATATTTCTCCAACTATTTCAATCTGTTTTTGTTTCTACAATGAATGCTTTATAGTTGTATTCATATAGTTTGTGTGTGTGTGTGTGTGTGTGTGTGTGTGTGTGTGTGTGTGTATTGGTAAGTAGATTTTCCCAATCTACCTTTCCAGCCTCATTATGCATTATTCCTCTTCTACATCTTTGGTCCAGCCAAATTGGTCTTCTTTCTATTTCTCACACCCCTTAGTTCCTTTGTACTGGGCATCCCAATGCCTGGAATGCATTTCTTTCTCACTTTATCTTCCATAAAACCCCTTGCCTCCTTCAACATATCACAATGGACCTTGCAAAACTGTGTTAGAAAGAAAAAAATTCTGGAGATTTTTCAAGGTCAGTTGATTGAGAGCAGATAGAAGTGCAGAACATCTTACCTCAAGTGCTACCTGCTATATTTTTAAAATTCCTTTTGATCCTCCAACTGCTAGTGCCCTCCCTATATTATCTCATATTTATTTATTCAGTTGTTATTTACTTTCATTTATTCAACTTTCATTTCATTTTCATCTACTAGTATGTGTTCTTTATCTCTCCTGTCAGATACAGTTATCCATTCTACATCACAATTTGCCCCATAGATGTTTCAATATATCACGGTTTGGAATAAGGAGTTAAATAGGAAATTTTTGGGATTTTTGTGGAAGCTGCAGATGACACACAAAGACCAGCAGATAACAAAGAAAAATTGAGAAACTCAGAAATACATAAATATATGTAACTTTTGAATACTATCAACCCAAATTTTACAGTAAAGTATTGTAAACATCCATAAGAGAAAAAGAAAAAATCAGACTTTTCTGGCACCAAGAGAAGGTCAAAAATTTTTATGTGGATTTTTCCAGATTTCAGGAGCACTGTGCTCCTACCCCCCACAGTGTGGAAGGGATAACTGTAGTAACCACATTGAGAGCAGAGATTCTTTTTCAACTTTTTTCTTGGTATCCCCAGTGGATAGCAAGTTCTTGGCACACAATAGTTGCTTAATAACTGTATTTTTACTATCTGATCTCTGAATTAACTTCTACATATAAAGTTTTATAAACCATAAAAAGGAGAGGAATTTGAAGCTCCTTGAAACTTGGTCCAATACTCTATGTCCCTCCCTGTGAGACAGGCAAGTGTGATTAGACTAGCATTTAATTTCAAAATAATTTCTAGCCATACACCGATATTTCACAAGACGAAGAAGCCAACCATTTAATTAAATCACTTCACAGACTCTCCTACTGAAAAATAAAATGTCATCAACAAAATGAGTCTCAAAGATCCCCCCCCCCCTTTTGGTCATATTCTAGCTGAAATAAATATCTTCATTTTTGCCATGAAGTGTTATAGCATAAAAGCTGAAAACTCAGTAATGAAGAATGTAGAGGGAGACATTCAGAGAGGGCTGAGAGGGGAGTCATCTACTTGCCATCGACACAGGATGGTCGGTTTCTGGTTGTTCCAGCCACTTTTCCGGGAAGACACGAACATTTTACTGTTTGTGACCTTTCTTCAATGCGGTTCTTATTACAACATCTGTGTGCAGCTATAACTTCACAGGTTCCTCCTTCTGGCAATAAAGAAAGAAGGTATGTGTTAGAACTGCAGAGACTAATTAAGGCATTGGAGAAAATTGGCATCTAGGATTATGAAAAAAAAAAGGATTAAAAGGGGTCATCTCTGTAGGTAATTTTAGAAAAGATAGGCATTACAGTATTGTACTTTTCAAGCAGGGGAAAAATACCCCACCAATAAACACCACCTCAGTGACTGCATTGGTACTGTGAAGCATGAAGGTATCGAATACCTAGCATAGCCAACTTCTTTTTGTTGTTGTTGTTCAATCATTTCAGTTGTGTCTTACCCTTCATGACTCCATTGAGGTTTTCTGGGAAAAAAGATACTGGAGTGGTTTTTTATTTCCTTCTCCAGCTCATTTTACAAATGAGGAAACTGAGGCAAACAGGATTAAGTGAAATTGCCCAGGGTCACACAACTAGTAAGTGTCTAAGGCCAGATTTGAACCCCGGAAGGTGACTCTTCCTAACTTTAAGTCCAGGGCTCCATCTACTGACCACTTAACTTCCCCCAGCATAACCAATACACGGAGTTAAATTCTGCCTGATTATAAAGTTTTAAAGGAGAGCCCTCCCTTGCTAGGTCTTTGTGTATCTGATTCCCTGGGGTCCATCTAATGACAAGCAACTGGGAATCACAGCAATATGGAATAGATGAGGTGGGGAAATTGACTTGAAATCAATGCTTTCCACATCCCACCCTCCTTCAACAGGGTGGCATTTTAAACCCAGTTTTGGAGTGTTGTCCCAGATTGCTTTCCTCAGATTCAGACTTTGTCCACATGTGAAAGAACTGATGGAGGGTAAGCATGTGGGCTTTAAGCTATGCCTGAGTTCTCAGTGATTGGCACATTTCCTGCAGATTGAAATAGTTTAGACCTTAATGGGATGGTGATCCATTGCCATCATCTGTGGGAGTGTGAGAAGCCTGTCAGGTCTTAGGGATACCATTTTAGTCAGTTGCTTCTCCAGTGAAGCAAAAGGTAGCCCAGTAGGTGAATGAAAGGAATCAATTCTTCTTAACCCTCTTCCTGTAAATACTTGATTTGGTACTCAAGATGAATCTCAATCCCTTTATAGGATCTTGCTCTCACAATGTCAGTGATCTATCCAATGGACCTGATATGCTTTAGCTGACTAGCAACTTGCTAAACCCATCTACCTTGTATGTTACAGGCAGGTTGGGTGAGGGTCAGCACTCATCTGGTCAGTCATCTGCGACATTGGAACCCGAAGCTATCTGCAAGGTGTCATCTCCTGAATGAAGGCTTTCCTTAGCCCTTTTTATATTTGATGGATTGTAAGATCCCTCAACACATAGGTATTTATTAATCACCTACTGCATGCTAGATATTCTGCTAGGTACTAGGAATACAGTTAAAAAGATAAAAAAGTTTCTGCTCTAAAGAAACTTTTATTCTTCCTAGATTCAGAGCTAAAAGGGTAAATAGAATCTATTCCAGCCCTTTCCCCCTCCAGATGAGGAAACTAAGGCCTAAGGAGGTTAAGTGACTTGCCCAAGAACACCCGGTGCATAAATACTGAATCTTTCAGTCAAATGTAAGCTTTGTAAGCACCAGGGCTGTTTTGGTTTTGCTCTTGCCTCCCTATAGACTGGCACACATTTCTGTCTTCTAATAAATGCATGCCAAATTGGATGACATTTTCTTATTAGTTGTTTATGGTTTTTTTTTTTTTGTCTCATTTCCTTTGTTACTTTGTCTTTACTTAGCTGTAAATACATATTGTATTGGTACAATAGATAGTAAGCCCCTTGTGGTCAGGGGCTGTATTCATTTCAAATTTGCTCCTTAAATTCCCAGCACACTTTTTATCACTTTTGAGGGTGAGCAGTCCAGAACTGTTGTTTTATTGATGTGAGTATTGTCTATTGTGAGAACCCCCTCCTCTACCTAACATACTCACCTACTTGTCTAGGACTCAATGATAGCTAAAATTTACACTGTTTTTAAAGTACTTTACAAATATCTACTTTGATCTTCACTACAATTATATAAAGTCAGGGCTATTCTTCCCATTTTACAGATGAGGAAACTGAGGCTAAGAGATTTTAAAAGACTTCCCAAGCTCAAACAGCTAGCATTCCAACTAGGGAACATCCCAACTTGGGTTTTCCTGACTCCAAGTCTAGCCTGGCTAAATAACTAAGTTATTTAGCAAACAGTTTTAGAGAGTTGCCCGTGGACACTGAGACACTCATTAATTTGGCCATGATCACACAACTTGGACATGTTGGAGAAAGGACTTTAACCCAGGTTTTCTGGATCTGAGGCTTACTAATTCCTTCTACAAGTACTACCTCTCACCTTTCACATAGTAGGTGCATAATTAGTCCTTGTTAAATTGAATGGGATATATAATCACAACAATAACAGCATAGTGTTAATAAAGAAGAGGTCTGATTGTGCACTAGTCTTTAGCCTGGCTGACCTGCAATTAGATACATTTAGTTCATAATCACCTAGTAACAGCATCCTAGTTCTAATCCAGAAGAGCCATCTCTGACACTGTGAAATTATCCGTAACTTTAGTGGTACTGTTTGGACTTAAGAGCATGACTGGAACTATGTTCCTGATGGAAATGAATATAATGTTTATTCTCCTGTATTTATTCTGAAATCTGATATGATTATAAGATCCATCAAAAAAGTAGCAGACGCCTCTAGATAGCTGGCACCTCTAGATAGCATATCTAGTATCTCTACAGAACACTGTATTACACTATTACTGTGTTACACTATTAGTTCAAGAAGATATAGAATCCATGTTTAGCCATCTTAGAGTTAATGAAACCAATGACAAATACCATTTGGATATCACATCCATTGTAATGTATACCTATGGGAATTGGAGGACAAAACAAGGGTATTGATCAGTAACTATTAAGCCTATGACATCCCATGGGAATTTTTGAAGTCAAGTCTACGTTTCTTCCTTTGAGAGGCAGTATGGGATTGTGGCTAGAATGATGGCGTTAGAGACAGAAGACTTGGGTTTGAATTGTATTTTTGACATTCACTAGCTATGTGACAAGGGTGTTTCATTCCCTTGAGCACTGCTAGAGACAGTGACCATAGATTAGTCTAAATTTGAACCAGTGAAGGTATCCCTCACAATGAGAGTCCCTGCTGCCATGAACTCATATGTCCTTGAGTCACTGCTCTATTGATGTCTTCATGGACAGAACTTCCAACATCTTAATCAGAATGATGTTCAATGTTATGTATTCCACCTCAGAAAGCTGCCTATCATCCTTATCATGCTTTTTCTAGGTTCTGATGTTCTTTTGGATGCCAATCATTCACTATCTCACACTGGTACATGACAATAGACAGTTATACATACCAGCCTGCAGCTTTCAGAAAGCACCAGGAAGTAGAAGGAAAACTATACCAACAGTGCAACTTAGCATTCTTTTAGCCTGCTCAAACCCAAGGTGGTGATTTGGAGTTAGGGAAGAGCCCAACAGGGTAGGCTCAATGTTGGCTAGCTTTTTGTTTCCTGTTAGACCTTTATTTATAAGATAAGTGACTATAGGCCACTTCATCCTCTGGCTAATTGCATGCTGGGATTCAGTGACTGTAAATAGCAATCTCTTCCAGTCATGATAAAATGAATTATTAAGTCAGTTTACCCACAGATAGACCTGTGCTCAGAGAGCCTGGTGCTGGATCTATATAGGTGTGGAGAAGACCATCGCGGCTACTATTGGGACTTTCAATTTTGAAATTTGCCAGAATTGTCTGATGCTTCCAGATCTCCATGCCAACTTATTAGATGCAAGCTAGAATAAATTAACCTTTCTATTCCATTCTATCCCTTTGTACTTTAGACCAATGTCTTTAAAAATTTCAATATTGAGGTAATTTATGTGAAATCTCTATTAATATCTGCATTTCCTTATTGATTAACATCAATATCCGTGGATCACTAAAATAACAAATTTATACATGGGAATTTTACACCACTGAGTAATACAGAAACTATTTTTGTCCAGCAATTTTGGATAAGAAATGCATATACTGCTGTTACATTAAGACCCCAACAAGAATAATATGAAGTACAGAAAGGATTAGCAGATGGTGACCCAGCTAGTGAATGTCAGAGGCCAGATATGAACTGAACATTCCAGCCAGTATTCCATTATGCCTTGAACTACCTTGCCATTAACTGTATTCTAGGAAAACACAATGTTTCAAGGGTTGGCAAGTTCCAAAAGAACAAATGAATTAATGACTGAGTGATGTTAAAGAGGTTTCGTAACTTTTCAGTGGGATTTATTTATAATGTAGTAAGAATATTTATAAATTGTGTTTGTCAGGGAAACCTTCTATGAAATACAGTTCTAAGCTATGGCACGTTATACTATAGTGTACTATAGTATAATATCCTAACCACACAATATCATACCATATCATACCATGCCATATTGTAGTAAGACTGATGAAGCTAGTTTTACCATAGTATTTATTATGCTATGCTATCCCACATTATATAGTATACTACTATATTATATATTATATATTTTATACTAGAGTAAAATAATATTAAGGCAGTGAGGTGGCACAGTGATGGAGTGCTGAACTGAAGTCAGGAAGACCTGAGTTCTGGCTTCTGATATTTATTAGCTGTATAACATTAGGCAAGTCACTTAATCCTGTTAACTTAAGTTTCCCCATTTGTAAAATGATTTGAAGAAGGAAATGACAAATTACTCCCGTATCTTTGCTATGAAAACCCCAGATGGGGTCATGAAGAGTCATCCAAGACTGAAATGCCTGAACAACAACAAAAATAATAGTAAATAAGGCATATAATAATATATACTATATATATAATTTATATATAATATATACTGTACTATACTACACTATACTATGCTCTGCTCTGCTATCCTATGCTATGCCATGCTATGCTATGCTATACTATACATACACACTATTAACTACAGTATGTTATACTAGTAACTATAACATAGTAAGAATAGTTCTGTTAGTCAAAATGGTCTTACTGCAGTATTTAGTACTTACTATTCACAATAGTATACAGCATAGTATATGCTTACTATTTGCAATAGTATATAGTAGAACTACCTCTTGTATCATACCATAATCTAATATAGCAAGACTAGTAGAACTGTCCTTTTTACTTTGTGTGTATATTTGTTCTTTGCATCTTGAAAGGAGTTCACTGTTTCCTTTGGACCATAAAGGGCACATTTTGGAAAACTGTGAGCTGTTTTGGGAGGAAATAAAAGACCATGGCTCATTGTCCATGACAAAGGTTGACTTTTCCCAGAACTTTGGCTGGGAAAGATGTTATTAGTTCATTGTTCTCACCAGGAAAAGGGGATCTAAAGTTCTGCCTGCAGTGTTATGCTCTCTGAGAACGGAGGCCAAAAACTAAAATAATAAATAAATTTTTCTTTTGCTGAAGGAGAAGAATCTATTCTGTAATTAGCCTGTCTTGGATATGATACCTGTCCTTTCTAATCTCTTACATTTTCATTATGCAGAGTGATCCTTTCAAACAAACAAAGAAACATCTGGGTGAATTAAAAATTAAAATGATGCTGTCTATTTTCCTACCTCATAGATCCCCATGGTTTTCTTTAGCAACAAGTACTGAGGTGGCATCTCTACACAAATACCATGTCCAACTACACAAAGTGAAGAATGGAGGGAATTATTTGGACAATTAACATTATCTCTGGCTCTACCTAAAATAGATCCAGTAGTCAGAATATCCATAATATTGAGTTCTAACACTGCCCTCTGAAATTATTTGGGAATTCATCTTTTTCCTTTTTGTTCTACCTTTGTAGCTAGAATAAATTTCAGGTGTGAAGAGATGTAGTTATTTGTTTCAGCCAGAAAAATTGGTTTTGTAGGGGAAAAAAGCCAGTAGTACTGATTTACCCCCAGGCATTTTTATACTGATCACACTCATACTTCCATTTTCTTTTGCTTGGGCAAAATCCAGATAAAATGAAATATTATTAGCTGGATGTTCTAATAGAAAGAATGCTGCACTTCAATTCTAGAGAAATGAAGGCTCAAATCCTGCCTTTGACACTTACTAGTTGTGTCACAATGGGTACAGTCAACCCAAGCCTCAGGTTCCTTTTCTCTAAAATGGAAATGATGATGATGATGATGATGATGATGATATTAATTCATAAGGTTTTTATGAGGACTGAGATTATTATCATGTGAAGTGATCATGGAATTCAGGGTTCTTTTTTTAGGTCATCACCCACAAAAGCCAAATGTTCTATTTCTTTGTTAATTTCCCAAACCAACATTAGCAAAATAGGAGGTCAGTTGTCATGAGACTTTCCAATTCTCTTGCGTGATGTGGTGGAAATAACATATGACTGAAAGTTAGAAAACCTATGTTTTCAGTTCTGCTATTGTTAAAAATGAGTTGTCCCATTTAGGGAATGTCCCAACACCTCTCTAGGCTTTGATGTTAACATTTGTAAAATGGTGGAGTTGAACTAGATAATATCAAAGGTTCTTTCCATGTTCAATGGCTTCCATGAGTTTGAAGATACAGGTTATTCCAAATATTTTGAACAATAATTCTCAATAAGAGAAACAATGAAAACATAGGCCTTTGAATACCTTTGTAAATAAGAATGAAAATCAGAAGGGGGAGACAAATTGTAAATAAATTACGAAGAATGTGTTGGGGACAGGATTTGAACACACTTCTTTTATTGTTGAGGCCACTTTTTATTGATTACATCTTGTCACTTCTCAAAGCTTTAAATGTATTATTAGTAGGAGGGGTAGGGGAAAAGGGATAAAACAAACTGAGATGCCCATTCAGTTCTGGAGCAAGACAGCCATCTCCTCTTCACAGAACAATGCAGCACTGTCCTTCATGGTTACCAAGAAAAAAATAAGGAAGCTGAGTTTGCTAAACATAATGAGTTTTTAAAAGTCCTTAAGGGAGGACATTATGATGAAAAAGAGAAGCATGGTGAAGAGCCATAGTAAGAAGGCCACAACTCTTAGTTCCAGTTTAGGTTGGTCATGAACTACCAAAATTTTACATCAATTCAATTTCATGGTATTGAAATGAATTCAACAATTTATTAAGCATTGACTGTGTGCTAGGCAATCAATGTGCTAAAAATGACCCAAAATGAAATCATCTCTCTCCAGGAATTTACATTCACCTGAAGAAATAAAATGGTATACAAAAAGAGGGATTAGGGAAAGCTTCCTGTAAGAAGTGTATCTGAGGTGAGGTTTGAGGGATATGATGGATTCTCTGGATGGGGGGCAGCTCCGTGGCACAGTGGATAAGGTGCTGTCCTGGAGTTAGGAAGACTCGTTTTCCTGAGTTCATATCAAGCTTCAGACACTTACTAGCTGTGTGACCCTGGGCAAGTCACTTCACCCTGGTTGCCTCAGTTCCTTCATCTGTAAAATGAGCTGGAGAAGAAAATGATAAACTACTCCAGTATCTTTTCCAAGAAATCCCCAAATGGAGTCACAAAATATTGAACATGACTGAAACAACTGAACAACAACAACTTGGATTCTAAGAGATAGAAAGGAGGTATGAGTTCATTCTAAGATATAAGGGCCAGCTTGTGCAAAGGCAGAGGCAGAAAATGGGATGTTGAATTGCAACAAGACTCAGCTTATTGTTTAGTAGGAATTGGGATTGTGTGAAGGAGAAGAATGAGCTGTAAGAATGGAAAGGTGGACAGAAACCCAGTTGTGGAGGGCTTTATCTATGAGATGGAAGCATTTATTTATTCTCTTTATAAATAGTTGTCACAAACTTCCTGAATCTCTAGACTAGAATGTGACTTGGTACTCTCATTTCATATCACTAATGCTTTAGTTCTCAAAATTCACAAGAAAATACAAATTGAGTAGCACCTTCGGGAACTGTTGTTCTTTTTTTTTTTTTTTTTTAAACAAATACTTTATTAACTTCTGTTTTACATCATTCATTTCCGCCAGATTTTGAGTTACAATCATTTTCCCCCCATTATTCCCCTACCCAACCTCCCAGAATAGCAGTCCCACAAGATATCGCTTCCTCCAATCTGCTCTCTCCCATACCTTCTCCCATACCCCCATCGACTTTTCCATTAGAGGAAGATGAATCTTTGTGTCCCAATGCCTGCACATCTTATCTCCCAATTATAGGCAAAAGAGTATTAATAATAGTATTTATATATATATTTGAAACATTTAATGTTATGACCTTGAATTTCAGATCCATTTCCTTCCTCCCTTGTCACCCATTCCCTCTTGGGATATAAGTAATTCAGTATATGTTGTACATGTCTAGCTATGCAAAACATTATCATAGTAGATATATTGTACAAGGCTGCTTATAATTCCCTCCCACTCATCCCACCCCCCACCTGGTCCATTCCCTACATGATCCTGTCCCTCTTCTATAGTGGGTACTTCCAACCTCCCCTCCCCCAAGGATGCCCTCCCATCCATCATCCCTCCTCTCATCCCCCTTCCCCCTATCCTGCTGCAGGTTGAGATATCCCATTTAGTATGTATGTCATTTTCTCCCTGAACCAAATTCAATGTGAATGTGGTTTTGCCTTTTTAGCCTTCCTTATTCTCCCCCTCCTTTGCAACCACTTCCCCTTGCTTCTTCTACATGGGATAGTTTACCCTACCCTGTCTCTCCCCATCTCCTCTTGCCACTTTCCTCTCTCACCTCATAATTTCATCCCTTGAGTATTCTCCCTTCCCAACAAATTCAACCTATGCCCTCTATCCATATATAACTGTAACCATATACACACACATTCATGTATTCATATGACCACACACCCTTCTTATTTAAGTGGAAAGATATCATCAGTCACAGATATTGCTTTTCCATATAGGAATATAAATAGTTCAACTTTGATAAGTTCCTTTTGATTCTTTTCCCTGATTACCTTCTCAGGCATCTCTTACTTCTTGCGTCTGGATGTCAAATTTTCTGTTCAACTCTGGTTTTTTCCTCAAGAATGCTTGAAAGTCCTCTATTCCACTGAATGACCATATTTTCCCCTGAAACAAAATACTCAGTTTTGCTGGGTAGGTGACCCATGGGTTCATTCCCAGTTCTTTTGCCCTCTGGAATATCATATTCCATGCCCTTCTATCCCTCAGTGTAGAAACTGCCAGGTCCTGGGCTATTCTGATTGTGTTTCCACAATATTGAAATTGTTTCTTCCTGGCCGCTTGAAGTATTTTCTCCTTGATCTGGGGATTCTGGAACCTGGCTATAATATTCCTGGGAGTTTTCTTTTTGGGATCTTTTTCAGGAGGTGATCTGTGGATTCTTTCAACCTCTATTTGCCCTCTGGATCTAAAACATCAGGGCAGTTTTCCTTGAGAATTTCTTGAAGGGTGATTTCTAGGTTCTTTCTTTGATCATGGCTTTCAGGTAGTCCAATAATTTTTAAATTGTCTCTCCTGGATCTATTTTCCAGGTCAGTGGTTTTTCCCATGAGATATTTCACATTGCCTTCTAATCTTTCATTTGTTTGGATCTGCTTAACAGCATCTTGATTTCTCATAAAGTCATTAGCTTCCATTTGCTCCAGTCTAACTCTGAAGGAATGAATCTCCTCAGTGAACTTTTGAGATTCTTTTCCATCTGGCAAATTCAACTTTTTAAGGCATTCTTCTCCTCATTGCCCTTTTGGGCCTCCTTTGCCATTTGAGTTAGTCTATTTTTTAAGGTGTTGTTTCCTCAGTCAGGCTGTTGACCCTCATTTCATACTTTTCCTGCATCCTTCTCATTTCTCTTTCTAATTTTTCCTCCACTTCTCTTATTTGATTTTTAAAGTCCTTCTTAAGGTCCTCTATGGCCTGCAACCCACTCATGTTTTCCCCTGGGGCTTTTGGAGCAGGACTTCTGACCTCACAGTCCTTTTCCCGCTCTATGCCCCCAAAATAGGAGTCTAGGGTTGCATTTTTCTGTTTCCTTTGCCTTGGCATGTTGCCACTTAATTGCTTGACTTTTGGGCTTGTTGCCACACTATGGCTTTAAGGCCAGATAGAGGAATTTTCGTCCCGAACGTGTGGGGGGCAACTTCCGTTTCTGGCAAGCTGTAAACCCACCCACAATTTCCACCCTAGATCACAATCCAGATCCAGGGAGGTTAAAGCAAGAGCGATTACCCCCCAAGACTGATCGCTGGATCTCCCCACGATTTGTAGGCTGGGAGCCGGAAATGCCTCTGAAAACTACAGAGTGGCGTGTCTCCTCAGCAGCTTCTAGCCCCCAGGGGAGGGAGCTGACGCATTTCCCAAATACAGGTCCCAAATTCCATAGGACACTAACCTCTTACTTTGTCCTAGGCAAGTCTATGTTGATAATTCTGGCGTCTCCACAGTTCCTGGTGTTCTGGGGTTCCTCCAGCCGGCTGCTGGCCCTGCCGCCCTGGGGCTAAAACCTCGGCTCACGTGGACCTGGGCTCGGCTCGGCTCCTGGGCTCGGCTCGGCTCCTGCGCTCTGCGTGCTGCCGGCTCCCAGACCACTGCGCTGGTCCTTCCTGCAGGGCTGCTGGGCTGTCCTCAGCGGGAGGTTAGCTTCTCTGTGTCGTTCTGTGGGTGCTGGGGCTCCAGAAGATTTTCAGAGTCCTTTTTTACATAGTTTGTGGAGAATCTGGGGGCAGAGAGGCTTGGACGAGCTGTTTCTATTCCGCCATCTTGGCTCCGCCCCCGAACTGTTGTTCTTTTGTCACACGTTGCAACAGAAAAGTCATGTCAAGTATCTCAAAACAATGATAATCTAGACTTTTCTTATGGCTTCAAGAAAGGACGGAAAGAAGATTGAAGGCAGAGTGTGAGGCAAAAGGCAAAAATAGGTGATGACGGACAAGAACAACCTTAAAAATAATAATAACAACATGAAATCCTTTCCTAATCTTTTAGAATTTAATTCATATCTCTGTCTTTTTTTCCACCTCTATACACCTGGCCTGAGACCTCATCAGAGAATCTTTTCAGAGGGTGGACTTAAATGATAATAATTGTGAGAGTGGGGAAGAATGCCTAGCTATGAAGCAATTCCTATCAGACTAGTCAGAAAAAAAAATCAGAAATTTTGTTTTCAGATTCCAAACATGCAAAGAAAACGGTCTTACTTTGAAGTGGAATGACTTCCATCAGCCCAGCAACTGTGAGTAACTTTGGTAATTTATCTGTACTCATTAACGATCAGGGAGGATAAGTGTAAAAAATAGCTTCCTTTTAAGTTTCTGAGACTTTCAGACAGTTGGAGGAAAGGTGATTAAGGAAGTAAAGAAGACTTTGGTAGAATGATGTTTAATTTCTGAATTCCTGAATTTTAGAGATAGAAGAGCCCTTAAAGATGGAGTCCAATTATATCTACCCCCCACCCAATTTCCTCTGACAGGTCCTCAGAGTTACTACCTGAAGACCTTCAGTGAGAGAGATCCCACCACCTCCCAAGGCAGCCCATTCTACATTTGGATAGCTTCATTTATTGGGAAATGTCTCTCTACATCAAGATCTTATCTGCCACCGACACTTCCTGGCTCTATCATCTGGGGACAAGCAGAATTAGTCTAATTCCTTTTCCATCCCTTGAAACATTCGATATAGTCATCACATGACCTTTATGATTGTCCCCACCATATTTTTTTCTCTCCTTCAGGATAAATATACCAAAGTTTTCACAACAGATTCTTATATGGAATGAATTTAAAGTCCTTCATCATCTTGGTCAACCACCTTTGGATGCCTTCTCATTTGTCACTGTCCTTCCTAAAATGGGTTATCCATAATGAAGCCAGTATGCCACATGGGATGTGACCAGCGAAGAGTAAATCATAACTATTGATTAAATTGTTCTAGATATTACACTTCTCCCTATAGATTTTAAAATGGTGCCAATTTATTTAGTTGCATATTATACTGATGATCCATACTGCGATGAAAACCAAGAGAAGCTCAAGATATTTTTCATACTGTCTAACCATCCCTTCCTCAACTTGTCTTGGTAAAGATTTAAAAAAAAACTCAAGTAAGATATTGCATTCATTTTTATTTAATTTAATATGATTAGATTTGTTTTGGTCTGTTGCAATGTTTTTGGATCCTGACTCCATAATCAAATATGTAATTCCATTGACTCTATAA